>JAWWLZ010000082.1:36218831-36246477 GCA_035041345.1 Poliocrania exsul | reverse complement strand
TGCTTTCATGGGTTCATTCATACACTTTTCTCTGTTATAGTGTACATGGGAGAGAGATATGACAGAATGAAAAATAATGAACCAGCATAATAGTATGCTACACTTCTAAAGAGAACTTTTACTTTCTGTCATTCTCTTTTCTAAGAGCTAATGCTGGGTCTGAATGACGTCACATTTAGGAGGGAATCTGAAACTATCTGTTAGGTTGTTAAGGGAAGAACTGAAAGCAGAGGAAAATGTGGCACTTACAGAGAATGGCAATTTGAGTTTACCAAAGAAATTAATAGAAAACTGTAATTATGGTCATTAATATCCTCACCTACTGAAAAAAATGTGAAAAGACTGACCATTACAGAACTAGCACAAGCAGTTTGCCATTATTATCAGCCTTGCTGCTGTTGCATAGGACTGTTTTCTTCAAGTATCTCCCTATGACATTTCTTCTGAACAGATTGTAGCTCTATGACTAACTGCCTAAGAATCACATCATTTACAATGTAGTTACTTTTCCTCAACAGGACAGAACTTTTGTCTTTGCAAGTATTGGACAAAGCCATCCAACAAATTAGCTATGTCACTATGAGTGTCAATGTATATGACTTTTACTTTTCCAGACAACATCGGCCTTACAAAAGGATTTATAAGAAAAGGCCAAAGCATAGCAAGAATTAAATACCTCATTTAGATCCTGCAAATGTTAACTATAGCTGGTTTTGTGCTGTCACTTTCATGCTTATTTTCATTAATATGTAGCTGCTCTCCTCTACTGTCACTGCAAACTAAGAGCATTCATTTCCTGATTAAGGTCTATTCTGATAGCTTTGTGTCCTAAAATACAAACCCATCACAATTCTGTTTATAATTGGTTAAAGAAAATAATATATTTTATTCTATAACTTTTGAAACTAGGAATGATATCTATGAATGCTGTCACTTTGAAATACGCTTTTGATTTTCACAGTTCCCTTGTGCAAAAGACGCTGTATAATTCACAAGAGCAGCTTTGGGCTAGAAAAACATTACTTCTTCCATTTTGCTTCTGTGGAAAGCTTGCCTGACAGAATTATTGATAGAGAAACATCCCAAACAGCCGAGCACTGATCACCTCTCTGTTGTGTATATGTGAATGGAGACAGGGAGCACTACTGGAAGAGACAAAAAGAGTTGTTTCAGACACTTTTGACAGAGAAAATTTGATGAGAGGAAACTCATTAAATGGTGGAAGTAGACAGGTTTCTGTTGGTCTTTGCCTAATTCCAGGATCATTTATCCAGCCTCACTGTGGTTTACTAAATATGTTTCTTCTGCCAGCTAATGTAATTAGACTAATAGTTCAGCTGGTAGCAGTCTGCCTGAAGGCAGAGGAAAGACTGACACATGATAGCCAACAGAGACAGATAATGTTGCACAAAATAACTGTTTTATTAAAAAAGTAAGAAAAAGCAAAACAAAACCTGTAAATCATGCCAAGAACTACGATGACAACAAGTTATTTGGAAATTGTTGGTCTGCATTGTCTGTGAAACTCTCTGTAATCATCGTTCAATGCCTTTAACTATAATGATGACATAGGGTGTTTCATAAGCCCTTTGTTTCAGTCCTAGCCCTAAAGCAACCTGTGGTGGGTTGGAGGGGAGAAGGAGTAGAGGCAACAGCACAATCATTTATTTTATATTATGGAATCTCCTGGAGATGTAAGAACAATAGATGGTCATAGTAACTGCAGCTGTGAGTAGTAAAAGATCCTTTAAGATACACTCTGGAAATTGCAAAAATTTGCTTTCCCTGGCATTCACTTGGGTGCTGCTCTTGGGATGCATCTGTCAATTTATGAAACATGTTACTAATTGTATATGATCAGTCAAAGGTAAAATTCCTTGCAAAAGTATTGAAAAGAAGAAAGCTAATAACAATCAATATGGGATATCAGAAAAGTCATAGCAATTATTTTCTCTAAAGATTAAGGGTAATAACACTACCATCCCCTCCTCTATTCTCTCATAAATTCCTTGTGAAATTTGTTCCTCCAAATGTGGACATTTGGTATCTCAGCTACTTATGGAAGACCAGGTGGTTGTAAGAAAGTCATTGCTGATCAGCCCACGGAACACATCCACTACAACCTCTACTTACGATGCACTTTCAGACAGATGTCTGAAAGAATGTCTTCTCACTGCTTTCCCTGCCTTCTCTCCACTGAGAAAAGTTACACAATTACAGCAATGCTGGTATAGCATGTGACAACTTCTATATTAGACACAACATTAGTTTATTGCCAAAACCAGATTTACTAGTTCAGTGCTCTCCAGTAAAGGAAGTAAGCTGCTGTAAAGGGAATAGCTTTAATTATTCCTGGATTCAAGACAGGAGAATGTCATGAGGTATTACACTTATGAGGGCAGTCAGAAGTCAGGGTTCTCAGAAATTCTGAGTTAGATTCCAGTTACTTTAATTTACTTCTAGTCTCTCTGACTATAAATCTAGTTTGAAACATAGCATGTAGATGGAGCTTTTAAAAAGGACATTCAACTTGCTTAAAATGAAAAAAAAAAAGAACTGCCTGCTTAAAATGGAGAGCAATCCTATGCAATCTGCAGTGCAGTTCACTCATTCTTTTCTTGTTCCATTTGATTAATGAAAGCAATGTATTTTCTGTCCCTCTGCCAGTGATTAATACTTCTCCATGCTTCTTTAGTTTTGGTGGCAGATTTCTGGGGAGAGATTCCACAGTAAATTGGTTTTGATATCAAATTTTAAATAGGCTTTGCCTGCCTGCTTATTTTGTGAGAAATACTTCTCAGTCTACAGCACTGTATAGCCTGGACAGTGTCTGCTCTATGTCTCTGTTAAAGAGAAGAGGAGTTTAGGAGAGACCCTTTCAAAGCTTGCTTCCATCACTATAGGTGACAGTGCCAGGTGAAAGAGAACAGCTTGGCTGCTGCTTCCTTCTCCATGTCTGTAGAGCAGGTATGTGGGGCAGCAGGAGTAGTCGGAGACTGAATCATAGTTCTGTACTGACCTTGGTGAGAGCACTTTGTTCTCCCAGGTACATGGCTGGAGTTACAGCTCTAATTGGTGATTGAGTGAGGAAGTTATACTTTGAAGCCATTGTGGTTAGTGACACAGAAAAAAGTTGCTTCCTGAATTCACCTTGGGGAAGTACTTCCTCCAATATTAACAAGGCACAATTCGTATCACCTAGACCTTGGTGGTGATGCCGGTCTTATTTTTAAACAATATTTTGGACCACTGTCTATGCTAGTGATTCACACAGTGCCAAGAGTTTTCCTGGACACGGGAATGCAATCATCCATTTCCACTGCTATAGCTGTCTCTGTATCACTTCCGGATGAAGCTGAATCTCCCAGATATCCCTGGGCAGTCTGAAGCTCAATACCAGCCAATAAGAAACAGGCAGTTCAAGTGCAGCTGACTTGCTTTGAAGGAACAGAAAGTTTAATAATACAGATGGGGTCTGCTGTGCACATGTTGACCTCTACTTTGCAGAAAGGTATGTTCAAGGTAAAGTCATTTTACTGTAGGATATCTTACAAAACCTTTTCCTTATTGGTCTTTTAGCTTTTTCAATTTCTTCAATTTCTTGGGTTTTACTGGTCATAAAATCATCTAATGCTCAATTTCTTCTCATACACTAAGATTAGCTACAGATACATTTTTTGATGATGTTTGCTTTTACTTAAAAGTTGGGAAATGCATACTGAAGTACATGCAGATGTAATATTGGTGGCAGTTTGCCAGTGTCACATCTGATGTTGTCAAGCATGAGAGACCTATGTATAGGATAATTCAGCTTTCCTTCTATATTTGTGATCACCAAGTGCATGCTTTACTCCTTATCTTAAAAGCAGCCTCCAAAATCGAAATGTAGCTATTAAAATTAAGTCTAACACTATGTCTTATGTATAACCCTCAAGTCAGAGTCAAAATAGGAAGTATGTTATTTAAGCAGGGACGATAATCTGTGAAAGTACTCTTTGCATTTGACTGTGAGCTCCACCCTTTTAACAAATGCTTTGTCCTTGTTTTGGATCGAATTTCCACTACAGAGTTACCATTATTTAAATGGCAATAGTAGTTTCAGCCAGCATCTCTTTGTGTGGGGATCCATTCACTTGTAGCTGTTGAAGCATTTTTCTTCTGCGTGGCTGAGGAAAAATCTATACAGTGAAAAAGACTGTTCAGTATCCAAACCCAGTCATCAGCAAAGTCGCTTAAAACAACTTGAAAAATAATGGTTTCTCCTCATCATCTCCTTACCTTCTGGTCATATTTTTCTTAGCTGCATTTGCCTGATAACCCAAAACTCAACACACTGTGTGACATTTCCCTACCTTCCTGCTTCCCTTTTCACAGGCCTTTTACCCCCAGGTGTTGCTATTGCTGCCAGCTCTGTTCAATTAACCTCAACAGAAATGCAGTCATCCCTCTGTGGCTCATCCTGTTCAAGATTAATGAACTGTGCTTTAAACCAAGGGAACTGCTAGTAAAAATTAGATAAAATTTCATTAGAAAATTTTGTACTGCTAATTAATCAAGGCGGTCATCTGAGGACTTGACAGAATTGAATTTAACCAGAGGGAAAAAAAAATCCACAGCGCAAATAAGTGACATTTGCTACTTTCTTTTCACTATTGCTTTTGTCACCAAACTTCTATTTTCTCTCCCTCCCATGAGGTCACCACCAAGGCATGTTGGTGGGAAACATGGAGTAGAGGCAGCAGTAAATGAGGCCGGTTGTTGTAAAGCCAGTTGGTTCTTCATCTTTTGTTTCCAAGTGATGAACTCTGTTTATAATGTGATTTATGAAAGTGTTAAAAAACAGGGACTGGTCAAAACACTGCCTCTAGAGTTGCAATCCAGGAAAATTCCTATTTTTGCTTTTCATGCTAGTCCTGGAAAAGTTTGCAGTCCTTTAGTTTTTCAGTAATCCTTGTTCAGGACCTTTCTGAAAAGGCTTGGGAGAAGCCTTAGACACATTCAGACTTTTACTTTCTGGATATTAAAAGCAATTATGATGCTAGGCAAAGCTAATTAACAAGGAACTTGAGCAAGAAAGTGACTGACAAGCCAAGACACTGACAGGAAAGGGAGACAAAAAGGTGAATAGCTGTTTAAAAAACAGATTTAAGAAACAAGTTCAAAAAAGGCAGCTCATCAAAAAATTTCTTATACTGTTCCTGTTTGGTCATACACAGCTTTGTTTATTACTTCAGAGTTTTTGGCTCTTCCATTTTGGCATAACAATTAGTATCCATCCTGTAAAAGATCAGGCAAATACCATGATTTCCAATATTTCACATCATTTTATTAAAGAAGATATTATCATAAAGTAATGAAATGACACAAATTTCATTTAAATATTTTGGTCTTTTATGCCAAAAAAACTCTGTGATGTATAGTACTTAAGTTTCTAAATTGTGTTGTAATCAGGTTTTTCTTAGGAAAAATTTACATGGGCCCTTCTAAGTTCTAAAACTATAGTTCTGACTCTCCAAGTAAAAGATATCCATTATGGAAAGGCTATATCTCAAAAATTAGATTGAGTCAGGGTTTTGAATGTAAAACTAAGTCTAACGACTGGATTTTTCATATTATGATATCAAAAGGATTTTCTGTACAACATACTGTAACAGGCCAAATATCCACCAACCACAAAATCTGTAAGTTTTTTTTTTCTGCACATATAAAAGAGCAGAAGTTAATACATTTGAGTCAAAGTTCCTCAAAGTGTTTTGTTTAAGTGCCAGAGACAGCCAATGTACTAGCACACATGCTTATTTTTCAGCATATGAGTACAGAAAGTCAGCCAAGCTCAAAAAGAAACAATGTCAGCTGCAGTTATTTTGGGTATAGTACTTTAGTTTTTATATACTCCACTGTTGTATTTATACATTCTAAAGAAATTAAGTCTTACCTTCAAATGGAATTATCACAGAAGTCATGGAAATGGGATTTTCAAAGCAGCTCAAGAAAACTAAGGACCTGGTTTTTAGGTAGGCAAGAAAATAATATGTTGAGTCTCTTTTGAACTTGCCAGTATCAAATGTGTATGTGGACATTCTATTACTTAATGCAGGTTTGTTATGAGCCAGACAGCTGATGATGTTTTTGCAATACTAAGCAATCTTATATTAAGAAATATTTCAAATCAAGTTCTGTTCATCATAAGAAAGAATGTATTTTCTAGTTTCTGCACAGGGGAGGTTGTTGGGTTTTGTTTGGTTGTTGATTTTGGTGTGTTTTTTATTTCTTTTCCTGGACAGCATTATGGGCCAAATGCTTAATCCTTTTCTGTCAAAGGCAAAGTTTGTTTAAGTGTATGCAAAATCAGATATCTTTATATGCATGCCCCTTGAGGTTGCAGAATAAAAAATACAATTATAAATATTTGTGATTTGTTGGAAGTCAGAACACATTTTTCTCTGTGGGTCTATTTATAGTTGCAGGATAAGAAATTCTTATACTTTGTAGCAGGAGCTGATGAGTGAGACATTCACATACTTAGAACAACATGAGTTATAATTTTCTGCTTCTTCAGACCAAAGAAAATGCATGAGTCTTGGAGCTGGGATATAAAATTAATCCTGCTTACTTAGGAGAACCTTAATCACACATGCAGTTTTCCACTTGAACTGTGGTATGTGTAGTATTCAAAGGAGTTAACTGTCATAGAATTTTTTTTGTATGTCTTTGTTAAAATAAATCTATGATTTTGCCAGTGACCAAGATAAGATTTTAATGTAGTATTTTGTATTTTTAATTTTTATTCTGTTGCTATATTAAGACCAGGAACACAAATGGATTCCTGTGAATCCCGAAGTGTTCCCTTTTTTCCTTTCTGGAGTCCAGTTCCATACAATAGTAGCAATCAACTTCTATCCAAAGCCAAGCAGTGACAGTTTCAATAATGAATATTTGCTGCGGGCCACTGGTATGAAAATAGCACAGTGCTTCAAGCCTGCATCACCAGAAACAAATCTTCCATTTGACTGTGACTGAGTTTCCAGCTCAATTTTAGATCATTTATTATTGAAATAGTTCTTAAAGCACTGTCATAATATAATGTTAAGAAATGCTGATTCAGTCTAAAAGGCATCAATTCAACTGCATTCCTACTCCTTTTTAGTGTTGCTTTTTTTTTCTTTTTTAATTTATTTTTCAATTTCTTATACCTTTAATGCTGTACCCTGCATTTAGGGCACTGAGCTGTGGACAGTAGCAACACTGTAGAATATTCAAAGGGACATATGCTGGTTAAGTTAGAAGTTCTGGTAAGAAGAGGATTTGAATTACCTCTTTGTAAGCCTACTTGATATTTTTTAGAATGTTTTATCCTCAACTCCTGATGAAAATTCTAAACTTTATATGTGGAGAAGCAGCTTTGCATTTTTAAATGTGTCATGAACTTAAATGGCTTTCTATATATGTTTTGATGTCAATAATGTATTTGTATTACTGGAATATAAAATGCATAAAGCACCTCTTGAAAGTGCAGAATATATGCACTGAACTTTGATTATCCTTTTTAGATGCAAATATGTTGATGATATTTACCATTTTTGTTCAGTTTTTATGTATTATTCTGCTTTCACAAATGCATCTTAAAATATCCTAAAAAAGACCCAAAATAGCTAGCGTAATTGATTGTATTTTCTTTTCACTTTAAAGTAATTACATAGTGAAATATTAGATTGACATAGTTACAGAAGGTTAGATACTTGAAGCAGAATAAAATCTGCTGTTATTTAAGCTTCTTTTTTTTATATTTTCTTTTTTGTTCAGTGCCTCAGGTTTTCCTATGGAAAGTAAAGAAATTATGATCTATATTTTGCTTAGGGCTAAATACTGACCCTTTCACTACAAAGCCGGTAATGATGATTGATGTATATATCTAATTTCCTGAAAGATTAGAATGAGCACCAACTTTACCATCAATCCTGAGAGAATGTTAATGTCTTCTTTTCCTTCCCTCTCCCTGGTGCCATCTGCCCTTTGCCTTCCATTTCATCAAGAGGTTAAACCTACTACTGTACTCTAGTACCAGAATGGAGAAAGTGATGTTTTAAAAACAGTGTCATGTGCTGCTGGGATTGCGTATTTGAGGAAAAAAATTTCACTGCAACAATTTTCAGCTGAAGGAAAGCAAACATTCACTGGATTATCTGAGATGGGAAAGAACTGACTAGTCAACTCTACTATTTTGTGACAGAACTTCAAAGGCTTTATTTGCTCGTCCATTTTCCAAAAAAAGGCTTAATATTTCAAAATATTATTTTTCTTTAGAAAAATTATTGTTGATCTTTAAAAACTCATAAATAGGAATAGAATATTCAACAAGGTAACATCATTCCTTCTGCACCAGTATTTGACAGCCTTAGTACCTTTAGGACCCAACCACCTTCAGGAAAAAAAACTTTTCAGGAAAAAACCCAAATGGTGATTTGACCTTGAGTGGCACCATATTTTTTGCTATTTGCTTTAATGCCTGGCAATACATAGAATATTCACATGACAAACTCTGCTTTCTTTGGTTTATGAATAATATTTTTTAAAAACCCTCTGGGAGAACATGTAGAAACATTACAAAATACACAGTATTTAGAAATATTTAGACTTTAAAGGGTCCTATTCCCACTGACTGAAAGGAGATCAAATTTGTGTAGATATTTGTTTGGCCAGCTTCAAGTCCTCCAGTAGGAGATATTTCCAGAGCTGTGTAGGTAGGGTATTCCCAGGCTTCATAAGATTTAATACTAGAAAGAATTTCCTGATGTCTAATCTAAGTCTCTCTTGATGTAATCCAATAGTCTTTGTTCTACTAGGAGGGATCAGTATGTATCATAGGAGAGTATATTCTTTTATTTTTAGCTACTTTCTATAGAAACAAAAAATGTTGTCAGTGTTGGCCCTTCATCTTCCATACTCACAGTCCATGTTTTCTAAAACTCTAATTTATTTTGGCTACCTCCCTCATAACCCCTCTCTTGTTGCTTTCCATTTGTATTGCTGCTGGATTAACAGCAAAACAAGTATTGCTACTTTTTTTGACATTGCTGTCCCCAGGCTGGACACAGTTCTTCCAGACCTGATGAGAGAATGAAAAAAATACCTCATAAGTCTTTTGCTTTGCACTTTCAATATGGTGAGGACCTGTTTCATAAGACAGTGGTAGAAGACATCTGTGTTCATCTTGTTCTCTACTGAAAGATTTTTCTGAAAAACAAGCAAATAAACAAAGAAAACTATCAAAAGGAAACAAACCATAAAATCTCCCCAATAAGCAACACTAGGGCTGTTATAATCATCTTGTTTTAGTAAATCAGATTAATCTTACTGAGTGTGGATTCCTGCAATTGTCTTTACTGGAAAACATCTTATTTTCTACGCTGTTTCTTCAATGCATTAAAATTATTTTGAATTGTGTCTCTCAGTGGGTTTTCACTTCTTCCAGTCTGATATTGTCTGCTAAGTTATTATGCATGTTCTCCATTAACAAAGTTGTTGAACAGTATTAGTCTAAATACACCGCCATGATATCAGTTAGTTGTGCCCCTTCTACATCAGATTACATGCTTAGATCTATAAATAAAAGAATTGTTATTTTGTCTATTCTAATAGGTGGCAATAAATAAAGTATAGCACAGGTAGAACATCACTACCACCAATGGATGTAGGAAACCAGAATGAGCTGGAAAGTACACAAATTAAGGAATATCTCATTAAAGTAACTAAGATTTCTGATGGGGAAAATTACTACTCAGTAGGCTTAATATGTTAAAATACAATGTTGCAAAGGCAGAACACCTCCTGTCCTTTCTGTCCTTCTCATGTCCCTTACCTGCCATCTTCTTCACTGCCTCAGTGATGGATCTTACTGTGCTCTACATTTCTAAGTACTTAAATACCACACGATACTGTCATATCCAAATATCAAGTACGTGTTATTGAAACTACAATATCATTCTTTCTTTCCATTTGAGAACTACAGAAAACCCACAAGTTCTTAGGTGAAAGAACTAGATTTCCAAACAGATGTATGTATATACCATGTTTATAGTTTTTCCAAAGACACCACTGATATTCAGAAAGAAAATCTAATTAATGTTTGTATAGGTCTCAGAGACAGGATGTTGTATATTTAGTTACTGTTATTAGTATGTATCACTATTATGTAATAATGGATAATAATGTATATTGTGTATTAATAATTACCGTCATCCTTTTAATGTTTGTTTTGGGTAAAATCAAGTGAAGTATCAGTTTAACTTTTTTCTTTTTTTACCAGATATAAAGAAAAGACAATTACTTTCATTTGAGTTTTATTAGTACAAGATGTTAAAACTTAAACTTGGCTATTCAATCAGCATAAGTATTATGGGATATTATTTTAACTGCCTATTGTGCTGGTCATTTACACAACCTCTTTAAGTGGATTATTCTTCAGTTGTTCAGTACAATCTCGGAGATGTTTCTTTTCAGTTTATGAATTCTTTATTAGCAGAATGCGGGGGACAACATGTGGCATTTCAATACATGGGAGTACTGAATTTTGTAACCACAAGAAATACAAAGAATAAGGTCAGATTTAGTTTATTACCCTTAGTCAAACCACCACTAGCACAATCTGCCTTTCTGTGTGATTTACAGCATTGGGAAGCAAACAAGCAAGCACCAAAGATCACAAGACTTTTGTTTTGTTTTGTTTCCTTCCATCTCCTCTCCTTGCCCACAGACACCACCACAGGGACACCAGCAATATCAACAACAACAACCGTGGAAATCCGGAAGAGCAGTGTCATGACAACTGAGATCACCTCTAAAGTGGAGAAAATCCCCACGACAGCCACTAGCAGTACCACTTGCCCTTCCGTTGAAACTGAGGAAGAAAAAGCAAAAAGGCTGCTGTACTGTTCACTATGCAAAGTCGCTGTCAACTCTGCCTCGCAGCTGGAGGCGCACAACAGTGGTGAGATAGAGCAGTGCTTGCTTTCTTCCTTTTTTTTTTTTCCCCTTCTGTCTCAAGAGTGCTGCAATTATCTTCCCCTGAATAGATTAGATCTCTTGCAGCAGGGGACAAAGAGGTGGCAGAAAACTGGCAATTACATGGAATTCATGAACTATTATAGGATAAAAATGACAGGCAAAGAGGCTTCCATAAAGGGAGAAGAAAGGAATTTTATTGCATGCAAGTTGCACATTTTCTTACATTTTAGCTTTTGAAGCTTCGAAACCTTATAGTGCTAAATGACAGCTCTGCTTCATTACCTTTGGTGTTCAGAGTTTGCATAGTTTTGCTTGTGCCAGCTAGCAAACTCATGCCAGTTTGAATGCCAGTACCTTTGTTTGAAATCTAACAAATTAAGGCTGAAAGAGGGAGCATCAGTCAGTCAGAGTTCAGTGATGGGATTTAGAGTTCTTAGCTCCACATTGTCTGTTAATAAATAACTTGTTAAAATTACGTGTATTTTTCCGTTTTTTTCATCAACTGTTGCATGAGAGCTGAGTGGGTAATTACCTACCTCTATCTATTTTAATTGTTAAACCTTTTCTTGTTATTAGAGCTAGTAGCATCAGTAAGTTCCAGTAGAAAAGAGCTATCACTCACAGTCACTTATTGATTGGCAGTGTGGTGAGTGGGGTTAAAAGATTTAGGGATTCAATACGGTGGCAATGACCACCTATAACCACCCTTCAGAAAGTTTCTGATTTTGGATATCAAGAGTTACCTGCCATCAAGGGCAAATAGAGTTAAGAGACAGAAAGAACCTTAGATTTGAAATGTAGAGACAGTGGTGATATACCTAGAGCAAAATCAATGCTTTTATGATGTAATGAAAAAAAAAAATTTTGGCATGTGTATGGAATTCACTTAAATTAAAAAGGAAATTATAATTTGTTGGTATTCATGAGAAACAAAACCTAATCAGTTTTGAATGCTGTTTGCTGTATGCCAGATCTTCAACTGGTGAAGGTTCAACTTCATGAATCTGTACACTTTTAAGCTATTTAACTTCATGTGGGGGTCAGACTCTAAACATTGTTCTGATAAGGCTGAGAGCCAAAACACTATACTGACTACTTAAACACAACCCTCCAAGTTTTTGCTGCCTATGCTGATAAACTGTGTGTGTGCTTACACACATGCATGCTTATAGAAGTGCCTGTGTGGATGCATATAGCAATTATCAGTGGAACAGTAGTTCTGTACACAGTAGTAGTCCATTGTCATCACAGACTACCTGCATGGAAGTCAATAGTGTAAGCAATTGTTCAGTCTGAATAAAGGTGCAGCTATAGAACACTATTGCTTTCTATACAACCTTTATTTAGGGAAGAAAAAAAAAAAAAAAGCAAATGCATTTTTCTTACATCCATGTTTCTTGCATGTTTTGGGTTCTGTCCAGGCCATTAAGGATCCATAGGTTGCTGCCAGGAACCTCTGCCCCTTCCTGGTTTGGAAACTAATTAGTTAATTACAGATTTAATTGTAAACCACCTAAGACATTCTGTTTATCAATCTGTTCAGGAAAACTACAAATCAAAGCCAACTACATCTTTAATAGCCACATTACTCTTCTTTTGCAACTCCAGTTCAGGTCTTATTAGCTGCAGGAGTTAATGAGAAAAGTCACACCCATTTAACTTCACATCAGGATGCCTGATCATGCTACTACTTTCTGGTGTGGCTGCTTTGTTCTAGTGCATTACCTACAGGTATGTAATTTAGTAAGTATCAGATGTGAAATGCTATTACATTAGTGTGGATCTGATACAGATCAACACAGTCATATTCCAAGGATAGCATGTGACACCAAGCTGAAGTTCATATGATTTTATTTTAAAAGAAAATAAAACAATGAATGCAACCCAATTGCCAAAGTTGTTTCTGTTTCCCATTTGTAATGTCTCCAGGGACTAAGCACAAAACTATGCTGGAAGCTCGGAATGGAAGTGGAACCATAAAAGCCTTTCCCCGGGCAGGCGTAAAAGGCAAAGGACCTGTGAATAAAGGAAACACAGGCCTTCAGAACAAAACATTTCACTGTGAAATATGTGATGTGCACGTAAACTCTGAGACACAACTGAAACAGGTACTCAGCTTGAGAGTGAGAATCCTTGGCTGTTCTTTGTTTTCATGGTGTACCAACACAGTCAGCACATGTCAATATGTTTGTGTCCAAACAGAGCTTACAGATTTTGTCCTTTGTACTTGGCTTTCACACTGTATGTGTTGTTTCAGATATGATTTTCCCTTGCATGGAATATGTTTTCTCAAAAGCTCTCAATTATACATATTTCTTAGAGCTACAGAAGGTCTAAGCTGCAACACGTTACAACTTTCTTCAGAGTACTAGAATAATCATGAGCTAATAAATCCTGCCATTTAGTGTACTATGTGATATTTGCCTTGACAAAGATGTGAAGATGGGGACAGCCAGTACTTTCACAGAACACTGAATAACCTGCTTAGAAATGTGGGATGGAAAGGATTTCTAATGTGTTTTATCTATGTTTCTCTCTAACAAAGAAGCATGACCCCTAAATTGCAATTACACTAAGTTACATTCAGTCATTCTTCAGATTATCCCAGCCTTCTGAAAAATACTTTAATTCCATATGCCTTTTGGAATGAAATACTTGTTAAAGAACTTTGCAAGAATGAAGATAAGTAATGGACAATAACAATACCCATCCTCTGGTTTCAGGAAAAAAAAGTCCAGTTCTTGTGTATTATTTTGTGACAACTCTCTTGAGAATGAAAATCAAAGTAAAAATATTTTTTGTTTTGAAAAAGATCCTTCTGAAAGAGGTCCTTTATTTCTAATACTGCAATAAAGTCTGTGCAGAGGGATACTTATAAAATCTCACTGATCTTATGAAGAAGATAATGGATTTTTTTTTTCTGTCAGTTTGATGTGTAACTATCTTAAAAGGATCTCTGGGCTACTTAGGGATTGAAACAATTTTGTGACCTTATTTTTTTCCCCTGAATAGGGGGTGCTCTACTATCTAATATTCTTTGAAAACTTTCTATCAGCACTGGATTGAATTTGATGGATGCTTTATAGAGATAGGGAGGAGTTTTTCAAAGACTTTTGTCTTTAGCTTGATCCAGGTTCTGTTGAAGTTAGAAAATATGAGAAAATCATTGACTACACTGGAAGCAGAGTGGAACTGATCACTGTTAAAAATCATGGTCGCAATGTGGGGTGCACAAAGGATCACTCAAATTGCAAGACCCTGTTCCCTTTCATTATTGAATTTGTCAAAGTAACATTGTTGTAGGGATCAAAAGCCTTTAGTATTGGAGCAGTAACTTTGTGTAAAACAGAACCTGAAAAGATCTGTTAAGGAACTATCATTCTTTGTTTTCTTCCCCCCACTCCCAAATGTATTTTAACAGCACATAAGCAGTAGAAGGCACAAAGACAGAGCCGCTGGGAAGCCACCTAAACCTAAATACAGCCCTTACAACAAACTCCAAAAGGGAACACATCCTCTAGGGGTAAGTTAATCACCTTTTTATTTGACTCTCATTTTAATCCTGGTGAGTAGGATTTTTAGAAAATAAATGGGAAAATGTTTAAAATGAGAGGAATAGTGTGATCCACAGAAATATATAAGTATATGAATGAGCCAGTGGAAATCCACAACAAACTTTTTTGTATACTTTGATGGGTGTTCACTACAACTTGTGGGCCCCTGTTTTTATAGCCATCCTGAATTAACTCAGAAAAGAAGTTTGTTGCAAAGGGCATTAGAGAGCAAGAGATGAAAAAAAATTCCAGATGTCAAACGGAATTTTTCCAGTTTTCATCAAGGACAATAGTGATGAAATTACTAAGTAAAACTCTATAAAAGATAAAACCTTCATTCTATCCTTATTTAGAAAATTGTACAGATAACAAATGAAACTATTTTTAAAAATCTATATTTTCTTTCATTCTACTCAGTTTCATGATGGCTCTGGTCACATTTTCAACTGCCAGGATAAACTATCTAAAAGACAATTCTTACTAACTTCAAAAGCTGAGAAAAAAGTTTACTTTTTAATTAAAAAACCCAAACCAAATAAAAAAAACCCCTAGAACCCCAACAAAGCCCCCAAAACTCTCTAGGATGCTGCCGTTCGTGAAGAATCAGCTTATGTTGTGGGTGGGATAGTGAAACATCTGACATTTATCCCCTCCATCAGATAAACTGCATGAATATTTTATCTGGTGTTTTGTAAGGGTTTATAGATGGTTTTGGCAGAGGAAGGATGTTGATTCATTGACCTCACAGAGATTAGCCCCTTACGTCTTGACCATCTTCTCTAATGCAGCCAGAATATGGAGCTTTTTTTTCTGTCAAAATCCAGTTCTCTTTAAGTGAAATCTCTTTTCTTGGCAACAGAAACTGTGTCCTTGTTGGGGCAGCCCTCATGAGTGGTATATTCATGCATGATTCAGTTGCAGAATAATGTAGTACACCATGCCAGTAGATCGACTAGTAGGGAAATAGCCCGTAATCCACCAGGAAGATTAAGGTGTCCAATGAACATAAACTACACTGAAAGAAATAGAAAATATGTAGTGAGGTAAGTAGGATATGGAATCACTAAAGGATTTTGAACCAGATTATTATTCCTTTAGGAAATTCATTGTTTCCCAGGGGATGAAAACAACTATTACATTACTGTTGTTCTCTATTTAGCAATTTGTATAATGGTGATTTCTGAGAATTCCAGCCAAGGTTCATAGCTATTTAGTTGTTGCATAGACAAATAAAGGCAACATGTCCTTTTCCTGCTCCCTCAGTCCCAATTGTTCACAATATAAAAGTAAGACCAGAGAGAATCAAATAGGAAAAAGGGATTTAAGGAGAGAACAAGTTAGCAATAAATGAACACATATGTGTAGTAGAATGGAGGCTACACTAAGTAAGGAGAGACCAGTTCTCCAATTAGTCTTTCTGGGTTTGACTATAAAAACTACCAAATTAGTTCACTTGAAGTACAGAATGGCACAGCAACAAGCAGAAGATATGCTAGTTTCACTTTTAGTGTAATGGTTTTGATGAGCTCGCTCTTTAGCTTTTCTTTACTGGCTGTCCCTAATTGAAACCAGGACACTGCCCATTAATTTTTCAAATAATTTCCTGTCACTTTAGTTGATTTCATTGGAAATGAAACAAATAATGGCTAATTTACTCTGAATGTTGACCTGTGTGATAATTAGAGGTTTGAAATGAAGATGAAAGGTACTGTATATGATAAATATTACTAGTTTTGCAGCTACCTTGAAATTAAAACCATGTTGGTAAATTAACTGAAAAGCCATCTAAGTTCATTACAAGTACCTAATTCCTGAAGAATGGCAAGAAAGTCCTAGCCTTTTAATAGAAACATCCACATAAGATCTTTGTTCATGACAAAAAATGGATGAGCATCACCAAACTGTTTGTCTGCAGAAATTAATAAAAAGAACATAGTACATTTTCGTACCTTTCCTATACAAAAAACTTTCTCTTACCATGTTTTCAATAGCATTTGTACTGCTTTGCCTAGTCTAGATTTGCATGCTTCAGAAACAGAAGCTTTATAAATTCCTACAGTGCTATTTCAGAGTTCAAGAAATCTTGTAATGTTGTGGCTTACTTGGTATTTCTTCAAGCCACAAGTGTCCAGCAGGCATAAAATACTACACTGGAGAGAAAATGTTATCAGGCATTTCTGAAATAAAATAGCTCTTGCAAACAACATCCTTCATTGGGAATTCTAGACCACAAAGTACTTTATAGTCAGGATTAAAGTCAAGATTTTTTTTTTTTACTGTTGTAAATAAGGCTGCAAAAAGTATTTAATAAAAATGTAAGGAAGTAGGAAAAAGTCAAACACTCCACAAAGAAAGAAGACAGCTTGCATCAGTGGGTGTAACACTCATCAAGAAAAGATCCGATCTTTGATTTTCATAGGCACCATGGGGAATTTCATATCTAGCATCTATTGTATCCTCTGCTCAGAGAACTACAGAATTTAGTTCCATCTGAGTATTTCTTCCAAAGCCTTAAAGGACCTGGAAGCCAGATGAATTGCCAGTGGGTATTTGGAACAGTAAAAATCCTTTATCCGTGTGGCTTGCAAAGAACAGTTTTAAGAATATGGTGATAGCGTAAAGATGAATCTCACTGGTGGTTCATACCAGAGTACTCCTGTCCTTACTTTCTGATTATTCACTCACCAAGGCACTGTTGAGTTGCAAATGTCAGAGTGATGTTGTGCAATTAATTATTTGAAAACCCTTTCAATCCAAGGATGAGGAATTGTGCTTGCTTGTGAGTGAGAAGTGTCCATACTTACACTGAGATGCACCATGGCATGGTACATATATTCATACTCTGTATATTCAATACTATATATTCAGTTTTATGTTCTTTGTAAAAGACTTTGGTCATTCTAGGACACAGACCCACCAAAAGTCCATCAGAGCCAATGGGAACTTCTCTTTGTCAGTAAATGAGGTTTCTATTCTTATCTCTGAGTTATATAGTCAAAACAACAAAGGTATTCAGGCCTCTGGCATCTCACTAGAAACTTGAAATCCCACTGGAAACTGCAGAAATCTATAGAGACCACCCTGATGTTCATTTGCATGCATATGAAATGTAAATTCTCCTAAATAATACGGACCCCTGTGAGTATTTTCAGTCAGTCTGGGAAAAACTTAGGGTTTGGAGGGGTTTTTTCCTTTCTTGGAAACTCTAAATGAGGTGGTTTTTTTATTATAACTGGTAGTGCACAAGACTCATGATTTAAGTGGGTTTTTTTTTCAAAAAAAGCTTCAGTGACAGAAAAAAATATCATAGTTTGGCATCATAATAACTGATATAGGCAAGATTATTTTCTTGACAACACTTTAAAATATCTGCCTTGTCTTCACAATGCTTTGTAAAACTAAACAGTATCTTAGTGAAAATCAGTTGAAGACATAGCAAAATTCATTGGGCAGCACCCATGCAAGATAAGATTGGTATACTTGCTCATTATTAGAAGCAGGACCTCATGAAGAACTGCTGTCTGAAGATCTTAATTTTATGTAGAACTTGCATCCTAATAATTAAAACAAAAGTATCATCTTAGACCAGGGAGTAGGATATGCTTTCATTCTACTCTGCTCTCAGTTATAAAGCTGCCAAGATGGAGGTCTTTTAATTGATATCTCATTATTTCTTGTTTAATTCTTCCAGAGTACATGCAGTTTTACTTTGGTGTAGATTACCCAGCCCCTTTGTAGATTTTTTTTGATTTCTATTCTCAAATTATAAGTGTCAATGATAACGTGTGAACACTGAAACTCTGTCCCCTCAACCAAATCCTTGTCTAATGGGCAAGAATGCATCTGCTATCACAAGCCTGCAACTCATAGAGTCATTGACCACTACAAAGCCTCTCTTGCTTGATTTTGCACGTATAACCTTAAGTCAAGCTCCCTGTTGTGTAGCTAATATGAACAAATTATGTCTCTCTGTTTGTTTGTTTTCTCTCTTTCCCACAGGTGAAATTAGTATTTTCAAAGGAACCTTCAAAGCCGATGGCTCCACGGATCTTACCAAATCCTTTAGCAGCTGCAGCAGCAGCTGCTGCTGTGGCTGTGAATTCCCCCTTCAGTCTTCGCACAGCTCCAGCAGCCACCCTTTTCCAGACTTCAGCACTTCCTCCAGCACTCCTACGACCAGCTCCTGGGCCTATACGGACCACCCATACTCCTGTGCTGTTTGCTCCTTACTGAACTCCAAACAGGAAATAATTGTACTGCAATAATTTTTCAAATCAAAACAAACAAAAAAAAATGAAAATCAAGAACATTGAACTATGCAGTGTTTATTTATAGTTTAAAGTATATATGAAGAGCCAGAACTTTTGATAGAGAACTGAACAAATTCTGAAAGGGGGAATGGGTAGTATTTTCTCCAGATGAGAACATTCCTCTTGAGCATTGATCGTTTTAGAACTGATCTCCAGCATTGACTTGTAGTGACATATAAAACTTATAAAGCCTTTGACTGTGCATTTTGGCACATAATTTCCCTGCAATGTCTTTCCTGCTTTATGAAACAACTTACAAATTTGTCTAAAGGGCATTAACTGGTTCCAATGTATATAAAATACTTTATTCTGTAGATTAAAGAAGAGGGAAAAAAAGAAACACTGTGAATAGTAGTACCCTTACCAATCCTCCTGCCAAGTCAGCAGTTACTGGGTATTTATCTGAACAAAAGTAGATACAATAGATGTCTTGTAAAACAGTAGTATTGTGTCTCTATCTATGCCACTAGGTTTCTAACTGAGTTGCAAAAGATAAAATGAACAAATTATGTCACTTTGGTAGGAAGTCAAAAAGGATAACAATAACGTGGAGCTGTTCCTGGTCAGCAAAAATTGTTTTCCTCACCCATAGAAAAATGGGCATGAAGGTAATCTAGGCTAGGGCAAAGTCAGTGATAAAGATCTGATCTATTGAGGGTAAAAATAATTAAGATACTGTACACAGAATGGGTTGAACATTTATTTAACTGAGAATGTATGTGTACAGTGTGTGTTTGTTCAAAAAGTGTAATACATACAGGATAGATAAATGTTTAAGACATGCCAGTGGACAGCAAAAAATACACTCTTTTCATGAAACAGGCCTGACACTTCAGTGTTAAGCAGAGGGAAGACACAAATGTGTTACACATACTCATAACTAGCAAACAAAAAACAGGAGAGAAATCCTGGCCTCATGTAAGTCGGTATAAAGTTCTTTCTGACTGCAGTGTAGCCAGAATTTCATCCCAAGAATGGCACATGCTCTTTTTATATCACACCAGTGGGAGTGTCTGTAGATACAGGTAATATTTTTTGCAATAGGCTTACTCTTAGAAACAGGTTTATTCTCTTGTTTTATTTCCTACTGATGTGATATAAAATGTCTTAATATACCTACAGAATGTAAAGAGTGACACATGAAATACATAATACGAGATAACTGCACATCGCGGGTTTGGAACAAATACAACCTTTAGGATCTGAAGGGACCCTTGAATTCTGTAGCTGACCATTATGTATGGACAGCTTAAAGCCTTATATATTTACTGTGAGGCTTAAACGGGTTGACTGTGTCCCTTTAAAGTAAGATTTATCAGGGGTATATATAGATATATTGTACATATGTTAGAGTAAGAAAAATAACTTATAAACAGAAAATCTACTATATAAAATAATTATATAACCATTGAGTTTCACATGTGGGTCATTAAGTGGTACGTAACAAACAGCAGAGAAAAAATAGACTTCTTGAATCTGATTCTTGCTGCCTGCTTTTTCCCATAGGGAGCTGAAAAGTATCTATTAATATTATGGAGTGCGCTGCTGAGTCACATGCAACCACTCTGATGTGTAGCCAAGTGAAATGCCTACCATACACTTAGGCATAATAAAATTTAAAAACATAATTTAGGTTTAGATGTGGAAATTATTTGAAAGACTTTATTAAAAGGCAGTAATGCGAAATATTGACCATGTGGTTGCTGTATAATGCTGCCTGTAGTTAATATGGACAGGTGGGAGATATAGAGGATGGGAATATACAACACTTTTGACTTGCAGTTCATCAATGAGCCTTCCATATACATTCGTATTTGCCATTTTTTAAACCTCTCTGCATTTAGATTTTATAAAAAATATATAAAGAGAAAGAAGAGGTTCCATGGATGTCTGTGTCCAAAGAATTCCAAAGAGATGCATTTATTTATCTAGAAGTATTAAAATAAGTTCTATATTATGTATTTGTATTTCATCCAGTTTATTTGCAAACGTTTGTGCCTTGAAATGAAATGGGCTTTTGTCTATATTTAATTCACAACTATGTAGCCATGAAAAAGATGTGATGGTGTTTTCAGGGCTGATTACCAGCTGGATTACTTTGGCCCAACTTCCAAAACAACAGTATGAGTAAGTTTCTGAAGCCAAGTTTAGACATTTAAATAACTAGGGGCTGACATTTAAAAGGGCTCTCTATTCTACAGCTCCCAGTAAAGAGGCAGTAAACAAGCCAGCCTTCAAAACCTGCTCCTAGCACTCGATTTAGAAAATGTTTCCTTTTATTTGGGTACATAACATATTAAGGTTGGACTCCTTTTTGCAAAATCTTGGTCTTTTAAGCCTGCTTTCAACTTCCATCTTTTTGCAGAAGCTGTAGTGCCAATGCCAGCTGCATTCAGACTGCTCCTTGAATAGAGCACCAGTTTTCAAGCTGTGCTCTGTGCACCACCATTTATCTCCAGAGCCTTTTGTAAGAGCCTGTGTGAGTAAGAGCTTGCTAAAGGAGCAGAGGAGGACTCACATTTTGGGAAGGGAGAGGATCTGAGGAGGCTGTCTTTTCCCCATGAGAAAGATGAGAAAGCATGCAGAAGGGAAAACAGGAGATCCATAAGTAGCCTGTAGGCTCTTCTATGCACAGCCTTCTGGTGCATGGACACCTGCTGTACATTCTGCCATGTTGTTGTGATGCCATCAAAATCATCAGGCTGATCCTTGCCAAAATGTGGCCTGTGGCATGTATGGAGGCACAGTACTAAGGAAAAAGTTAATACAAATTTTGCTAGAAATAAGAGTGTCATTCCAACTACTTACATCAGCTAATTTGCAATGACACCTTCAGTATTCTTGGACCTCTTTTGTCACAGTGCTCTATGGAACAAGTTTTTGTTCACACATCTCTTTTAAATTTCAGCTGTAAACAAACTCAATTCTTTTTATGTCTCTTACTCACTACCTAATAAAGGATAAAGCCTAAATGTTAGAATGTATAGTGGATTTTCTATGCCTTGCTGTTCCACCCCCTTGTTGGTCAGTAACAATGTACCTGGGACATCAACACAACAGTTTTGTTATATATCTGTGAAGGAAAATACTGGCACAGCAATCTGATGGGGAAAGGAGAGCTTCTGGTCAAGGGTATGTCCACAGCAGATGACAGAGGAGGTAGCAAACAGAAGACACTTTACACCTACTTGTCAATATATCCAATAAGGCGAGAATTATAGAAGAAAAAAATGTCATCATATTTCATATTACAGTAACATTCCAGGGCCAAGAGGAAGCCTAAAGCACAAGGAAACAGATCATTTCATTGAAGACACAGTCACTCACTGGAATTACAGTGTGAAATCAGCCTGCGGGGAAATGGCAGGGTATGAACTCAGAAAAACAAACAGGTTCAGGGATGTTTTCTTAAAATCTGTTCAAAGTGTTAAAGAATGACTATGCTGTTCTGATCCAAAGAGATGGTATTTTTGTGGGAGGGATATATATATATTTATATTTTTATGCTATCTGAATTTTTCTGACTCTCTGGCTTCAAACCTCTGTTCTGAAGGATCATCATTGCTCTGAACCATGAAATTAGTTACCTTCTTGAAAGCTGCTGTAAAAGCTGATGTGAGAGGGCAGTAAGCCAATGGCATAAATATGATGGTCTAAAATGAAAAAAAAAATGAACTGGCCATGTCAAGGAATATTGTATTTGAAAAGTATACATCTTTATTTTAAGACAAATTATATAAAATTATATAAAAATAAGGGTTAATAAAGTTAATATAATTAGAAGAATTACATCTGTCATTTTAGTACTGAAATATTACAATTGGCTCTGTATTTTAACAGATGAAAAGACTTTTTATTTGCTGAATCAATGCAATGATGCTGTTGGTAAATTTAATGTCTCACATTCTTTATCTTCCATTTATACCAGGAATACCATAACTGAATGGACCTGCCTTTAGTCACTTCTATTCTAATCCTCAAAGATACGGTAGAGTATTGGCCCAACATTCCCTGAAAACTGAAGTCATGGTGCTTAGGAGCCTCTGTTTCTGCTTTCTGGTACAAGTAAACATAGTTTTTAGAGTGTCTTCCGAGCAGTACAGGGATTTTTTTTTTTACAAAAATAAACATTTTTTTATAAACATAAGACTGACACTGAAGAACAAGACCTGCAAATGTTTCTTCACAATTACAATATTCTTGTGGCTAAATGTGAAACACAGACACATAAATTATTTGGTTACACAAATCTCTTTGAGAACATGTGAAGTCAGAAGGTTAAACCACCTTATATGTGTCCTGGTTTCGAGGTTAATCAACAACAATAAGGGATCTGTTCTTTTTATTAACAGATGTCTGAATTTTTATTTTTATTTTACTTTAGTACAGTTCAGGCTTCAGGACTCTAAGCACCTAAAGCTCCTAAGAAAATAACAGTGGGCTTCCTGTTTATCAAGTTGCCTGTGAAAATGTGAGCCTATGTTCTGTAAAATATTAGATATTTTTTTGTCACATCTTCCCCTGTCCTCATTGTTTATCTTCAAGTGCTGTTCCTTCAGTGCCAATGAATCATACAGAAACTCCTGTGCTGGAATTCAATAGTTGACTAAAAGAAATAGTAAGACTGACAAATAGGTATCTTAAACTAGTTGAAATCTCAAACACACAGTTCAGGGTTTAGCCAAGGACAAGAGCTTTGTGCCCTCTCACTCCTACAGATTTATTAAAATTCAGGACCATTTAGGAGTAAATGTAACTATCTAGAGGATGGTTATTACATAGCCTGATCTGAAATGTCAGCAGCTGAAAGAGTTTGTGCTCCAGACTGAAATAAAGAATACTATGAAAACCATAATGTTCTTAACCCTGGGACTCCTGAAAGCTGTTGCAAAAATCTTTGAACTTGGTGGAGGTTATTTTTTGCTCTTAATGGCCAAGGCCTTTTGCAGTGGCCTGTGTACTGCAATTAGGTGTCATTCAACACTGATTTAGTATTGATACTTTGATAAAGAAATTTGGCTGAGCCTGAAATATGATTAGTGGCTGCCTAGTTACTGTGATCAACCTCATGCTGGGGAATGGTTGGGTGGTAAAATAAGAAGAATCAAAAGAGATAATAAGAAATTAGTGGACTAATTTGAACCTTTTTCATTGTGCAATGTTCTTACATGGAACTTGTGAGGCATTAACAAGCTGGGATATCGAAGACTTCCTGGATAAAATAGTAGGGACCTTGCAGGTCATAAGTTCTTAACTTTAGAAATAATTTTGATGAAAAAGAACCCCAAAGAGTTGCTTGGGCTTAGATAGCACAGTGACATTGTAGTAATGGTCTTCACACTAGTCACACTTGTCAGCACTGACATTTTTACTGTTCACAACACAAATTGAGTGTTTGATGCCCCTGATTAGAAAGAAAAATAGTTAAAAATATTCATTGCATATTTATTGCAGGACACAATAATTTTCCTTGAAAATCCATGTATTCATGTCTGTTCAGACCAGCCAAGATATCACCGCATCTTGTCGACACGGGTCTCCAGAGAGGATGTCCATGTTTTTTACTTGTTTTCACTACTATTCAATTTTTCTTGTCTGTTTCTTTATTCATAATATTGTCTCTCATGTGAATGAACAAAAGCCGTAAAATTAAATATACATTTAAAAAGTAGATAATCATCAACACCCCTGTTGGCTCATTTGACCAGAGTCAATAAATTGAATAAAAAAATTTAAAGCAGCATTGCCATAGTAATAGTAAAATATTGTGAACAGAGAACCTGTGTATACTATAGTGTGCTTTACCTTATCTAGTCAGAGTTTCATGACACAGCTCTTTAGTCTTTCATAGCTTTCTGAAATGTTTGGAGTTAGGGATTCTGCAGAGGTTTAATTAAATATAAAAATTATTTCTTATGTTCAGTAGCACCACATATGTATTTCTGAATGCAAAGGCAATAGAAAAAGGGCTAAAACCCACAAAACATTTTCTCACTACAAATGCCTGCAGCATTTGTAAACAACTACAACCCTTTCTTTGCTCATGGTTCATCTGTGGCATTTACCATGAGAACAGTTCTCATTCTCCCACTCTCCCCCTCCAAAGTATAATCTTTTGTTTAGACATATTTCAATGTAGTCTTGCCATCACATTATTGCTAGTCAAACCACTGCCTGAATCTGATTTTTGCATTGGAATAAAACCATGAACGTAAGAGAATAGGAACAAAAATGAAAATGTAATGAGCCTCAAGTTGGGTCCCATTTTTTTTTTTATTTTCTTGCAGTTGCTGAAGTCCTGCCAATTTGATGAAATCTAGGTATTAATGAAAGAGAAAATACATGTTTCTTTTTTTTTCCTCTCTGTTTTTATAGTTTTAGAAAGGAGATGGAAACAGCCATAGCTCTTTAACCAATGATTCATACACTAAAGCCACCACGTAGTCAACCAAATGCCTGCACATATATTACCTCTGTGTATACACACAACTTTTATGTCCCTTCAATTCCTCTCCTGAATCACATTTTGTGGCTCCCCCAGCAGCACAGGACACTGCAAGGAGTGTTTAGGAGGAAAAGAAACCACTTGTGGGCTGCATAATATGGATGTGTAACAGAGTACCCTTTTATTCTCTTCAGTAGCATAATCTAACTAAACCTATGTCTGGAGTCATGCATTAAGCCTCTCATTACAGTACTGGCTACTTTCAATGGTGACCACTGAAGCCAATCTTCTTGTCTGTGCTAAAACTTCTCCCTAACTATGTAAGGTTCTCTTTTCTCCACTGGGGAATGGAGTGAATGGCAAGTGAATTGTTGAAATAAAAGCTGGAGATTTTTTAATCTGCTTATATGAAAAGCAGTAGGGAAGAAAAAGAAACTAACCTTTCATATTTTGTCTATATCTGCATTCCATCTGACTCCAGGAATATCACAGGTCAGTAAATACTTTAGAAGCTCTTCAGTTCTGCTCCATGAGACAGGATGCAATGGATCACTATTCCATGCAACAGACATTTAATCTACAGCAGTATGTAAACCATCTCCTCTACATCACCAACTCATTAAACTCCTTAAAATTGGGTAAAAAAAGCTTCAAAATCTACCAGGACTCACTGAATGCACTGGAGATAAAGAGCACATGTGTTAAATCGTATGTCAAAATACTTGCAGGGGAACATCCAGGTTAGTTCAACAGCAAGGGCAGGAGAAGGTGCTGGTTTTGGAAATTAAATGTAGGGAAGCTCCTTTTGAACTCGAGTGTGAAAAAAAGTTCAACCCTGCCAAGTACGCTGCAGCAATTGTGAACTGGGTTTGTTGATATCCTTGAGCAATGCATTTCCAGATATGGACAATCTCCAACATTGCAGTAAAAGAATTCAAACCTGAGACCAAGTTATTCAACAGCATAATAAAGTATTCTTCCTAAGGTTTGTAAATAACCAGCATAAGCCCTTCAATGAGTAATATGAGGCACAGCTGGATTAGTGGGTAGTGAAAGTAGTGATGGTTTCACAAAACAACTGGCCCTGATCTATTCACACTTTAAAACTGCTGTAAATTTAGATGACATTTTTAAAGTCCAGTAGCAAAATTTCATAGTCTAGTAGTTTGTTATAGTAGTTTTGACTGATAACTTGTCAATATAATGTCTCTAATTAAAAAAAAAAGGTGGAGGGCGGTGACTGAGTCAATTATACCTTACTATCTAAAACACCTGATACTGCCTGAGGGCTTTTTAAAGGCTGGAGTAATCAACTGTGTGGAAAAGGCAGTGGGTTAGAAAATAATTGTGTCTTCTCCAAGATAAGTTAGATAAGACAAAATTATCAAAAATTTAGAAATTTCTTCATTGGGTAAGTGTAGATTAATTTCTCCAGACTAAATTAAGTATTTGAGACTGTGACCCATAAAAACAATTAACTTGGTACTATGAGGGTTCAAATAATTTTGAAAGAAACTGGCTGAAGTGAAGCCTACATGGGTTATAGTGTAAGGAGAATTGTTAGGGTGGGAAGAGAAAGAAGAAGGCTGTTCCTCAGGAGCAATTTTAAGTAGTCTTGGACTTCACTGGTGACTTTGCACACAGCAAAAAAAAAAAACATGAGCTCTTAAATTTTTTTGATAATACATATTAGGAGCTATCATGAATAGAAAGATGAACATGATATTTTCCAGAAAGAATAGAATGACCTTGAGAACTGATAAAATAGAATGGAGCTGTAACTCAATAGGAAATAAAAGGACAATCATGTATTTAGAATCTAATAACAACTAACTCTAAGATCTCAGTAGCTGGAACCAGCTCAAGAGGAGCAAAACCCACAGAGATTACCATTTGTGGCAATGAGTTACAAATTTGATATAGCTGTTAAAGAAAAATGCTCACAAATGTTCACTGAGGTGTATTCTCATTATACAACTACAGAGTAAAAACTTGGCATTTTGATAACTTTAACAAGTCATGCTCAAGTGCAATTAAGTCTTCTTAGAAAAAATTATGAGGATGAGAAAATAACAATAAAATTTACATGGTTATAATAAGGAGTGGGAGGCAGAAGGGGAGACAGAAGGGGATCCAATCTACTCATCCTGGGAGAGAAACAGTGCTGACCATCAGGAAAAGGAGAAAACTGCTCAAGCTAAGCGTTCATGCATAAGCACTGAAATAGATCACAGAAAACGCTGAGTTGGAAAGGTCAAGGATCATCAAGTCCAACTCCTGGGCCTGCACAGGACCATCCCCAAAAGTCACACCAAGTGCCTAAGAGTATCATC
>JAWWLZ010000082.1:36172938-36218731 GCA_035041345.1 Poliocrania exsul | reverse complement strand
CTTTTCTCATGACTTGATGAGTTGGGGAAAGAAATACAAGATATAAAGGAGTTGACATTTCACAGGAAAATGACTTCTGAATTTTGCCCATAGTCTATTTCACCTATCTGTTCACATAATAATAGTAAAAGATTGTTCCAAATCTGAGTGTAAGTACACGTCTGGTGGTAGCTTTTTGGACACTTCATATCAGCTGCAAAATTCTGTCACATTCTTGCTGAAATATGATTCAGTATAGTTTTCCTAAACAACCTCATGTCAAAATACATCTGTCATGATCAATTGCTAAGCATAGTTCACGATTTTAAAAAGTTAGACAGATGACTGAAAATATTTAACAGTGCTGAAAGCAAAAATTATGTCTCTAGTTGACTGAATTCATGAAAATATGCAGAGTTCAGCAACTGCTTAAGAGTTGCTCATCTTTGATCATGGGCATGGACTGACTTGGGACTTTGGGGCAGAGCAACCCACAGAGAGACAGATACCTATGACAGAGTCCCTCCAACAGAATAAGAGGCTGAAATCAAAATGCAAGGCCTCTTAGCTCTTCCCTCATTTCAGACTCTGAGGTTGCTGAATCCTGTGAGTTTTGTTCCTCAGTGTATTAGTGCCTGTATGTTGTATAACTGTCCTAGGTACTTAAGAAGCCATTCAGCTGAGCTATGGCATTCCAAAACTCAGTAAGGTATTGAAGTTACTGCACTGATTGTGATGTCTGAGTCTTACCACTTAGCATTCAGTTCAGGCTTTAGCTAATAATAAGGTAAATAAATTGTCACTTGACACCTGCCTGTCTTTGTCTTTTAAACTTTCCTCCTTCCATAAGTCATAGATTTACTTCATTCAAGGAGGGACTGGATATAAACTTCATGCTTAACATATTGCAGATACATTTTTACTTGCTGCTCAATCTCATATTTTCCTATCAACTAAAAGAAAAAAAAATCCACACAAAAAACATAACAACCAAACAACCTCTCCCCTAAAAAAACCCAAAACCTAGGAGTCAAAACTCAGCAATATGGTTAGTATGCTATTAGTCAATTTAGAATGTTCTTTCAAATGAAATGTGTTCCAAAATATTTTGCAGAATTAAAAGCTTTGTGTGACTAGAGCACAAAAACATAATCCAAAGTGTTTTGGTTAAAAAAAGGAAGCCTTCTGTTTACTTTACAACTGAGGCCAAACTAATTTAAAATTCTAGCTGCTTAATTAATGTTAAATACAACTTAGATTGAGTTTCTCATCAAGAAAATATTGAAATATTTGTAGAGTTGCAGTTATTTAGTCTATTGTTTTATCTTTAATTAGAGCATCCTGAGTATAAGAACAGTTAAGTTCAATGTCTTCATAGATTATGCCATCTGTTAATGAAAATCTATATTTTAGAGTTATTCAGAGCCTGACTGATAATTGTCTTTTTATTACAGTGGCTTGGCCACTTCTTTTATTTTTTTTTAATTGGTGCCTAAAGGCTCTCTGATTTTGCTCATAAAATAAGAATTTAATTTTATGGCAAAAGACAAGTCTTGAAAGTTGTTTTCATTACAGCACAGTATAGACTGAGAACCTTTTGCAGTTTTTCATGTGAAAGAAAGAGACTGACCATCTCAGATATGAGTTTGAAGTTCATCTGGCTGTCTAGAGACCCAAACTTGTGTTAGGTCCTTGGTAAAGCTGTTAGGCACTAAAGCAGCTCCACAGCCTCTGGTTTATTGGTAGGTGAGTTGATTCCTTCATTTCTGTTCACAGTAGCATAGATGTGTACAACTCAACAGTTACCTTTGACTAACTTCATGCAGCTGTCCACTGAAGGCTGAGATGGCTTGTGCATTTTAAGTGCTTATTTTCTTGACAGACTACAAAGGAAACATTGGATGATAAATGAGAGATAGACATCTGTACTACATGTGTCTGAAATTGATCCAAAATTTAGGCAAAATTTGGATGTCATAAATTAATCTTGTCTAAGCAAGTTGCTCTTTAGTTCAGGATGAGGGACAACCAAGGTGAGGTCGAGCATGTGGTACAGCATGATGATGAAATTTAGTTTCCCATAAGAAAGATGAGTGTGAAAAAAAAATCATCCTTGTTAGTAATTTTGGCTTCAGTTTTAAAAGATTTTTTTGTGAAGGTTTTACTACATCAAGCATATTAATATGAAAGTTTTGAATTAAGCTTTTTCTGTGAAGTATTTTGGAGAGGCGAGTGCTGTTTGATTTGTTTGTGTGGGGTTGTTTGTCTTGTTGATTGTGGGGTTTTTTGCTGGGTTGTTTTTTGGTGGGTATTTTTTTGTTTGGTTGGTTTGTTTGTTTTTGGTTTTTTGTTGTTTTTTTTTTTCATTTTAAGCAAAATTGACATGTCAGAAGCTCTCCAGGGAAGAGAGCAAGAATGGGCTGCTCCACAGGGTCAGGGGTGCTGGGAACAAAGGATGGCAGCAAGGCAACCAGGTGGGGTCTCCCCAACAAGGGGCTGGTCCCACAGCAAGGTAAGCAGAGCAGGTCTGATAACTGTGACTAAGTAAACTGAGAGTCCATGACTACCCAGGCCAGTCTGTAGTGACGAGACAGGTACCAAGACAGGCAGGATGAGCAAGTTGCAATGCCAGGAATACCTACAGTGTAGCGTGGGCATCCTCTAAAGGAAGAGTGTGAGTTTAAATGCAGCTCCCAAGCCAAGGTGCCCCAACAACGACAAGGTGTCTCAGCTCCTTCTCTCACCTTAGCCTGTTCTCTAGTAGTGTGATCTCATGCTACATGGTCAAGCCATGTCAGAGCTGGCCGGCCTTCAGCCCTAGCAACTGTACCCCTGGGAGGTGAAGTAGATGGATGTGCATGGGCCCCATGCAATTTTACTAAGTACTTTGTAAAGGATGGAAGACATTACTTTGTAGAAATTACAGACTTTTGATGAGTCAAAAGGCAGGAAAGGAAATGGTGACACAGAGCTTTACATCTGGTCACAAAGAATGATGGAGCAAGGGTGCCTTCATCCCCTAACTAGCATTTCAGTGAAACACCAGTATTTGCAGCATGGGATCATCATGCTAAATTAAAGAAGCTGAATTTTACAGAAAATATAGAAGTTTGTCGAGGACAGTAGGGATTAATCTTAAGTATAAATTATATTTGCCTTATATAAAGCTTTCTGAGAAGAATGGAGTGTTTTCCTTACTTCCAACACCACTAAATCCAATCTAGAAGAGAGTTTACCCTATCTGTTAGTCTCTCAAAAACTTCCTGAGTTGAGAAACCACAATTTTCTAGCACTAAATGTTTCCTTACACTGCACAGAGGTGTTTATTGGATGGAAATACTGTTTTCACTTTTTACTGGGGACTTTTGCAGTCTTTCACAAAGGCTGAGGATGTTTCATTTGAAAGTTCAGAGCTAGACTCTTAGATGGTCTAAATCAACGTAGCTTCATTGTTTTTCTAGTCCTATGGTAATTTTTGGTGGCTGAAATCTGGCACATATTTTGGAACAAAAGTGTTATTCTCAAATCATAATCAGGGAGATGGCCCCTGTTAAAATGGTCATATTCCACTATAAGACCTGGTAAGATCTCTTATCTTACCAGAGAGACAGGAAATGTGGAAGTTTCCCAAGAAAACTGCTGTTTTCACTTTTCTTTGTTGTACCATCAATCTACTATAGATTCAATATTTGTTCATGCAAAAAAACCTTCCTATTTTCCAAACTATGTAGCTGTTGACAGTTGTGTCATTCTGAAGGAAATTATAAACAGCTTATTCTTATTTTATAGAATCAGAATGTATCTATTGTCTTGGGCTATTGTTTGGTTTTGAGGTGTAGTGGTTGGAAGTTTCCTCATCAAGAGCCACATGGGCACTAACAGCCTAAATATTGTTGTGTGGCCAAACAAACCTGTGTGACCCAGAACTGTCGAGTAAGAAAGTATTCTGGTAGCATAAACATCCTCTTGAAGTTATGGAAGATCAGAAGTGCTATGTCTGTATGCTCTTATCTTCACCTTGTTTCAGCCTCTGTTACACTCTGGGATATGTTAAGGGTTAACACCAACAATAGGTTTTGATAGAGAAACCCTAGTCTAGTGAAAGCAGCAAGCAGATCCAGGTTTGCATGTTGACATTTCCTGGGTGTTGGTCAATTGCTCAAGAGCCTTCTGCAACTAAAAGTGAACTCTCAGTAAGTTCTGTGGGGAGTGCAATCTGGTCTAAGATCCCATCTAGTGATGAAACTGTCATGAAACTGGTGAGTGACTCTCAGTTACTGGATGTAAATAATACAATGACTAGCATGCTCAGCCTAGTAGAAATAGTAATATAGTCCAAATACTATTTCCAATACAAATTACATGGGAAGAAAATGTTTATGTTCATAATTACATATCTCCCTGTCCACTGAAGAATTTATTGCAGGCTTCTCACTGCCCCTTCCTAAGTCATATTTTCCCAGTGTTGTGTCCTTGTCTTTCACTACCCTCTCTCAAAATCACAGAGCCAAAGAATCCATGCAGGTATCAATGCTGCTTTGGATAAATTTATTGGCTGCTATTGTCCTTGGTCTAGGGAAAAGTTCAAGTCATTAGTAGGAAAAAATTCTCTGTAGGACAGATCTGTCTGTAGAGACAGCCTGTCCAGAGAAAAGTGTGTAAAATGCAGTATGCTTGCTCCCAGCAAGATGTCATTTAGTATACCCCTACTGATTCCCAAGACAGACACTAGGCAGTAAAATTTAGATGCTATAATGCTTGTGCTGTCAATATGTGGCTTAGAGTGGAGGTCAACTCCCCCTGCAAAACACCCTTCCTGTCCAGAAGACAGACAACTGAACACGAGCGGAGCAAGAAGTCTCTAACATACATGTGAAGTGTTAGGAGGTGCTGAGTTAATTAGTGTATGGATATGGTTTCTTCCTTCTTTGACTTTAGTGTTTTATACCATGTTGACCCAATATTCCTTTAAATTAGCATTCTGAAATCTGGAAAAGCACTAGGCATAAATTGGCATAAGATTAGGCATGAGCATTGTCAATACATCTCTTATAGGGCAGGTTGCCTTACAGGAGGGAAATGCAGGCACTTGTGTCATTCAAGTATTTGCTGAGCTAGAGGGAAGGAATTTTGCAGACCAAAACCATTTATTAAAGAGTTGCCAAAATTTTGTTTAATTCTTCTATCAAATATTTAGTTCTTTTTTTGGATCCCACTGTTATGGCCTAGCTGATAAAATCTCTAGAAACTTTGACAGTGATACACATTGTGCTCTTCAAGTACTATTAGAGAACAGAGAGGGCGACCACAGTGTAAGAGGTCACAGATCTTCTTCCCAAGGGTTTTCAAAAATGAGCCCGGAGGGACTGGCATGTGTGCATGTGATTCATCTCTGTGTGTGCAGAGGGGCAGAGAAAAGACTGGACAACTCTTGCTTTTATCCTACTTATGTCACAAATCACTAAACTCTCAGCAATAGGGAGATTTAAAACAAAGGCAAGACAGTAAATAATTAAATACAGATTAAATAAATTCAAGAAAATACATATATAGTAGCTGGGGAAAGTTATTCTGTTTATTTCCTTATTTGGCCTTCTTGGCCACCTGGACACACTGCTGGCTCATGTTCAGATGGCTGTCCACTAGGGTTTCAAGTCCTTTATCACCAAGTAGCTTTCCAGTCTCTTCCTCCAATCTGTAGCACTGCATGGGGTTGTTGTGACCCAAACGCAGGACCCTGAACTTTGCATTCCTGAACCTCATACAATTGGCTCACAGATCCAACCTATTCAGGTCCCACTGCAGAACCTTTCTACCCTCCAGCAGATCAACATTTCTGCTCGACTTGGTGTTGTCTGCAAACTGATTGACTGTGTACTGGGTCCCCTCATCCAGACACTGCCTTGATAGAATTAAACAGAACAGGATGCAGTACTGAGCTTTGGGAGATACCACTTGTGAATGGCCACCAACTGGATATAGCTCGATTCACCACCACTCTCTGGGCTCAGCCAGCCAGCAGTTTTTTACCCAGTGAAGAGTATCCCTGTCTAAGGCATGGGCAGCCAGTTTCTAAAGGAGAATGCTGAGCAAAATGATGCCAAAGGCTTTAGCGAAGTTAGTGAAGTCTAAGTAGACATTTAACCTTGTTTCCATTCCTTCACAGCTCTTTTTTCTTTTTATCCTTTTTCTTCTCTTTCTATTTTTTTTTTAACTCCTCCATCTGCTGAACATTATTTACAGTATATCATGCAGACAGTTGGTAGAAATGTGTTTTCAAATTCTGGAAATCACTTATCAGTATCTCTTTCCTGGAAATCACTTACCAGTATCTCTTCCCAAACTATGAAGACACACCTTTTGTCATCTTTATTCCTCACTTAGAAACTCTGGTGGTGTTTTGTTTGTTTGTTTTTTGGTGTGGGTTTTTTTTTATTTAATATTACTCCCTTGAAAAAAAAACAACAACAAAACATGTCAGAAATGTGTAGAGGTATTAATGAACTTGTTGCCAGACTTTGGAAATACATCTGCGTCAACATATAAAGAAATTGTCTTTGTTGGCATAACATATACAAGTAAAATGAATCAGAATAAGATTTGTCTAATTAGTAGCATCACTCTAGAAAGAGCTGACATCATTTAGTTCTGAAATTTTATTAGTATACAAAATGATTGCTTTTAATTGTTTAATCTGGAGTTAATTTTGGAATGGGTGCTGGAAGGTGCTTCATATGCTGCTGCAAGTCACAACCATGCTATGAAATGAAAGTACGCAATAGTGAGTGGCATGAAATTGAGACTATAGTAATTATGTCACTAATGTGTCCATTAGATTTTCATGTTAAGTTTTATTACACTGTCATTACAGCACTTTTGTTTTTGATGTATCAAACCACTACTACACTACATATTTGTTGACATCTCATCTGTTTTAGAAAGGCAAATGATTACAAGTTACCAAGGAAACTAATAAGCAGTATGCAAGGAATGGGTTGCACAATTTGTTTTGCTAGATAGCAAGTCACTGCTGTTTTAATGTCAATTAAATTACACCTACTTCTCACATTGATAAAATAAAAGCAAACCATGTACCATTAAAAAAAAATTGCATAGCCATATCCATTTAGTAAATGGAAATGAACATTGTACTGTAGTTTATACAGATGGAAGATAAAGAGGACTGTAATTTGCTGGAGGTTTTGTGTACTTTTTATACAAAGTGGTTTATTTTATGACTTTGCAGAAAACCTTCTGTTCCATTAAGTCCATAAGACTACATGACCACAAACCTTAGCAGAAATTTTTAAGACTAGAATATACAAATTTATTTTCTTACTTTGAGTTACCTGCACAATTTGACAAAAAATCTTTCATTCATAGCTGCTGTTGAGTTGCCTCATGGAAAGAGAAGTTTGAAGTCAGATCAGTGGGGTTGAAATTGCTTTAGGCTGGCAACTCAGATAAAGCAGTCCACCTAACCCAGCTTTTGAGCAGATTATGTTTATGAACTGCACAACACCATGAAGGAAAACCAAATAGTTTAATTTGTTTTTGAAAGCAAGAGGAGATCCTCAAGGAACTGAACCTTTTAAAGCCATAATAGCTGTTGTTCAGTATTTTTGTGTTTATTTACAGTGGAGGGAAGCATTAGGAACTGTGTGTAGGCCTAGAGAACATTTGCTCATGGTCCTGCCCCTTGGGTGAAGAATCATGAACTTTTAAAATAATATGGGATATTTTTCATGGGTTTTTTTTACTTTCTTTTTTTCTGCCTTGTTCTCCCAAGCCTTATGTATTCTGAATGATTTGGTTTAATGAGTTTTACCTCATCCCCTAATTTTCCTATGTTTATAAGCTTTCCCTCTCAGTAAGTCCACCATAATATTTACAAGGCAGAGGGAAAATAAAGCAAATGCTGCTGCTGCCTATGCACTGTTTAAATTGACTGTCAGTGGCTGTGATATGCTGGGAGCATATCCTCAGTTGAGTCCCAGGGGTGACAGGGAGGTTAGAAGGACATGGCTACAGCTTGCCTAATGAAAGGTGGGAAAAAGGTGAGCATTTTGAAGGTATAATATTGTGAGGCATTGTTACTGCAATGAAATTTTTAGATGGATTTATTTTTATACTTTTGGATTTGCTCTCAGTGATAGTAGGACTGCCTTCACTGTTACACTTGCTTATTACAGCTTATGCAAAACAGATTTGTGTGTGCTATAACCAAGACCAGACTATCTCACATTGTTTTCTTTGTGTACAGCATAGAAGTACTATTCTTAATTCCTTATATCAGTAAGACTGAAATGAATGAATGCTACTTGATAGTGATAACGTTCAAAAACATGGTATTAACTGAGTAGCACGTCTTTACATCTGTGATAGGAGGGACAGGGAAGATGGTCTGCCTGTCTCTTTAACTGAAAATCCTTGAAATCATGGAATATGGGAGAGGATCAGCTGAAAGACTTTTTAGATTCTTCCTCTGTTTACACAGTGTTTCTTCAAAAGTATTTTTGGCAGTGGGGTTAGTGGGAGCTGACCATTTCTATAATGAAGTCCAATTATTGCCTGTGGCAAAATTAGATCAACAACCTGTCTACACTGCAGGTGGAAATGATGAGTTATCCACCCGTTATCAGAAGCTACTGAATTGTCAGTGTAATAATTGTTGATAGAAATACACCTTGCTGGCGTATTCCTCTCATCTTTCTGGTGTTATGCTGATATTCACTCCTGGAGCTCATACTGCAAGGAACACAGTAACAATTGCACAGGCAAGTGCATGTGCATCCTGGATATGGAGTGGAAGAAATGGATAAAAATGAATAGGTGGAAAGGAAAAGATAGGATTGGTGTGTAGAAAACCATAATCATATAATTCTTTCTCAATTTTCTAAACTCTAGTTCTACCTTGCAAGCCATATGATGAAAGTAATGTTTTCATTGATCCTGTTTATGGCCCTTACTTCCCAAATATTTGACTTCAATACCTGAAGCTGGTTCTGCAAAAGTCCTCATAAGAAACAGTGAAAGAAATCTTCATGCCTACTTTTTTAACGTATTTCTTCCCAAAAATGTAAACTTACTGAAATTTGGATGTACAGAAAAATTAGAAAATCCCTTTGTCAAGTGAGTATTGAATACAATAATATATATTTTATTTGGTGTATACAAACATGAAACTTTTTTTCCATAATAGAATAAACTGAAAATTCAAATATATGATGAGATCATTTATTAAATGTTCTTTAAATTTGGAACATAGATTACAGTCACACTTATCAGTGTGATGTGCTAGTTAATTACATATGCAAATGGACCAGTAATGCAAAAGTATACAATGTAAGATTTCAAAGATGGAATAAGTACTTAATTCAGGGATGTATCTCCTGCAAAGGAAAATGTGTTATTATAAATGAGACATTGTTGCAACAAATGCAACTGTTGAGTGTTTAAGGAATTAGAAATGAAGTTGAAATACATGAAACTGAACAAAAAACTAATTCTGTAGCATCTAGTAGAAAGTAACCAGCATTAAAATTAACACATACAGTGCATTCAGAAAACAATTATGAAAAGACAGAATGGAAATATATTCTGTAAAATTATTAATCAATGTTTACAGGATGATTTTATACCAGTCAATCAAACTTCAGACAAAAGAAGAAAGAAGTGTTAAGATTCAAATTAAGGGATTAAATTATATAGTAACTCAGACAACTGGTTTAGGGTTTGTATAAGTAGAAGCCAGTCCATAATTTTCCCCTGTGGAATAAACATGAGAATTTCAAAGGATTTCTCCTGGCTAAATTCATTTTACATAAATGCATAATGCAAAAGTATGAGCTGCAGGGAGAAATATTCTGGTTATATACAAAGTTAAAATTATGTGACATTTAAAGTGTAGCTCAGAATATGTATATATGGATCACAGTTTGTTTATTCCTTGGACTCAGATCAACAACAAATTGCTTTCATGGCAACTGCTTTCACAAAAAATGCCTTAAGGGTTAAGGGGGGTGGCTTTGTGGAGGGGGTCTGCCCAAGTGGTGCTGAACTGTCCTCTAGCTGTCAAAAATACAAGCCAGTCAAATAAAAACAGGAAAGGCAAGGCAAGGGGAAAGGGGAAAGGAAACACCAAAATATATTGGGGCAACTAAATGAATTGTGATTGAAGGCAGGAAACTCTTCAGTATACCATGAGAAAAGGGGATGAGAATCATTGAGATCTTGACTCAAGTGGCTGGATTGGACAGTACTTGAAGCAGAACTGGTGCAGCTTTCGCATGAATTCTTACTGTACTTTTAGAAAAGTGATAAGGGCATGTTGAGGAGAATAAATGAAATATTCATGTTTTCTTAATGAGCATCAAGGGTCCACCTATTTTCTATTTGATGTTATTCTGTCCAGACAACTTGAAATTAAATCACAGGTGGGAAAACTACAGGGAATAGCACAATGATGATAAGGTGATATCAGGGACTGGCAGGAGCCTGTGGGAAACAGCAGGGAAGCCATGGACTGGCAGATTAGCTGCTAGCAGCAGACCACACTTACTCTGCAGTGGATGTTTACTTGTCCCAGACTGTAGCAAAGGATCAAAAGGGATTTTAAAATTTGAAAATTTCAAGTCTAGGGTAAGGCCTCAAGGGGATTTTAGAAATTATTGAGCTGGTGCTGGGGGATGACACGATTAGAGATACAAAAGGATGAAGAAGAAATGACAGAAATTCAGTGTGTTTTTTATTCATAAGTAAGGGCAATTTCCCATCATAAAAAAACATTAAAATTCAGGAAAATAAATATTATTTTAGACACTTAGGGCTAAATCTTTAAAAGATGCAGCTACTCTGAACTGGAAAATTCCCTGGTGCTCTTGCAGACCCACCTTTGTGTCAACTGAAAACCAGTATGTGAACTTTAGTTTTGCAGTCTAACTTGGGAACATAAGATTATGTTGCAGAAAGAGGTCAACATTTCAACTTCCACCTCCCCAGCCACTCTTAAGGCAAATTTAACAATCTTAGTAACATAAATACATTACATTACAAGTGAACTAAATAAGGAGAAGAGGGCAGAAAAATTAATTTTTTGGATGGCACAAGAAACAAAGAATAAACCCCAAAGTCACTTTCAAGAAACACTAGCTAATAACTATGGTCTGCTACTCTGACTTGGAAGACATGAGTAGATAATGAGACTTGAAAAGCTCTCTGATAGGCACTGTAAAGATAGACAAAACCAGATTTTTAAAAAACTTTCCTAATAGCCTGTTATTTATATCAAGCAAGAAACATTTGCATAATGAAGAACAGGTATTGAAAAAATGATCCTTCAGAGCATCAACTGGTACTCTTTAGTACAAATGACTAGGACAGACTTCTTGAAGAAATATTATCCTGTCATAAAGCTACCCTTTATTTTCTTGAAGCAGTGGTAGTTTTATATGCTGTCTTGTCTTAGAGTCAAGTCTTCCAGTCAAATTCATTGACATGTATTTGAGTGGCAAACTATTTTTAAATAATGAAAGACTAGAGATAAATCACTCTTATTAGTGCAGAAGCCAAGGTCTGGTGTGGGACCATGCACTTGAACCATGGGTAGTACAAAGTTAATAATCTCACCTAAAGTTTTCTATATTCAGCTTCGTTAGTTTAGATAAGATGGCAGAATGAATAATTTGACTTCAAATCCCTGAAACTGAAGGAAAAAGATCAGTGCACTAGCTGGCTCTTATTCACCTTTGCAGAAATATATTATTTTAAAAACATACTTTGGTTTGAATTTCAATGTTTGTAAAAGGTTGAGATATACACATTGAGACACTGACCTTTCCTTTTCCACTTTGGATGAAATAGAACACAAGCAATGCCCATGCAATCATCCAAAGACAAGAAAAATGAAGGTTAAGGATACAAGTGTTTCGGTGCTGCAAGGATAAAAGTCGCTCTTGCAATTCTCTGAGAGGAAAAAAGGTCATGTGTGGGACTTTGGCCAAACAATCCTGGGAAATATCCTGAATATCTAAAATATCCTGAATTACTCTTTTGACAAAGCAATTAAAACATGAAAAGCAGAGGAAGTCATGCAGTACATAAGAAAATTTATAGAGAATGGGAAGGCACTTTTACCCTGCCTGTATGACTGAGAACTGAACAAAATCCTCACAGAGGACTTGCAGCAGAAAGAATGGCAGATTTCAGATCAGCATTTAATGAGGTGCTTCCAGTACAGAGCAGCACAACTCCAGTGTTTGGACATCAAGTTGTGATTGTGGTGCTGGCATCATGAGCACAACCCTGGGCCATCCTTCTAAACTTGCCACTCTGCCCACACTACCAATGCTGTCTTTCCCTGTTTTACTTAATCCTGCACCAAGGGAGCAAGGAAGGTCTCTGGACTGTTGACTTTAGTATTTAAGTGACAGGTTTGCTCCTCATTACCCTGGGGGTCTGCCTCCTATCTTCTGTGTAGTGCTGGAAGGATAAACTCTTACAAAATAGCTGAATAGTGAGAAATCATAATCCAGGTGGTGTTGTACCAGATTATTGCTATCAGTGTCTATACTGGGATTGTATTTGCCTATGAAAGTATGTATTAAATGTCATCTGAAAATGTTTCCTGGACCAAGCAGAATTAAAAGTAGGTTCTGGATTCTGATTAAGCTTGTGGGGGTTTAGCAATTGCAAGCTGCTTGGAGAGAGACTGCATACATCCAGAAATAGAGTTCTGTCTCTGGAGAGCCTCTGAAGCAGGTCAAGATGCCTCTGCAGGAAAAGGACAGCTGGATGCTGACTGTTTGGGCATCAGACCACACATGCTGGACTGCACACATATGACTTTTGCCCAAGTCCTGTTTCAGAACAGCTGAATAGCTAATGTAGATGATCTAATAGCTTTTTAATAGACCTAGGTCTGTGTGTCGATTTACAACCTTCTCAGTCATAATTGGTTATGACCAGCCAAGGGCTTCCAGGGCTTATTCACATGGTGCCTTTAAGACCTGAGAACATATAGAGTTACAGTGGCATTCATGAGAATTCTACATGCATATTGGTTGGTGATTTTATCCCCAAAAGTCTGTGGGTAAAAAATGTCTTCTCACTGACCTCATAAGTAACAGTGTGCAGCATTTACAATACTCTTGGGTATATGTTGTGACTTCAGGGTATGGTCCTATTTGGGGTCAGGAGCTGGTCTCGGTGATCCTTGTGAGTCCCTTCCAATTCGACATATTCTGTGATTTCTTAGCAGACTAATAGAGAGAGGTTGTCTCACTTATTTTTGGCCAGCAGCAAAACATTCAGCATATCAGATGTTGTTAATTATTTTGTTTTAAATATGTTATAATATGTAAAGCTCCTGCAATTTCCCTTCTCTTCTCTTGTACTCTTTTGCACCTCTGTGCTGCAGTCTGCTGTCTTGGGAGCAGAAAGGTAAACTCCTCTCTAGAGAAGGGAAGCAGGGAGCCAAGTATAATTCTGCAGGCCTGGGGGTGGCTGCCAGTCTCACTTGAGAGCCCTTGTTGCCGTGACAAGGCAGGTCTATGTCTAGGCTGGGGAGCTGGTCTGTAGGTCAAGGACCAGGTCTAGATGACCACATTGCAGCTCTGCTGAGATGCTGCTGCAGGATGTGAGGGTGAGGGAGCCTTTGCTTACAAGTAGGTCCAGAGAAAGATGTAGAGGGGCATCCTTTACTGTGGCTGACTCTAGCTTTCCTCTTTACAGCTTCCTTTAAGTTCACCAGCTGTGTGGTTTGGATGCTGGCCCCAAGCCCATGCAGCTGAAGCCCTGGGTGTAGGGAATGGCTGGTGTCCTGCTTGCTTCCACACTGCAGCAAAAGCAGATGGGAGGCTTCTGCCTACACACTATATTCACATGAGGAAAGCTATTTGCAGATTTGAGAAGAGTAACTGGTTGGGTTTTGTTTTCCTTTATCCTGATGAACCCAACTGGTGTTTCATGAGGAAATGCAGTGTTAGCAGGTCTGAGTACACATGCAGGACAGATTACCTGGCTAAAGAGTTATATAGGAAACAATAGCTAGGATATAACAGGAACACGTGACTTCAGAACTCTAAAAATGCTAAATGGCCAGACCCACACAGCATGAAGTACAAGCACCCATCACTATATGGGCACCATGAGCTCTGCCAGACACAGAATCACAGAATAGATAAGGTTGGGAGGGGCCATAGTGTGTCCTCTGTCCAACCTCCCTGCACAAGCAGAGTCCACTTAAAGCACATTGCAGAGGATTTCATCAAGACAATTCTTGAATATCTCATTGTGGGAGACTCCACAACATCCCTGGGCAATCAATTCCAGTGCTTGATCATTTGCACAACATGGAAGTTACCCCTCTGTGGTGCATGAGGTGGGTGGAAATAGAGAGGGTGGCTCAATGATGCACCCCTGCAGCACCCCCTTTTGGGTCCTGTTGGGCTCTGTGCAATAAGACATGAAACATCAATGATTCCTATTAAGCTGAGGCATTTTCCTGTACCTGTTTTTCCATGAAAAAAAATTGCATAAATTCTAGTGACCACAATGAAATCCAATACCCTTAGATGAAGTCACTGAGTGTTAATAAAACCTGATAGGATATCTAAAATCAGCATTTTTATTGACAGATTTGGCTAGCTTATAATGAGACAGGCATGACCGGAATAGACTTATATGTGTATGTTGAGCTCTGGCAATCACATAAAGATTTTGTAAATACTCTTTTACCCCATTTTGTTTGTGATAAGTTGTATAAATCTGGAGATGAATGAGTACTGCCATTGGTCAACAGACCTGAATCTACCTTTTTACCAATAGGTAAAGTGTTAGAGTTGCAGAGATTTGTGGTTCTTTTGACAGCCAGCAAGAGAATGTGCAGGTTTAGTTTTGAGACCATCCTGACAAAGATTTTCCTGACAAATGATTCTCTAGGGTGACTTTTGATATGTAATTCAAAGCATACCTATGGCATGTATACTGCACCCTCATGTGCTCTATCCTGTTGAGCACGTTTGGAAAAAGAGACAGCTGAAGGAAGAAGGGCAGGTGGCATTCCCACAGCAGGGATAAAAATGAATAGAGAAGAGAAATCTGTAGGGCCAATGAGGTATAAGGCTGATGGACTTTCATTAAAGAGTAAGGACAGGGAAATCCTACTTAAATAAGTACCATGGAGGTACTCTGCTCAAAAGGGGGGGAAAACTCTTTAAACTACAGCTCAGGTTGAAAGTATTCAGTTTGTGAATAGGAAAGTGCATTTTAATGGGGTTTGAAAAGAATCCTGATTACTAAACATAGAATGTGGCAATCACTTATTTCAAGGAGGGTCTAAATATGGTCCTGAGTACTGTTGTTTATCATGTCTGTGTGTTGCTATGATGTACACTAGGGGAATTAGACTGAACGTCTAACTGTGAGTGTTACTGAAGTATATGTTTAAGGGTTTCTAGTTCAATACTTTAAGGAAGATAAAATCAAGGCACTGAAGAAGATGTCAGATGATCTGAGTGACTGAATAACCCAAGAGTTGGCCAAGGAGTGTATGTCTGCTTTTTCTGCAAATTGCTTCCTAAATAATGCCAATACCACAATAATCCTTTTCTTGGGAGTCACCTCAAAACTAAAAAGCTTAACAACTAAACTACCCTAGAAAGTTGCAGAAATAAAACAATAAAGAGAGGAGAAAGGGATTTACTTTTCTTTTCTATTTCAAGTAATTTCTAGTGTGGTTAAAATAAGTTTTATATAACAGGAAGACCTTTCACATGTTGTATGTGCTTTAAAATCCCTAACATGGCTAAAACTCATTGAAGACACAAAAGTATGTTAGTCCAGGTCATGTTATGGTGTCTTAATTAGAAAACAAATCTGAGCATAGTAAACATGCTTCAGAAACCAAATTAATCACATCTCAAATACTTCCCTTTGGTATGTTTCTAGATACACACTCTGCTTGTTTGTATTCACTTGTCATGCTGAGTCCTGCCCATGGATTTGTTCTGGGTTTCACCTTGCAGTTCCTGTATTTGCACACTTGGCCTACAAGCAAATGGCTTCAAGAGTTGTGTGAAAAATAATAAGGCTGCCTCCCCAGACTATGCTCTTTAGCTGTTCCTTAACATCTCAGTAAGAGCTGCTGCCATTTCTGCATTCTTGTCTTTGCCATCTGTTTGCTTACTTACTGGCTAACTTGCAAATATAAAAATCAAGTGCCTTCATGCTCATTAAAAAAAACCCAAACAAACAAAAACAACAAATAGAAGCTTGGCCCTAGATATAGTAGACTTAATCCTATAAGATTTTGTGTTAATGTCTTGTGGCTTTTATGTTTCCTGCTGCTTCATAAGAAAGTAGACATAAAAATGTAATAATAATCCTACATAGTGTTTTGGTTTGGATTTTTTTGCATATGACTAGACATTGTGAGGTTAACCTTTATTCTTTGAGCATTTTTTTTTCTCTGAGGACAATTTTAGGAAAGGTGAGGAATTGAGCAGTTAGTGTAAACTGGAGCCAGAAACTGAGGAGAACTGAGTGCAGGGATCTGCCAAGCTTTCTGCTTCCCCACTGGGAAGAACTGCACTTTCCAAGTCTTAGACATCCAGAGGGGAATGTTCTGGCTCTTTAGAGCAAGTATAATGATGATACAGTGCCTTTTCGCCCCCATTTCTCTTTCATGTAAACTGCAAATGAAACCAGACTGTGCCTTTCTCTGAAGCTGTTAAGATTGTACTAAAAAGGCAGACAAGAAATTCACAGAATTTAAAAGAAACCTATACAAGAGGAATGTCAATGATTGCAAAGCAGCAACACAAACAAAACAAAAAACCCTTGCCTAACTGCATCCTACAGGTCTGAACATCTCTTACTGAAAAATAAATGGTTTAAGAATCCTAAACTATATGATATTTTCTCATGCATTGCCTAGTTTACTTGTATCTCCAGATTTGCACCTGAATCAGTGTGAAGTTAATTTTTTTCCAAAACCTCATTTTTTTTGCAGACGTTTGGTATCTCATATCAGATACATATATCTTTTAAGTTGATAATATGATGGAAGTTACACTGTTCCTTTGTGTTTCACTAAACACCATTAATAACAAATGACAAGCAGTTCTCATAGCAGTTGTATTCAAGGAAAAAAAATAAAGAAAAGCTGGTGAAAAATTGTGCATTTATCAAATGTTTGAGAATCCCTGAAGATTGAATTATGAAGAATTGCAGTGAAATGTGTTAGCTAAGTGAAGGATAATGGAAAATGATCCATTTCTTTGAGCATGTTATGGGAAGGACCTTTGGGAGCACTATAGAGCAAACCATAACCAATAGTCTAATTTTCTAATGGATTCTTATGGAATTAATATCAATATCCATTGATATTTATTGATACTGGATGTTTGTGGATATTGTATGTGTATTGTGTATATGTATTGAACAACAAACAATTAATCTGAATTATATATTTAAATTTATATAATAGGATATGAGTCTTGATCCTCTGACCTTTGCATATTGAGCTCAGCCAATAAAAGTAGTGTCATTGAGGCAGACAGACCTTTTAGTTTTACTTACATGGACCTTCAACTCAGAGGTCTCAGCAGGGTTCTACAAGCACCAGTTATTTCCTTCCTATCTGTAGTTGATTGGAGCAATGATGTTGCAAGAAGAAGCTTCAGCACTCTACAGAGTGCTATCCAAAATGCAGCAAAATTATGAGCTTTTGACATCAAGAATTTCACTTCTCTACCTGTTTTGATAACAGTGGGAAGGAAGGAAAGACATGGTGTGGCAATCTGGAAAGTAAGAAAGGAACTAAGCCTCCAGAATTAGGTCCAGTCTGAAAAGGCAGAAAACAACAATGCTGAAGAGGGCTTGTGCAGGGGAAATCATCTTGTGTTTATATACAAAAAGCTGAATGAAAAAAATTGCATTCTTAGGCACAGTTTATGGAAGAAACAGAGAAAGTTGCACGGCACTCTGCAGCAGTGACAGATCACAAGGGACATGTGACAGCTTGTGGTGTGTGAGCTGTTTTCATTGGGCTTTATTCTCACCGATGCTCACCAGCAGAAGGATGAAAGAGGTAGTACCTCTGAAACAATCTCTGTTATTTTCTCATCTCATAAATCATTGCAAAGCAAAACTGTTTGAATGGGAAAAGACAGTAGATTAATTCAGTACAAACCCATGAAAAGCTTTCTCAGGAAGGAATCACATAATAAAACAAACTGTTAGTCGTCACTAGAATTTGGAAACTGAAGATAAATTAGCAGGGAAGCCTAGATAAATTGAAAAGTATTAAATAATTGTTTGGAAAAATTACACTACCTGTTGATGGGGTTTATTAATTGCATTCATTGGTGATTTTAAAAATAGAAGTGAGGGAAGAACTAACAGTGAGGTCAGAAAATATTTATACCTACTCATAGAGGACAAAATCTAAAACCAAATTAAAAGCAGTGTTGGTATAATGGCTGGATAATGAAAGATATGTTCTTGCAAGTAAAAGCAGTAGACTTTTTTTGAAAACTGAAACATAGGAAAAAGGTCTTCGATGAGCCCTCATGTTGTTATTAAAGAAGAATATAGAAATAACATCTTTAAATTTGCTGATAAGGTGGATATATAATATTTGTGTTCAATTACATTATTTACTAGAGGCACAACTAATAAGTTCTCCTTACTTCTAATTTTGTTCTTTTGTGCAGTTTGAAAAACTCATGTTTTGGAAAATGTTTCCTGAGTTTATGTTGCCTTTTGAAGATCTTTGTTCTTGTCAATATGTGGGACAAAAAAAGGAATTTGTGGACCCCAAAAAATTAGAAATTGGAAAATATTATTGTTACTGTTTTTGTTCTTCTAAAAAATTAATCTAACCTGGTTTTAAAGCTCAACAATACTGAAACATTGTTTGGAGCAGAATTAACAGAGTAAACTACAAAAGAAACGGTGATCTGCAGAGAGCACTGACATTCTCTAGGATTAAGGTCTCCACAATAGATTTGAGGTACCAAGATTCTATTTAGATATGTGATTTATATGTTCTATTTTAGCGGAATCATGGAGACAGGTTTTATACCTTAGCCTATTAGGAATTAAAATTACAGATTACGTGATGGGATTTCTAGCATTTTCATGGAAATGTAGTAATACTGTATGTTGTGAATGGTCAAACTGTTACCAAAAGCAAACTGTGATTACTACAGATATCTAATAGCACTGAGTAGCAACTACCGAGCTAAAAATACATTGCTTTCCAGATAGGAAAAAAGCCTTGATAAATCTAAATTAAAAGTAAAACCAAATAAAGCCCCTGTTTTCCTGCAGATGACAGGTAGGTAAAATTACCCTTGAATGGATGAGAAATAACAGTCTTGAGTCCAAAATGACCCCCACATTCAAGTCTTCAGCCCATTTTAGATATAAAAAGAGGTCATTCACACAATCAGAATTTAGTGTCTGCAAAGACAAAAGCCACAATTACTACCTCAGATCAAGTAGATTTGGACCTGGCTTCTGGCTGAATACTGGCCACATACTTTTTGGTGGCCCTCTCTCCCAGACTAGATATTGTGGAACAGGTTTCACATCATTTATAGATAGATTTTACTGTCCTTCCTTAGTTCTAACCGTCATCCATGATTCTAAAAATAACTTTCTTTGGGTTATAGTCTCTCTCTCTCAGACTTTAATGTAATCTTTAAAGTCTGGCATAAATAAATAGGTATTTTTAAAAGTTAACAGACTTCAAATGTACTCCCAAGGCACAGAAACAGAAATCTGTAGTAAGTTGTGTACAAATATCAAATAAAATAACATCACTGCTTTGTTCACAGTGAATTTACAGTCAAAGGGTCAGCTAAAGATAGCCCCAGCGTATAGATAGTAAAAGGAATGAAAGAATCAATAATTGTTTGTTTTGGCTCAGGCTATTAATTGCTAGATTTAAAAAGTCAGCAGTATGTGTGCAAATGTTAGGGGAGTAACTTTTTAACAATGAAAGTAGAAATTTCGTAAGTACATATATATACCTCTGCCTACATTTAAGGGGAAATATGAGAGTATCATGAAGCTGCTATAGTGGAAATTTGGCAAGTGGAAAAGCTGGGTCTGCAGAGGTTGGGTCTGGGAACAGAGGTTGTCGTTTCGTGGTGCGTATGACACTATGTGCTCGACTTTTGGTAGAATGGAAGAGAGGCATGTGGAAAAATATAGAGAATGTTGTAATCCAATCACAGTTTGTATAATCCAAAATTACCTCTTGCCATTTGGTCAAAACATATGCAGGGCATGCACTTAAGACCCTGTATCTTCTGGGTCCTGCAGAATTGGTATAGCTAGTGAGAGTAGGTGAGGGGGAAAAAAAAAGTAAGAAGGCCTTGCAATCTCATTGTCTCAGCATAAGATTTCACCTTCACAGAACTTGCTGAAGCCAAGGCTTCAGTACTTCCCAGTAAGACCCAGGCAAGAAATCTTTATGATTTCTATCCATCTTCCCTTTTCATTTCAGTGTGGTTGGCCAGTGAATAGTCATCATACAGTGGTGAAAGCTACTGTGTATAGTGGGCTATAACTGGATTTGCAACTACTTGTATCTACTTTATCTATTTGCTCCATTGTATTCCTTCCCCAGATATGTTTTAAATACACTTCGTAAAACATGAAGAAATGATTTATGAACAATTAAACGTACTATTCCAACTGTGTTGGAGAAGGTAAGAATAGGGAGGGAATGAGATAAATATAAATGCTTATAAAACATTCTTCAGCAATATTAGCTGACATGATTTCTTTGAAATCTCTGACAAACCTGGGCATAGGATAGCAAGACCAGAAAAAAAGTTCAGCTTTAAACATTTTCTCTAAAATTTTTTAGTCTTATTTTTTTATTAATACCTCTCACTACTTTTAATTGAGACCTGAAGGAAAGGAAACATATTATAATTAATGGTAATGAGCTTCAGTCCCTGGCCTTGTTTTCTCTCTTCTGGTGTCATAGCAGTAAGACTTATTTTGATAGGATATGAAGAAGGGAAAATACCTACTAAAGATGTCATGCCAGAAAGAAACAACAACAGCAACAAACAAACAAAAGGAATAAAAAATTGTGTGGTAAAATCTGTTGTAAAATAAATAATGAGATAGTTGGTGTTTTTCCTCTGCCCATGGCCTTTACAGCACTTCAAACAGAGCCTATTGGAGGAACCATGACTCTTTATTTAAAGAATCTGAAGACTGAGTGAACCAAAAGGTGGGAGTTCCCTGCAGCGTGTCCACTTGACCTGTTCTGCCAAAAGTCTGGTATGAGGGTATTCACAGGGGGCCAGATCCTATTTGAATGCATGTTTAGGACACAGTTGTCACCCACATGTAAGAATTTGTGTCCTATGGGAATACTCTTCAAGGAATTGAAGAATCTCCCTGGAATACTTCAGGGATCACAGTCTTGGCCTTGAATAGTGGAGAATTAGTTTCAAGGCAAGTGCAGAGCTCAGGCTTGACCCCTTGACTTTACAGAAGCTATGGGCGGTCCCAATATCTCTTTTTTTTTTCTTTTTTTTCCTTTCCTTTTTTCTTTTTTTTTCTTCCTTTTTTTTTTCTTTTTCTTTTTTTCTTTTTTATTTTTTTAACCAGAAATGACAGTGATGAATTGGAAAGTCTTTCCTAATGCAAGTATTGCTGAACTGGATTTAACACCTGAGGCAAAAAGGGCAATTGATCCTGATGCATCATTTGCGAGTAGAAATGAGGATTTTATTAATTGAAAAAAGTCTTTATTTCCTTTGATGCTTGTGGATTTGAAGACATATTTATGTAGATTTCCTCTCAATCTGGCTACAGTTTTAACAATAAAATATTTTAATTCCTACTGCTCTACATTCAAAAATGTTTTTCAGTCTGAAGGTCACATAGCCTTGAATGTCCACAGGCTATTTTTGAGTGTGCTGTGAGATGTAAATTAAGAACAACAAAACAATTCTTCAAATTACAGTAATTTTATAATCACCATGAAAATTCTGCCCCCTTCCAGGATCTTTTTATGTGTCCACTAACAAAAAAATTGCTTCTCTGAGGAAGAGCAAGAGTAAATGCTGTTTCAGGTTTCATGGCTTTTAATTTTTTTTGCTTTAAAACTTCAGCATAATACAGGAAAAGAGCAATAACTTATTGCTAGACAGTGATACATCACAATAATTCAAGGCTAAAACTTTCCAGAATATAGAACAATAATATGCCTGCATTACAGTCTGATGTTGCAGTTTTAGGACAAATGAATGAGCCAAAGGATTGTGCTGATCTTTCATTTATGTAAAAAATATTAGCAAAAAGTATTAATTTCTTATCAGTATTTTTTTTCCATAAAGTAGTCTTTTCCTTTCCTCTGACCCATTTTTGGAAATAATTTTGACCTTTCTACACCAGTAAGAGACTGTCATGATTTTCCTGATGAAATTCAAGTTTGTGTTAATGCTCAGTATCCTAGTTCTGATTCTGTTCAGAAAATAAACTTGTGCCATGTGCAACCAGTTAGAGAGGTAAAGATTTTATCTGCTGGAATATATTCAATGCAGGGACTGAATACTTTTGTGTTCTGTATAGGCATGAGTTCATCATCAGTACTACATAAATACATTTTAAAAAGTCTTACTTGTGACTTTAAATATGTTTAATTCAATTCTTTAATACAGACAAGTCAGGAGTTTATTCACTATGTGAAATATATTTCTATGTTTTTAATTTTGATTTTTATTAAATTCATAACAGTTTCTTTTGTCCTGTACCACTTACAAAGATGTGGTCTTGATATGATTTGTATGGTGGTTTTTGCTCTCATATTCCAGAGCCATAAAACCCATTTTAATATTTAATTAAAAAACCTGCTAAGTCAACTGATTATTAAGTAGATGTATTTGTACTAGCAACAGTATTGAATATATTATGCCAACAAGCTGCTATAATTACAGCTTCTGCTTTTATCAGACCTGAGCAGCAAAGTTGAGTGATTTACCTTAGATAATCCAAATGATAAATACTTGATTTGCTATCTTATGTTTGCTGCTGTTGTCCACAAAGAAGAGATGAATTTTAACCATTGGTTCATTTTAAATAAATACATATGAATCTTTATAATATCACACAAATATATTTGTATAAATATTTAATATAAATCTCTCACTTGTAACTTCCTTTGCTTCCAGCTGCAGGCTCCACAACCATTTTGACTTGTGCTTTTGTCATTTTCAAGGAGCAATATTTAAGATCGCTGTAGGGAAAAAAACATCAGAGCCAGGATCTGCAGAGCTGTTTCCCAATCCCTCGCATCATGATCCAGCTCTGCTGGGTGTACTGACAGCTGTATTACTTCCCGAGGAAGTCTAGAGGTTTGATGTTTGCTCTGGGAAGCCCTGCATGTCCTTAGCAGTTGCAGTCTGTTCTCTGAGAAGCCCAGAGTGCCTGGAGAAAACAGAATTTTGGGGTTTTAATTTTTTTTTTTCTTTTCTCTCTTCTCTGTTTTTTTTCCTTTTTTTTTTTCTTTTTTCCCCCAGAACTTGGGTCTGGCTGCTTTTGATATCATTTTATTGGTTGACATCATGGGACATGGCTAATGTAGGTCTCACATAATCTGCAAGAACTGTTGGAAGGATGTTTTTTGAAAATGTGCCTGAAGCTGTGAAAATCCAATTTTGGTGAATATTTCTAGGGAATTATCAAAGATGTAATGGCTGAAATAACTCAAACTCCTATAGTTAGTTTAAGACTAGAAGGTAAAGCCTTTCTGGATTGGATACTCAGGAGCAGAGGGGTTTGCTAATTAGATTTAATTTTGTCAGCCTGCGGTGTCTGATAAAATTCAAATCAAATACTTTGTTGACATTATGAGCTATGTAAAGCAGTGCCAAAGTCTAAAGGGAAAAAAAGAAACAGATACTCTACTTCTGGCTGGAGGTACTGCCTGCCCAGTGTTAATCTACCTCAGGACTGGGGATTTTATCCTCTGTCTCCATTTATCTCCATTGTTACAACCTCATTTGACTCCAGGTTTCTTCACAGTGCACTGCTGGTGCTGCTTTGTGTGCCTATCTCGAAGAGGGTGACTGTTCCTACAAGAAAGAATGTTGCTGGCTGTACGTGGTTGGAATAACATAAGGGAAAGATCCTGGGGCTTTGGAGACACTGTGACAGGAATAATGTGCCCGAAGCAGACAGGAATTTGAGCTGAAGAGAGGGCAGATGCTAAGGACTGTTAGGATTTTTGGTTTGGTTTGGTGTGGGGTTTTTTTTTGTTGGATTTTTTTTTTATTAGAAAAAAAAGAAGTTGTTAGTTTGGATGGCCTCGGGCAGAGAAAATACTTTTCAATAGAGGGGAGGTGACAAGAAGGCAGTCTGCAGTGATAAAGTTAACTGTTGGTGAAATAGAAGATATTCTGCTTAATCAATGCCTCATACAAAACACCGGTGTTCCAGTATAACATTGCTGGAGATCAGCCTTCTGAAGAGAGGTGAGACAATGTGAGGAGTCCACGGAATGTTAAATTACCTGTCTGGCAAAGTATATGAGCATGGTGTTCATAAATATTCTGGTGCAATATTCTACCAAATATTGGTAGAATATTAGTTGTGTCTGCTTGAGAAGGAGGTTGAATGCCCTCTTTACCTGATAGGATTTTGTGCCTAGGAAATTATGCTGCCCCCTCTTCAGAGATCAGACCTATTAAATGTCAGTGTCTCCTTCATACAAGCTGTCTGTACTGAGTACTGAGACAGGATACTGGAGAGCTGGGATGTACCTTTGACTGTGTTGTGAACATGCAGTTTGGCATTGTGTACTTCACTGCTCTGTGCTGTTTTTTCCTTTCCTCAGTCTCTTCCAAAAATACCCGAGATCACAGGTGATCCTCTGCTGTTTCTGGGGTCTCTGGCACTATGTTCATGAACTAGGTCTTTGAAGCTGCACTATAGTTAACATAAGTTACTTTATTATTTTTTTTTTGCCAGATTTTAGTTAAGAAGTTATGGAATTTTGGATTAAGGTCTATGTTTACTCATTTTTTCCATCCCTCTAAGAACAGAAAGAAGCCTTTGGGCACATCCTTATAAGAGTTTATACAGGGGATAGGAAAGTTGCAGAAGAGTACTAGAGATGGATGACTCTGAGTTATTCCCCAGATCTGTTGTGTCGTAGTGACTGACTGTGTACATGTCCTTGCCTACCAGGGACAGACAGCAAGACAAAATATTTTAGGTTAAAGCCTCTTCCAGGGTGATAATGCTGTTGTGTGTCTAAGCCACTTGCTGTTTTTCGGTTACAGATTTGTTTTTCCCTTCTTGTTTAGAAGAAAACAAAATAAAATATTACAGAATGTCCCAATGGATTGACTATTCTATAAATGAACTACCTTTTCCACTGCCCTGATCATTAGTGGCAATAACCTTGACAAAAATATTTAGTACTTATATGTTGACCAGCTGTGTCTTAGAGAGAGATGAGAAAGGGATCATTATTAAGGTGAGAAAAGAGGGCAAATCTGAGGAGGTAAGAAGAGTTGCTGTGGCAGAGACAATTAGAAGTGAGACTGCTAATATCCAAAAGAAATCCATGTAAGGAAAGAGGATAAGACAGTAGAAATCAGAAAGCAAGGAAAGAGAGGCTGCGAGGAAAGAGAGGCTGAGAGAGTTCTGAAGGACTTCATAGAGAAAGGGGATCAAGGGTCTAGAATGAAAATTATGTGGTAAAGTAAAAACTGATTTTCACATTGTTTTTCCAATAATTTAAAATAGGAATTGGTGAGCACATTGAAGGTATTGTCAGGAGAAGAGTGGATTCCAATTCCAAGGTGTGGTGCTTGTAGCAGACTACTGGTAACTTTTAGCAACAGTTAAGGAATAGCCCATTTACTAATAACAATTTAATCACAACCCAAAACCTTTCTAGGCTTCTTTGCCAAATCTGCACTCCATCTTGCTGTAGCTAGATAGTCATTAGTGCTTAGGCTGGCTGACAGAAAGCTGCCTCACTATTGTGAAAGTTAGACATACTGCTGGTTTTCATTGAGTTTATTATATGTCCACCTCTATTTTAGAAAATGTATGTTAAGTTTGAAGTCATTTAAGTGCTTTGAAAAATCTACTCAATCTCAGTGCTGCAAAACTCTGAGTGGAGAGATGCTTATGAGGTTACATTGGGTAAAGCTTTTGGCACTGTTCACCACAGCCATAAAAATTCAATGAGGAAGTGTTGAAATTGTGTCAGAGGAAATTGTTCTAGCAGGGAACTCAAAACCATAAAAATAAATAAATATTGCTGTCATGTGCAATCTTAATGACAATTTGTGGGGGAAAAAAGAGACCTTGGGCCTTGTAGTCCAGATGTTGGAAAAAAAAAAAAAAAAAAGTTGCAAAATGCCATTTAAACTATTTTCCTAGTAATAAATTCTGAGGTGGAGCAAAAATCTCAGCATTTATTCAGTCTCACTGACTTTAAAATGACTGGAATAAATCTCTGTGTAGCAGGACAGAGTTCACTCACGAAGTTCCTTTTTAGATTTAGTAGAAATATAAAGACAATACAGTATGGAAGGGAGTTCATAAGGAAGTCTTACAGTTTATACAACTCAGGAAAGCAGTGCTAAAGAGGTTTGTGTAATTGTTCCACATTACAACTAAAATGATGAAAAAAGAAAAAGTTATATGTGATAAAGCAGAGGGCACTTTAAAGTCCAGACAAATTCACCTGAACCAAACTCATTAGCCAGGCCTTGCAAAAATAAGTGTTCTTTGCAAGGAGAATTGTTGTAGGAACCAGGTACTGGTGTTTCTCAAGCAGCACCTCCTCAGTGTACTGAAAAACACAGGAAAACTGAAGCATAAATTAATATAAATGTTTCCTTTTGCTTGGCTGATTTTGAAGTTACTGTGAAGACCTGTGTCTCTTTCTGGGTGAAATTTCTCTCTGCAGAGCAGAAACACTTAAGTTACAATTAAAACCCTATTTTCAGTGCTTAGATGGGACTTACATGGCAATAGGCCCTGTGTTGAAGCAATCTCTGTATTATTCCTGTTTCAGTACTTTGTATCTGCAGTAGGTTGTATCATGTTCTTAGAAAGTATTTATGTGAGTAACATTGCTTAAAGCAGCATATAATTTTCCAAGTAGGCAGAGGGTAAAAGAAAGATGTGTGGATTTTCATGTGGCGTGGCTATTGTTACTGTTCATCCTTGCCATCTAGTTCTCTGTGACATGACTGTTGCATGAAATATATCCTACTAATGAAAAACACAGTTAAAAAAAACAAAAACAAAAACAAAAAACCAAAACCTTAGGTCTAACTTTCCAAGTCAGAACAAGAACAGTTGGGTGGGATTGAAAGCATTAAATGGTTAATCCAGAATTGCCTCTTCTGAATAAACTTGTGTGTTTCCTGCTGTTTTCTTTAAATACTTCCAGCTGCATAACTACTGTAATAGCTTTCCTAATTTTCAATCGATGGCCAAGACAACATGAAACTTCACTCTAAGCCAGTGTGATTCTTAGTTTTCCATTTTACTTCAGTGGAAACTACACCACATGTTTAAAACTCTGGTAGGATATAAAGGTTTCTGATAACCACAGTGGTGTTAATTCATAATCCCCACTAAAATTTTCTGTCCTCTTCTGGCAAGTACTATAAATGAACATAACATTTCTTGCAAATTGTTTTGAATTGTGTGTGTGGGACAAGAACAATGAGAAAAGGCAGCCTTTTGAAATGATAGTGTAATTGGTGTGCAAAATCATGTTGCAGTTGCTGGCAAGCTGAACTCTACATACTTAGTTCAGAAAGCATATACATATTGAAATTATGTTTATACTCTTAGTTATTATGGGAACAGATGAAAATAAAAAAAAAACTCACTGTTTTTTTCAGTGAAGGAGATACAGTGTATACAACAGAATCAATAGCACCGAGAGTAAAGGTGTAAGCATGCCAGCACTGTTGCTTTGCAACACTACTTTTGCTCATCCCTCCCACTGCTCATAGGATCCAATTTTGGTGGTTCATTCCTTGTGCACTTCTTCAGAAAGACAATTTTGCAAAACTACTTTTTCCTATCAGGCATGATGTTGTGAGGTTTCTTTTCAAGGAGCTGGAGGGCACTGGTGGAAATTAACAGTTCAGGGAAAGAAAAACCAAAAATCTAAAGCACTATTACATTTTTAACACTGGACTAAAAAGAGACTCACAGTTGTTGTTTAATGGCTTAGGAGCTATGCACCCAAATTCTGTTCCTAGCTGGGTCGAGTCTGTGACAGGCCGCTTTTCCTTTTCCTCCGTTCTGACCATTGTGTTTACGTGGACTCAATCTCCTGTGCACCAAGAGCTTTCACAGTACAAAGGGGTCATCAGTCCACTGACTACTTTGATGTCCTAAGTTCGAAGGTGGCTATCATCATTATGCAATGTCACCTACATGGGCAAAAGCCTACATCTCATGATGCTACACCTAGCCTAATAACTATGGCTTATATTTAAAAAAAAAAAAATCATAATATATCTGGTCTTTCACTGCTCAGTCTCAGGTATAATGTTAATGCAGAGAGTAAAAAGAGAAGTAGAATGAAATTAATACCATTGGAGATTACTAAATTATGGGTCTAGCATCCCTCTGGAGGGTTCAGGTGAGCACCTACAGACAGTAACCTGACTTTTTCCAGAGCTCATCATCTTCTTTACACTGGCCTACTTATATTATAAGTTGTTCCCCTGAGATACTCTTCCAGGTACAGTTGGGACTGTGGAAAGGGTCTGTCAGTATTATCTGCTTTGGTAAATGTTATGAATTTTATGGTGCAGTAAAGGCTTTGTAGCAGTGCCTGCACCCTGCTCATCCATAGTCAGATTGTGAACTATATTTGTACTGGGAAATGCCATGGGAAAATATAGTTCAATTTTTATTCCTTTTCATAAGTGGGTAGGGACAATATGTCTGTTAGAAATTCCCAGAATAGGCACTAAGAAGTATTTGGAACAAATGAATGTCAAAGGACACCTCTGACTAGTGTAGTGCAGCCAGAGTATTCCAAAATGGCCAGTTCAGCCCAGAATAGCTACACTGGTTGTATGGGGGTTATTGAATTCAATTATTTTCAGTGTATTTCCTTCAGCTAAAATATTGATTTTCAACTAATTATCTATTACTAAAGGTGACTGTAAATCCAAAGTTGTGCATTTGGGAAGGGATTTAAACATGGTCAGGGGGTCACGCCTTATAATTGAAGCTTAATTAGAAACAGAATAAGGGTGTCACAAGTCTAAAAATTTAAATGCACTGTTACTTTCATAAGCCCTTAATAATGTAAATAAGGAAAATGAAGTTGTTTTAAATTTAAAAACCACTCAAGCAAAGAGTTTACAAAAATAAATTAAATTACAAAGGGGCAGACAATCAAGTTATCATTTTGGTTAATTTCAGTGACATGTGGGTTCCAGACTATGTATTTGAAATTAATAATTAATACAGATTGGTAATAAAGGAAGAGTAGCCTCTGCTTGCACGTACAGCTCTGCCATAGGCTTTATGTAGTTTTTGCTTTATTGTATTGCCTCATGAAATACATAATGAAGTCTATGATGCAGAAGCACAATACCCAGGAAAAGCACAGCAGGACACGATTAAAGACCCAAAAAGCCATTACTTAAAGAGTTAGGTGAACTGACAGTGCTCAGTGTAGAATTGTGCCCAGTTCTCCTCACAGAACAAACTGAACCCAACTAAAACAAATAATTAATTGTGCTGGACTTTGTTTTATAAAACTGGGTCTGCCCTAGTCATTTAGCGGCATTCTAATGAAGTGATAGACAGACTAGTTCTTCTCTAGTTAAAAGAACTGATGAGGGACAAATTTATTGCATACAGGGCATTAAAGAAGCCATGTTGATGAACTCTGCATGTGCTGGCTTGCTGGCAGCATGGAAAAGGATGAAGTGGGTAACTGTCTCAGAAATACTAATATGTGATGTTCCATTTATCTCACTGCTCAAATAAAGGTTGGGTGCCACCCAACCTGGATTTTGCCTTCCTCTTCTTTTACCTTGTTAAGACAGGTCTTACCTACCAGTACCATACATTTGGGATGTGAGGTATTGACTTCTTACAGTGATGCTGAGGTCCATGAGACCTTCTTATGCAGCAGCAAAGAAGAGATTTTTGGAAGAGCTGGACACATGAGGCCCCTTTAACAGGACCTTGAAACAGATAGCTTCTCTACTGGTGCTGAGGTTGGAGGTGTGTGTTGACAGCAGCCCAAAGAGGCACAATCCACAGTAAACTGAAATTACCAGGAAACCATTGAAATAATGAATTTTGACACGAGGCTTTTCAGATACAGTAATTTATATCAATTCCCTACAATAACTAAAATTAATTTAAAGATGAATAGATATAACAATTAATGGGACTTTTGCAGCCACTGTAACCTAAAAAAAAAAATAATTAAAAGCTAATAATGATGCATAAGGAGTGTTAGGTTCTATATGAGACTCAGAAAAGATGTGAGTAAATGATATGGAAGGTCACTGTGGACAGTTCCAGCTGGGGGAGACCTGAAGTTATGTTGCTGCCCCTGGGGTCTTGGGCAGAGGATCAGTCTTGGAGACAGCTGTCTTTAGCACCATTGTCATAGCCATAAAATCCCCAACCTCGGCTGTGTGACATCTAAATTTACAGTGACTGACAGTGCATTTCACCTGTATATGGGAGGAAACAGACACAGAGTTCCCAGGAGGGAATCCAGCCTGAGGGGCTGGATTTCTGCACACAGAGTTTTCATAGTTAAAAAAAAAAAGAAAAAGGTAATCTGTGTTAATGAAACCAGTAAAACCTTTTTGTACTTTTTGCTAACAGCAAGTTCTTTGGGAGCTTTCTGGCTTCTGTGTCATCAATCATTAAAGCAACTCTGTTTAGTCTGCTTCCGGACCTTTTCTTGGGGCAGAGGGTAGTGCTTTGGGAGTAGAAGAGTAGTGATTCTTAACAGAGGGAAATAAAATGGAGCAATAACAAAAGCTAAGCCAACTTCTTTGTTCAATTTCTTTTGTGAAATGAGATGAAAGGAAGTGAGAGAAATATACTGAGCAATCTAGACAAGAAGAGTGAATATTCTGACACATTGCACATTTTCAATGTTTCAGTGGAAACGGCTCTTCGCTGCTATCATTTTTCATAAGATATGCCTATGATCTCTGACATCAGTTTGGAATGATTGTGTTTACCCATTTTGACCATAATACACTGTATGAAATCAGCTAAGGAAATAAGAGAAACTTCACTCTATGAACTGAATTTCTTCTGCTTTCTCTCTTGTTCCTGGCAGCTCTGTTGATTATGTTTATTCATCTTCAGATTTCCAGATCTCCTGAGTTTCTTCTCTCTCTGCCAGGTCTTACAGCAGATGGAGAAATACGTAGCACAGAATGAGACTAGATAGGTAAACTTCACAGATAGAAAAATGGAAAAAGGAGAGTCCGGCAAAGAGGTGAGTTTATGGAGACATGTGGTCCAGTCTCTGCTTTGTTGGCAACTTCCTGCATCTCCCAGATTTAACTTACCTAATTCTGAGTTTTATGAAAATAGAGGTGAAGAATATGTCTCTACTTTTCAGAGATCATCTGAGGTCAAATAAGAGCATGTGTATTCAGTATTTTGAGAACAAGAGTTATGTAAGTATTTCGGAGGTGTATTAATCAGGTATCTCTGATTGCATCTCCTGAACAATCTCACCAGGACTACCCTGATATCAAGCAGCTTTTAACATCCACCACAGTAAATACAAAACCCAAGCACTGCATAACTGTTTTCTTTGAGATATTTTTCAGAAATAGACATTATGATCTGGCTTTATGGTCAAAATGTAGCATTTTATTGTCAACAGAAATTGGATGGGCACAACTACAATAAAAAATATCAGCACTCTACAACTCACGGATCCAATGTGAGAAAATGACAACACCTTATGTTTTAATCAGGCAGGTGGATGGAAAATTTTATTATTGAGCTCTGTGGACTATTACAGACACAAGATACTATTGATTGCCCCTATTTATTGTGGTGTGTGCAGTCCATGGCAAAGGGTCTCTACATAATTACATCCAAGCAAGATAGATTTGAGAACATTATCCTATGTTTAATACAGAAAGGTCAGTGAAATTGACTTCAAAAATCACCCTGTCTTACTTTAATCTAGCAAGTTTCCTGTTTAACTCCCATCATCATTATTTTCCCAGACTCTGTATTATCAGGTGAGCTTATTGCTATATTTAATTTACTGAGTGTTGCACTATCAAAATATTTTGTTTACCTTTTAAAAATAGTATTGCAATTTCTTTTCATTTGCATCCTATTGTACACAAGCACAGATGCTGCATACACAATGCAGTGTAATTAACAGAGAAAAGTCTGAGGAAGGCTGAATGCTTTATTATGACCTAAATCCATCCTGACTGAATCTGGAGACAAATGTGGGGTAGTGCTATGCCCTTTGGGAAAAAATTTTCTTTGATTAACTTTGTTGGTCACTGAAGGTCATTTTTTATTCTAATGAAATGCAGCTGCAGGTGTCTTTTATCTGTATATAAATAAGAAGCTTGCTAATGCTGAAAATTCCTGGGGGACTGCTTTGTGTATTCAGTGTTTCTCTTTGATACTTAAAGCAATGGTAAATAATTGTTTATATCCAATGTGCAGTAACAGGACAGGATGTCAGCACTCATTGAATATATCCAACATAAATTTCCATGCTGAAAATGTCTCTTTTGCATCTATTTCCTTAATATGAACTAATTGAACTCATGAGCCAAACTTTGCCTTTTTAAAAGCCCTGTTATATAAGTCCCTGTGCTGTATTTTCCAGAGGTTTCTCATGCAAATTGAGACACCCCACTTTGAACTGCTGACTAAACATTACAGTGGGTTTTTGGAGGAGCAAACTTCAGATTCAATTACTGGAAATAACAATTTCACCTGTAACTACTTTTATGCCCTTATCTCCAACAGAAGAAAATTCATAGAGTGCTAAAATTTTCCAATGAGTTTCAGAAAAAGAGTGCAAGATATTCATGGATATGGTGAATATAACTTGTTTCTCTTTTGAAAATTTACCTTGTGCTTTTCTGGTTCATGTTTCCACAGACAACTCCTGTTTAACAGAATTGGCCATTACAGGTCTTAAGCAGATTGATAAACATAGTAGAAATGTGATTGTTATGCAGCAATACAAGAACATCTATACTGTATCAAAACATCATGACCAAAAATGCATTCTGCAGTGGATAGACTGATTAAATATTTTGCAGTTTATCAGATATATCTAATAACTGGAAATAATTTTGCTAACCCATTATTCTGTAGCTACATCAGACATACCACATTCTGAAACTATTTTAAGGAGATATTTGCAAAAGGGAAAATGCAGTGATTTCATATGACATTTCAAAACTGTAACAACAGAATAATTGGCACTGCTGCATATATCACATAAGATTATCCACATAAATAGGAAAATATTATTCTGTGTGGGCAAAGACATTATTCCTGTAAACAAACACTGTTAATTTTTATTCCCTGCACTTTATAGATTAATAATCTGGGATGATATGCTGCAGAATTATTACTTCATAAATTTTTGTTCAGGCTATGTAAAACTCTTAATGCTGTAAATGTGTATAGGAAAATCTGAATTTCAACAAAAATAAGAAGACACAGAGAAAGATTTATTGTAGTACTGAGAGGACATCAACGTGGATGTGGAAGATATTCTTAATGCCCCCAAGATTAATCATGAGGGAATTAAACTATGTTCTTCAAGACATTTGATTAAGCACCATGTCTGACAGGATTTTGCTGTTTCAATATTCTTCTTTGTGATTTAAGTAAATAATTATGAAAGAGATTGTTTTCTTCTTCTTAAAAAGGAATAGACACATGGCAACTCTGGAAGTGTTATAAAACTAAAATATGAGTAACCAATCATGTGTGAATAAATTCCTTGCTGAGCAAGGGAAAGAGGATAGGGAACACTACTTCAGTCTTTCAAATTAACCAGATCATTTGAACCAGCCTTGCTTGTCCACTTGAGTAGACCTATATGAAGCAGCAGCTATTACATTTTTAGTTTTAGCTGTGCCTTGAGTTCTGTTTACTTCCATGACACTAGTGCACAATTCTGACATTCCACTTGTCCAAAAATAGTTTCTTGAGATGAGGCCTAAGGTTATGTCATAGGAAAGAGAGTGCGTGTGGGCAAACTCATAGAAAGCAAAATTGTTCTCTTTGACCTGTTTTCTGATCTAGTTTCTTTGATGCTGACTAAAGGTGTCATTTCAACACTAACTCTGTGCCTAAGAAGGTAATTGAAAGTGTCTTGGACAAGTTGAACTTTGTGAGCTGAAAACACTGCCTCCTTAAATATGGGTCTACTTCAAGAAATGGCTATTTAATATCGCTTTCAAATGAAAGACTCTTTTCCTGTGTACTTTCAAGTCATAAGAGACTGCAATAAGTCAACTGCTGTTTATTTGAGTTAGTGTTACAGAGACAGTGCAGCCAAGAAATGTGAGAGATGATTAATTTTTCTTCCTGTGCACTGTGAAAAGAAATTTGTATGTTATTGCAGATGGATGCAAGAGCATGAACCCTTCCTTTCCAAGTGCCAGACACAGCCTAAGGGCTTAATTCAGGCTGCAGAGAATTTCTTAGGTGCAGGGGAAGGAAGAGGAATTACTGTACAGCATTGAAAGTGTAGGGGTAATCCTCTGTACTAAAAAATGTTTAAGGGCAACTTCATAACGTAATCCTGTAGAGGAACAGAACCTTTACAGCATTAGTTAAAAATCCTGAGTTTTGATAAAATATAGACACATGATATAAAGGGGCCTTGTAACAAAAACTCAAATGGATTCTCTTAGCCACAATAACAAACCAGCTTTGTGCAATCAAAAGAGACAAGGATTATTTTGACATTCACTGGAATTTCGAACATAAATACAAAAACAGGTGTGAAAATTTGCAACTCTATCCCTTTTAAAGCAGAAAATAAAACAATTGATTAATCTGTTTTTCATGCCAATTTTTGTGATGGCCTAGAGCATTTTTGAGAGTTTTCTGTGCAATTTCTGAGTGCTTGTATTGGGTTGATGGCTAAATATGATAGATTATTCAGCTACTAAAAGTTATTTAGCTAAAATTCTGTAATTAAATAAAACTAAAATTAAGGGGTTTGCATTAATATTTTGGTTATTAATGGCAGGAACGAAAACATGAGTGGCATTCAGGTTAGAAATACTTCAGACTTTGAAATGCAAACTCTGCCAAGGAGCAGCCATAATAGTGATATTAGCAACAGGATTAATGTTTAAGCCATTTTTCTTCCACTTGATGTTTTTGCATTTTGATTACAAGAGATTATGGGAACTGCTGCTTCTTAGTGTGTAGATCCCTACATTATTCAAAAGGACATAAAAGAATTTTCTTCTCTTGTATTGTGGGAATTCTTGAAATTTCCTCAAGGAGAAATCCTATTAAGTCTGTCCATACAATGAATTCACAAGATGATGATTCCAAAAGCATGAGGAGAGTAGAAAGATCAGTCTATGCTAGTTGTATCAGTGTGTTCAGCATCAAACTAGTCTCAGAGTATAGAAGACTACCCTGTGAAAGACTCAGATTGAAATGAAACCTGACATTTTCAACATATTCCAGAAGTTATCTCCCAGCTGAATACTTTGTTGAGTATTTTTAACCCCACTGAAAATAATGTTATTTTAAACTACAATGGGGCTGAGTAAGAACTCCCTTAGAGTGTCAAAATTTCTGAAAGACACCGGTCTGCACGGTGATCTACTATGTATTAAGGTTAAGATATGTAAAAGCTCTAAATTATATTTAGATTGCAGATACCTCCAGGCAGGACTGATGTTCCTCCTCTTAAACTTCATGGCCTGAAATCCATGGAATCTTGATTTTTTTTTCTAATTCTATTTTATATTATTGAAGTTCTGGTTCTTCTTAACTGAACTAGAATAAAGATTCTTCCAGGGATCATTTTTTTCCATGTTTCTGACATCGTACAGTCCATTACAAGGCATTCTATTTCAATTAAAGGATTTCAATTTGTTTAAAAGCCTTCATGATACTGTACTAAACAAAGCTGAAATTGAAGAGAATTTTTGTTTGGCATTCCTAAACCTTACTGACTTCAAGAGTTGAAATGGAGGTTTGTGTTATGCAGGGAACAAAAATACAGAAGACATACTAAGCAAATGAAACCCAAATACTTCAAAAGATAACAAAACCATAAAACTAAAGAAAATAATTGAATAAGAGTGGAACTTATTTGTCAGGGTTCATATATATGATTTAATCATATTTTGTGTAGCAACAGTGTAGCAGAATGGTGTATAGGAAGCCTTATTTTTACAAAGGGCAAAGTGCAGCACTGAACGTTTCAATATTGAAAACTTTTTACATGTAGAAGGCAATTCTAACAATAATCTAAGAAAAACCTTTTGAGAAATATCCTTTTTATATATAGTTTTTGGATTTTGATTAGATGTCAATAATTTCACAGAAGAAGAGGCAATGCCTATTTCATCCTTCTATTCCAAGGCAGCATCAGCACCTGCTTTTTCTTTGATGCTTGCTGAGCCTGATCTTAGTGACCTACAATGATGAAGTTACCACACTTCTCTCAGTTAATGTTTCAGACTTTCTTTTCCACTTACCATTCAGAAACTCTTTGTTAAGGACTAACCTGGACTTTCTTCAGTGCAATTTAAGTCCATTACTTCTCATTTATCCATGAAGAACAGATTATTATCAGTTTCTTGCAGGAACTTTAAAAGCATTTGAAGTTTGCTTTCAAGTCTTCTCAAAACCAAACACTCTCAAGGAGACTGAAATGGATTAGTACTAAAATCAAACAAAGATCAAAATTAATAATCCACTGAAAACCTAAAAGGCTTTTTATAAAGCTACCTCATAGAGCTGATTACAAGCTATTTAAGAATAAATTCTTTTGATGCTTTTCCTGGCAGGAATGCCTTTCAGGAATGTTCAGATTAAATATCTTTATTATAGATAAATTTCCATTCTTAAAACTTTTCTTACAAATCACATCTAGTTTGAACATTATTGAACAGGAAGTACAGCCTCAGTGAGAAACTACGTGACATCCAGCCCTGAATAGTGAATGATGTAATATTATTTTTTCTCTGACAAGAAATATCATTAAATGCTCAGAATTTGCTGAAACACTAAATTAAAGCATCTCTGCCAGAATAGGAATCACTCATAACAATGGAATCAAGAGACATTAGAGTAGGTGCAAGCGGTGAACTTTTTGTGCTCACTATATCTTTTCTCTCACTGCTGATATGAGGCTGCCCTAAAGCAATCATCTTTCCTTCTTATTTCTTGTTTTCTTAGTTGTCTTTTTCAGTCTCTCTCTATTTTCAGAGAGGTCTTTTTAAGTATATAAGTATGACTAGGCTTTGTGAATGAAGATTTGGGAAGGGTTCTACCCATGTGGGTGTGTCCTTCGATCCTGCACAGTGGATTTTTTAGGTGAGGCACAGCGTGCGCAGAACTGGCCCCACCCTTTAACTCCTAAGGTTCATCTGCCATGGCCGAGCGAGCTTGGATGGTGACAGTGAAGTCCTCAGGACCAGAACCTACAGTCCCCAGTATTCCCAGGAGGTCTCCCATCCAAGTACTAAACCGGGGCTGACCCTGCTTAGCTTCCGAGATCTGACCCGATGGAATGTCAGCATGGCATTTAACTGCCTTTCTTTTTATGTAACACTGCTGCTAAAGAAGAGCAAATGTTACATATAGCTTCTCCACAAGAGAAACTTGGCAGGGTGTTTTTTCACAGAGGAGCTCATAAAACCAAACACTTGTGTGTGAATGACTCAGGAATTTACAGTCCTCCTAACTTTTAATCTTGTTTTTTATTTCTGATGTATTCAGGACAAGGTTCTGATGCTCATAGAACTTATGTCCAGCCACCTGGTCCGCATGTTGGCAAAGGAGAATGGATGGCTTGTGCATCTTCTTGTAGACATGGGTTTTGCAGGAAATTTATTGAATATCTGACCTTTCAGATCATGGAAAATCTCTGAACCCACTGTGTCTTTTGCTGGTCCTCGTTGGATTTTTTTTGTCAACATTATAAGAGGGAAGAAATCTGGAAGAGATAAATAAAGACCTTGCATTCACTCTGAATAGGCTTCCAAATCCAGCTCAGAGCAGAAAGATGTAATGAGATGGGTAGTTTCTGTTTTGCCAAAGCCATGGCAACATGCGAGTTGCACTATATCCCACACAGTATTAAAAAAAGTTACAAAAATGAGCAGTGGAACACATTATTCTAAGTCACTTAATACTTTAATTTTCATTGTGTAACAAGAAAAAGGATAGCACTGTGTGTTCACTGAAAATCTTTCAGACTTTGCTGAGAAGCCCAGGAGTCCACTAGCAGGAGGAAATACAGAAGGTTTAAGTACTTAATTAGTTTACCTGAGAATTGAATTGGATATTATAGCAGATGTTTGTAACAATTATTTTCAAAAATGTACCAGGATTGTGATAAATGCCCTTTGAAAGAAGTAGGTAAAGAAGTGCTGCCTACAGCCACAACTTATTGCTTTCATCAGCCTGTTCATTTTGCTTGCAGCATGTTAACTTGTGGCTGTATCCTAAGTCGGTGGGTAATAGTACTCATATTTGCATGCCACTTAAGGACAGCTGAGACATCCTAATTCAAGAATTATCTGTATCAAACACACGGTCTACTTTTGGTGAAATGGTAGTACAACATTCTCTTCAAGATAGAACAATCTACTTTGCATTTTAAAAGATATATCTCTCCTTTTTCTAATTAATTTCTGATGTCCATTGTGGTATGTACATAGAACATACACACACACACACACATATATATATATATAATCTTGGCAATAAATCATGTATCTGCATGGTAAACTGAAGCATATGTAAAAATAGTACCACAACAAAACAATGATCTTCTATCAAAGTCACAGGGAATATGAACAAGAGAAAAGACATAAAGGAGAAGATTCACCTGTCATTTACCATGAGAGATAAAGATGGACATGATTTTTTATTAGGTGCTATTCCAAGTAGACTATTCACTCTAAAATCTAACTCTTTAGCAAGAACTAAAACTTTGTCATTCCAAATCACTACTATAAAGCAGCTGGTCTGGTATTATACCGTGCCTCCAGCAATGACCTGTGTTGGACTGGAAAAATAAACAAGTAACCTTGTCAACTGTGTAGCATGCTATACATGGGCCCACAAGAACTTTTTTCCTTCAGGAACCAGCAGATGTGCTATTGCTGGTTGCTGCCGTTACTCTACTGCAGCTTGAGTTTTGCATGACTGAGCACTATTTTATTAGTTCCCCTGTGCAAATTGCTATGAGAACTTAGACTACCTAATTTAAGGCTTGTTTTCGCATATAATTGGGTTTTTTTGTTTTTCTGAGGACAGATTTGTTAGTAGGTTGAAATACTTGTTATGAGTGGTGATATAAGACATCTGATATGTAATCACTCAGGTTTTGGCTAGTTCTGTCTTCATTTAAATGATAAGAAAATTAAATATTGAATGGGTGGATACTTCACACTTTAAACCATCATTTTAACCTTTGCTTTGTTGTTTCATGGGAAGGGGACATGAGAAGAAAGGCTGTGGCTGAAAACTGACTTAAGAGCCTGATGTAAAAGCAGGCAAAGTGAAACAGAGCAGTTCACGTTTAGTGTGATGGAATTTGGCTCTGCAATACTTTTAGGCTACTTTATATGTTTCCACACATTTTTAAGAGCTGTGTGTTTGTCCCTGAATGTGTCTTTGAATGCTGCATTAACTGTACTACACAAAGTCATTGCAATGAATTTGATAAGAAAAACAATACAGCAGCTCAAATTCCATTTAGAGTCCTTCTTTACTGCATGTGTTTGCTGTTAGTTTCAAGTGGAAGGTTTCAAAAGTATCATAAACAGGCATTTTATATTCTTTCTGCAAGGGCCTTTGTTCTCGCTGGCTGGTTGGAAAAGTAAGTTGAGTGCTGATGTACTCCACTGAAAGCACAGTCTGAGTGAATAAAAGAAGTCTTATGATAGTAGAGTTAAGTTTTCTTTCTTCCTCTCTTTTCTATTGGTTAAAAAAGCTTGTGCAAAGCTCTGTAGATGTCTCTGAATTGGAAGTGGGGGTTGTTGAGTGTAGTTCTGTACTTGATCTTGAAACGATACTAATAATATCCAGTGGAAGAACAGACTGCAACCATCAACTGCCTTCTTTTTTCTTTCTCAGAAATTTTGTCACAAATGACATGATTTGCCTTTAAAGAGTTCTTTTTTTCCAATGAAACCCCATTCCTCTGAAGTGTACAAGGCACATTTTGTAAATGCATTAATCAACTTTCCAACTAAACAACAGATGTATCACTTGTAAATGAAGACCAGAGAGCAAAAGGAATAAAGGTTACACATTCCTCTTCAGACTCAGTTTATACTAAGATCCCCACTGAAATGCTCTACCATGTTATTATTTCTTTTTCCCCAATACAAAATGCTAATACACTGAGTGAAGACTTTTTAAATTACTTTTGTCATACAACTTCTTTGTCTCATGAAATAAAAAGAGGCTTTATATTGATAGACTTATGTACATTAGGATTCAGTATTTTGTTAGGTCTTACCTTCTACATTCTGACTCTTGTTGAATATAAGCAACAAGTAACAGGCCAAGAAAAATAAATGGGCCTTTGCTCTGACTTGGAGCTGTCATCACTACAAGTGATTGTGTTAAAAAGAGGCGATAGAAACTGCTGGGTCTGATCAAAGTCTTTAGGGCTAATAAACAGGTTTCTGGGTAGTTTGCCAAACCCCTGCAAATGAACTTTGATTAAATCTTCCAGAGGGGAAAAAAAGGAAAGGAGACAAGAAAATGATAGTGACTGATGTGTGTGCAGAGAGAGGATATATATGAAGCACAAAGAGAAGAGGGCTTACTGTGTTGTCATGTTTTGTTTTTTTCTAAAGATCTCTGAGTACAAATCACAGTGATCACAGCTGCTCTCTACAGTTGTGACTTAAGGCTTCATTCCATATGTGTGTATATCATTGTGTTATACAGAATTCCTATTAGAAATAGAACCTTCTCTTAGAAAATTACGGAGAAACCTGGAATAAGTTCTTTAAGAGGTCATGAATTTTTTACTTGGGATTTTTACATCATACACTAATAAATATATATAATTTTTTAGGGAGTTCTATGGAATTTCTTTTTCCTCTCCATATACATATCTTTGAATACTTAGTGAAGATAACAGAATTGCATCCATCTACATCTAAGATCCTTTCTTTGCATTTAAGCAATAAATTAAGTCGATTCACTTGCTCCCCTCCCCACCAAACCCCCCAAATCCCAAAATAATGAATGTTGGAAAGCTTCAGGAAATGAACAGAATATCAAAGCTAGATCTTATAAAACCAGAATTAGGAATGAAATAGGATTAAAGTGTAATGGTATTTGTCAGTTGTGCTCTGATTCCCCTGCCTGTGCCCTCTACTTGATCTCTGTTTTCTGCATTATTCACTGTTCCAGAAAATGATCATGTTTCAAAGACATAAACAGATATCTCCATTTGCTCCTTCTCAAGCTTGCCTAAGCATTTTTGGAATCCTCCTTTTCCTTGCTTTCTGTGAGGAGATGCATAAAATGTGTTAAAAATTGTATTGCAACACTACTAGATATTTCATGTAAAATGAGCTGAATAAACAGCACTCTCTTACAGCAACTCATAGAAGATTGATTCTTGCAGATCTTGTTTTCAGAAGTCTTGGGTTTAACTTCTGCTTAATGGAAGAAAATGTATTCTTACTAGATGCAACAATTGTGCAGAAACTTGTCAAAAGTTGCTGAAAATATCTGGCAGCGTCTACAGGAAGTCTGAAATGAGAAGTCTGGGTGCGAACTACTGCAATGGTTCCAAGTTGCCAGTGATACTGCTTTAAATATTTAAACTATTGTGACAAATTTGAAACTGCATGTAAATATTTTATGAATGCTATGTCTTAACAGGATTGTTGTGGTGTTTACTTCATGCATCTACAGAGCATGTTTGTCAGGAAATTGGCTCTGTAAACAGTCTATATTATAGTCCTGATATTCATTTCTTAGAAACATTTCAGAATATTGCAGCTCCATCAGTCTATACATGAACTTGTTACGCTCTTGCAGGCTGACTTACTTGGTTTAAGGAGGATCAGGAAACAGAGCAGAGAACAGAAAACTTGGATTAAAATAAAAGCAGAAGCCTTCATCAAAAAAAGCTAAAGTGCAAGTTTGGGGATGTAGACTGGAATCCAGACTCCAGAGATAAGCAAGAGCTGTAACTTGGGAAATGTATAATGTAATCTAAATATTTACAGTGTCAGTAAATCTGTAGGGAAGATAGTCTCTACATGTCTTTCCATATAATCAATAGAGAGGTATAAGAAGTTTTGTAATTCAATACATATGCAATTCTAGATCTCTGCTTTTATTTGAAACTGCGCTAAGGAAAAAAAGGTCTTGGATATGTTATCTCAGACATAAACAATGTGGAGGTTCACGTCTCATTAACTGAATCTCACTTACACACTGTTACAGGTAAATAAAACTATCTTTTTCTCTACCTTCTTCCTACCATTAAGCTTAAACAATATTTTGTTTCAAAGATATATTTTAGATCCCTGAATCTATCATATCTCACAACTCTCAAAGAGAAGATCCTCAGATACTAATTATGGTCAGGCCTGCTGAGTGATTAAGGCTTGTAATCAGGCACTTGGAATAAGATTAAGCAAATTACAGCCTTATTGCTGGGAGAGGTGAATACGTCAAAAGCAACATATCGTGATCCAGAGGAACAGGTAAGAAAGACACCAAAGCAACAACTTGTTTTGCAGCTATGACAAGTATTTAATTATTTCATTTCTCATTGACCCCCTGCATATGGCTGCGTTAATTCATGGAACAAAATAGTAGTTTCGGGGGGAAGCTACTGCTGGGCATCATCTGGTCCAGGCTTCAAAGAGATGCCAACTTGGAGCAGGGTTCTAAGGCCCTTGATCAGTTTAATTCTGACTATTTCTAGGGAAAGTGACGCCATTTGCTCTCAGGGAAGCTGTTGCAATATTTTATTACCCTCATGGTGAAAAAAAATACCCTTAGATCTAATCCTTTTTGCAGCTTTGTTATTCCCTTTCATCAAGTCACTATGTGATGTCACCTGTCTTTCCCCTAATCCTTTTCCATAGGCTTGTGTCTGATGTCTCCTGAGTTCCCAGACAAATCTCCTTGAATTCAACCAACTTCTTTGCCCAAAATGCAACCTTTCCTTCTCTAAAGAGCTCTTACTTATACACTGCAGCAATCTGGCTGCAAAAGCTACCCCACCACATCTGTGTCACCCAAATGAGCTCATAGATCTGCAGCTATACATAGTCTTCTCATTCTTCCTGTTATTTTTTGGTGTTGTGTGGCTACAGGTACTTGAGGAAGTCCCCAGTGAAGCTGTTTTCATGGCAGAGGCATGAGGACTTCCTCTGTCATGCTGTTCATAAGACCTTTCCCTGACTTCAGCCTATGCATCACTTCTCATCAAGCTTTGCTTAGCATCCTGCATTGAACGTTGCTGGAGAACTTCACCTCTAGATTACCAAGCTTGTTAGCAGGGATGCTCTTGTGCCACTTCAACAGACTGATCCATTCTCTACAGCTGGCCTTACCTTATTAAATAGACATAATTTATGAAGATCCACATTAGATTCTTTGAAGTAACAGATGAAAATCTTCATGTGTAATGGGAAAGACTAGCAATGAGGGGAACCTGAAACATATGAATAGGTGAATGTTTGTGATTATATGACTGGATCTTATTTTCCTGAAATGATTCTTTGAGTAATTTTAGGACATATTTGTGTAAGATAACATCAGTTAGTACAACAATGTAGTCGTCTCAAATACCTTGAAGACGTACATTTTGTGTTATTCTGTTTTCTATCTTCTGCCACTTTTCATGGTTCAATTTACTCTATCTTTTCTTCATACAGATGCAGTAGACAAACTCTATATAAACCTAATGGGATTTGAAAACTCTCCAGTATGTCTGCTTCTAATTCAAAATGAGATTCCTGCAAGAACCTACTGTGTTTCATGACTAAGGGCTATGGGGAAATAGATCAATATACAAGTTTCCTCCATCTTTTACTACGCACGCAACTATCTGGTGGCAAAGACTACTTCTGTGAAAGAGGATTTTTTTATTCTCTATGTTGTCAGTCTACATCATATCTGATCAGAATGACCTTTGTTTTTCTTTCTGTTTGATGCTTCTTATGTATCATGTGAAACTACTAAATGTCATCACCCAATCAGACAAAATGGGTAGGTCTATGCCTGGGTCTTTTCCCTTCTGTGTGTGAATCCATCTCATTGAAACCATTACGTGCCTGTGACAGTTTGAGTTTGGGAGAAAACCAACACCCTCATGAGGGGCAAGTACTGATCTCATGACCAGTGACACAACTCCAGGTATGGGCATGAAGCTGAGTTGGGATAGGTTTAGGCTGGATATCAGGAAAAAGTTTTTTACCTAGTGAGTGGTTGGGCACTGGAACAGGCTCCCCAGGGAAGTGGTCCCAGCACCAAGCCTGACAGAGTACAAGAAGCTTTTGGACTAGGCTCTGAGAAACATGATGTGATTCTTGGGGTGTCCTGTGCAGGGCCAGGAGTTGGACTCAATGATCCTGATGAGTCCCTTCCATTTCAGCATATTCTATGATTCTGTGATTCTATGAACATTCTACTGAAAATGAGCTCATCCCCACTGTTAGACAGGGAAGGTAGACATCCTCTCCACAGGAACTGCTGCTTCTTCTCTCTCTGTTAACTTTGGGGATGAATCATCAGCAAAGACTGGGATTGGAATTTGGACAGAATGACTGCAATGTTTTATAAAGTATGACAGATATTTGGTATTACAACGCTGTATAATTAATACATGACTTCATGCAACCAAGGGTTTGTATATATATATATATCTCATGAGACAGTTGGTTTCCTGCTTGCTTGTTACAAACAGCATGATAAAAGTGCCAGGTCAGTAAAGTAAAGAATACCACATGAAGAAGTACACCACTACCACTTAGCTTTGCTTTTTACTCCAAGTCAAGGTAATATCTTTCTGTTCTGCTGCCATTGAGTATGTGTCCAGTAATTCTGGCTGTAAGCACACCATACAGGAAATAAGTGGAAATGAAGATGAAAAGGTAATTACACGACCATCTCCACTATAATCCACTGTTATATATCTAGTATAGGCAGTCAAATGCCACCCTGACACCCGATTCTGTCAGATGTCAGAAGCTAAGCAGGGTCAGCTCCGGTTTAGTACTTGGATGGGAGACCTCCTGGGAATACTGGGGGCTGTAGGTTCTGGTCCTGAGGACTTCACTGTCACTGTCCAAGCTCACTCAGCCATGGCAGATGAACCTTAGGAGTTAAAGGATAGGGCCAGCTCTGCACACGCTGTACCTCACCTAAAAAATCCACTGTGTGGGCTCAAAAGGTTCACCCACGTGGGCAGAGCCCTTTCGAAATCTTCGTTCATGAAGCCCAGCCATGACGATGGTATCTAGTATAACAAACATCTAAAGCAGAAGAGAAGAGACCAGAACAGCACTGACTCTCAGAATGAGAGACA
>JAWWLZ010000082.1:36147468-36159804 GCA_035041345.1 Poliocrania exsul | reverse complement strand
ATTATCTGAGGAGGAAGTCCCCTCCTCCTCTTGAGAGTAAACATCTTGGTTTTTTCCCCTCAAACCAAGACAACACCTAAAAGCATAATGCTGAGGGGGGTAAATGAATGTGGGAATAGATTTCACACATCTGCATTGTGGTCACTGAACTCAGTGGGAAAGTCTTTGTTTTAGAGTGGATGTAAGACTAATCTAGTAAAGGTATTAAAATACAGAGTATTGCAATGGGCGGTCGAACATTATGAATAAAACCAACACCTAACCTGTGCTGGGGAGAAATATGGGAGACTTAACAAAGACGCAAATACTAAATGTGCTCTTTGAATAAATAATTAAGCATGAATTGAGAAGTCATAGGTTTTGTCCACCCCTAACTCTTCAAAATCCTCTGCAAAGATTTTACATTTTTAAATAGAAGTAGATTAGAATAAGTTTTGAAACCCCTGTCTGTCCTAAAATAAACAACCTACTAGTCAAGTCTGAAGCTTGTTAACAGCTCTGATCCGTGACTCTTTCCTTGAAAAAATGGGAAAATTTCATTTTGTGTTACATCCCTGAATTCTTTTTTTTTCAGCTGATAATCATTTCACCTGGAGGATGTGTATGAACTCCAAAAGCTGGCTTTGAGAAGAAGATAATTTCTTCTTTTAGAATAAATTCTGTTTTATTCTTCATTTCCAAATACCATTAACAGACACATTTCAATAATTTCACAGTTTTGGGTAGAGAGCATCCAAAATCCCTTCACAGAGAGGTCACAGGCCTATCCCTCACATTTGGGCACCCACCCTGCCTTGTTATTATTTTATGTTATGCCATCTGACTATCAAATAAGATACAATTTGCTTATCAACGTCTCCTTCTAGACCTAGTGATTCACTGCTAATTTGATTTCTGAAGCAGCTTTCTTATTGCCTGTATTAAAGAATGAAGAATAGGTTTATGACTAAAAGCTACAAAGTTCATGAATTCTCTTGCCTGATGGCATCCTGTTTAGATATTGTTTCTGTTTATTTATACATAGCAGTGACCTTCTCTGAAGTAATATTGATCTAGTGGAAATAAATATAATAAGAAGTTGGAGATGATTTGGACAGCAACTAGGCTGATAGGAGTATTATGAAAAGGATAAAATGCAGAGTAAGAAATTAAAAGGTTGAACTCAGTCAGTATGATTAAAATAAATTAGTTTAAAATAGATAAAATATGAGCAAAACTTCTTAGTCCTTTTTCTGAAGTCAGACACAAATGAACAAAAGTTAAATAGCAGAGACCTTTGCATTTATTCCAGTAATGAGTTTTAAATTTTTTCCAGTGTGAGACATTTTCCTGTTCTTATTTCATCTACACCATCAAATCAAGATATTCACAAACAAAAACATGTCATGTTGAATATTATCTAAACCGAACCTCAAAGACACAAGATCTTGCAACTGAAATGCTCGTACCTACCAGCTCATGCACTTGCTGTTCTCTTCTTGATGCTTTTCCCACTAGTGCTGTATATTGACATATTAAAAAGAAGACTTGACTCAAACAATAGATGTTTGAACATTGCATGTTTTTGTAACATACTGCCCTGACATACTCTCCACTGAAATGTCTTAAAATAAAAAGGGTAGCTTCCTACAAATACAGATACTAGCTTTTGTACTCTATAGCTTGGGTTCTGCTGTCTCTGATGCAATTCCTTAAATCTCTGTGACTTAGCATTAATTTCAGGCTAAATTTCTGGAAGTTTTCAATAGGCATATGCCAGTCAAGACAAATTGGGGTGATGGTACTCCCTCAGTGAGCAGCTCTCTGAGTAAATTTATTCATAGCAAGAGATAATGTTTGGACCAAGGTCAGGAAATCTAAATCTCCACAGGAACAGCTGAGGGCAGAGAGCTGAGGAAATAATTATATCTGAATTTTTTTAAAAAATAAAATGGACTGAGGTCCATAATTATTTCAATTCTTTAACCCTAGAGAATTATTGTAGGTCCAGGTAATGCTGGAAACTCATTAAAGGCCTAAAGGATTTCAATCCCATCTGAATTCCTGTTTGAAAATAACAGTGATGTTTTGGCAAATATGCTCTGGAGTTCACTAGTCTGTATATAGTAAATCCAAGATTATTATAACTGTGTGGGGCAGAAAGGTAAAAACTGCCAATAAACCAGACAGAAATCTAGGTTCCAACCAGCTGAGCCTGCCTGGGAATCTGAAGGTGAGCATGAAGTTGAAACATATGAGTTCAATAGGCATGGATCGTATCATGACTTCATTTTACATATGTGCACGCACAGAGCAGTTAATACATAAGGATTTCTGAATGGGTAGCAAAGGCTGAGCTTTCCTCATCAGTTCGCACAGAGCCCAGAAGCTCGGGTCACCAGGGTTCCTAAGAACAGCAGAAGGGCTTTGCAGGACTCACACTCCTTGAGGAAGAGCCTTCTCCTGCATCTGCTCTTGGAAACCTTCAAACAAAACCCCAAACCAAAGCCTAGGAGGATTTGGGTTTGAAAGGTTTTCAGAGCCCTAACTATAAGGAAACTGACATGCTGCCAGTAAAAGTACAGCTCGAATTTGTAAAGGAAGAAATCAGTACAAATTAAGAGCAGACAAAAAGAAATTACCATCATAAGGGTGCAGGCAGAAATGAAGATGTGAAAACTCTTAGAATGTCTCCAACAGAGTTTCATTCTCATGTGTTACTTTACATATTAGAGACAATTAGGAGAGATTTGTCTGTTGCTATGAGTCCCTTAGACTAGATTAGAAGACTAAAAGACTAGATTAGAAGACTAAAATGTTTCAATGTGTAGGCTTTTTCCTGTCCTTGGAGAAAAAATCCAAGCCCATAGGAATGCTAATGAGGGGTACAGTGTCCAAAAGGATTCAAATGAGTTGTTTGCTTTCTGTCCACTTCTCTCTACTTTCCCTTATTAGTGTCTTCAGCAAGTTTGCATCTCTACCTGCACAATTTCACCCAGGAGACAGGCAGGAAGTCTGAAAAATCATGAATTCATGTGAGATGCCATTGATTTCTGGTAACATTTATATCTCTGTTTGCAACAGAAGGTGGAAGTAGGTAGTTTGTAAAGGAAGTAGAAATGGGACCCTCTTAACAGCAACTAAATCATGTTGACTGCCCCATTACACCCACACATCATTAAGTGCTCCAAAGGCTGTAACCTGCAATGACAAAGATGGAAAATAGACCATTCACTTGAAGAACTGAAGTGGCCTTGACTTCTTTTGGTAATGTTTTCTTGACAGTCTGTTAATTTAACAAGAGCAAGTCAGTATCAAAGATATAGACAGCTATTCTGCATTTGTTTCACATAGTTAAATTTCCTACAGGGACCTTCACTGAAGGGGCCAAGGGTTTGTGGACATCCAGGTACTAGCCATTGCAAAAAATGTTGCCAAAGGGCAAGTTACCAGTTGTCAGTTATCATTTATCTTGGAAGTGGAAGCCAAGAGTCTGCAACTGGGGGAAAGTAGAGGTTTACAGAAAAGCAGGATCCAAGAATTGTCAGAATTAGATGGAAGCTCTTCCTAATGTAGAAAGAACACCTTGAAACTAAGATGAGCTCAGATTAACAACCAGCAGTGTAAAAGAGCCAGGTCTGGAGTTATGAGCTGTAGCTATTCAATGCCAGCAGATACCAGGCAAGGGAATTCTGCATCAGCTGTTAATTGTGCATGCAGAGGCATTAGTGAGGAATGAATCTGCAGTAGCTTAGCCAGGACAAAAGGAAGGGATGGCAAGGACTTTTGCATCAGCAGAATTATGACATTCTCTAGCAACGTTACTAAATTTAAGCACAGAAAAGAAGAAAAAAGATAGCTCCAGTGATGTATTAAAAACAACAATGAATCTTGTCTTTCCCCACTCCAAAGCATTTTGCATTTCTTTTGTTATTTCTTAGGAGGTGTTCTCTTTTATTGTCAGGCTAACAGAGAAACTGTTTAATAGTGATATGTTATCTTAATATAGTGAAGAACTGACAATCACCAAGGCTCCTGGCCTCACTGCAGTGATAGTTTTGCCAGTAGAGTTTAGTGTTCCAGATGTGACCTGAGCAGCAGGGAGTTGTCCATCTGACCCCATCCTATTCCTCAGAGCTGCCCAGCAGTGCTCATCCTGCCTTGCTTGAAGCTTAGTATACTCTGCAGACTCCAGAGTTCAGTGAAGCATCAGGTTTGACTGAATCACACAATATCCATGCAGAGAGACCTTTCTGTGTGCAGCTAGGATATTTTCAACAAAACCGGGGTTATACAGGCAAAACATAACATTTTGTACTTAGCTACAGGTAATCCAGGCTCAGACTTGGCTGTCTTCCTCTGAAAGTATAAAATCCATCCAACTAATTTACAAAAGCTCTGTGAAATAACATGGACTGACACCACCATGTCTGTCCTTAAGCAGGTCTGCAAGATCAGGATTTCAGCAAAACAATCAGAAATATCTTTATATTCTTTATATTATCCCAGAGGCTAGAGGAACTATTTTTGCTATTCTGAAAGCATGCAGTAGTTTTGTTCAGTTAGCTATAACAAAATGCTGATTTTGTTTTCCTCTTCTATCTGTTTTTTGTTTGTTGGTGCGTTAGGGTTTTTTTCTAGACAGGGCAAGGTATGCATCATAGAAAGACTTGTTTAGAGAACAAACACAAGAGGAGGCTATATAATATTTGGGATTTAACATGTCTTTCGGTTTACTCAAAATCTGCCTTGGTCCATTTGCCCAGAGAGAATTTTGGGAGCTGTCTGTGCAACTGATGAAACTCATGCATCTCTTGTGGCTTTCAATCTGAAATACTAGCAAAATTCTGATAAAATTACTTGTTGTCATATGATATCAACATACTTACAAGAGGGAGAGAGACAGTATAAGGTAGGGGAAAAACCCCTGGCATTTTTAGATGAAGGACTGAGTCCTGGTTCCTGTCTTGTATGTTACGTCCTTGTCAGCTGGCAGAGAGGAAATATCCACCAATCTAGTTCCCACGGCTATCTAATATTGCTACCCACAGATGCATTAAGCAGCAATATGCCATACACACTTCCTGAGCCCTCCTTTAGTCCCAGGTGAAAGCTAGGGTACAATACCTTCATTTCCTTCTTCTCTCAGGAAAACTCTTGACAGGTAGTATCACCTTTACATATCATTTCAAATTGAAAAAAGGTTTTACTATGTGAGAATTTACAACTTAGTTGTCAACATGTAAGGAAAGTTAAAAGATGGTGACAGTTTTGCGGAATTAGGTCTCTGATTGCATTTGGAGTTTTATTCCTCTGCTGCTACTTCACACTTCTGATTCTTTGTGAAGTTGCAAAGGAGTTGGTACCAATGTACTTTTCTCCTCTCTTCCACAATATTTTAGCAACATGAAAACTGTAAAGAAAAAAGCCCCATATACTTAGGAACACTATATATAAGTAAAAAGAGATGAATATCCTGGTTTATCTTCTACAGTTGACAGTGCACACTGGATAACTGTGCATGTTTCTGTACAAAATGGCCAACTGAATGTAACTGAATGCAGCAAATGTGTCTAGTGCAGAACAAATCCTGCTGTCCTAATAACATACAGAGATACTAATAGAGTTTCCACTCGTGAAATTTCTTTTTCAAAAAGCGTATAGTTTAATTTGACTTGACGGCTTTTATTCCTTTAAGTGTCAGCAATTTGGTGAAAATATTCTTATTAGTTATAATTTATTTATTATCTCCCTCAAAATTTCCTAACAATATGTTTTGAACTCTGCCATTACATCTAGAAACACTACTGAGCCTAGCAATTGAAAAAACTGTGCCATAATAAGTTGGATGCATGCTGCCTGTGATTTTAATATAGCAGCAATGTCATTATTTTGTCTTATAACTTTAAGGGAAAATTAGCCTCTTTGCTCAATCACAAAGCACACATTGTTATGCAGACAATACATTTTGTTCAAAAGTACATACAGAAATTATAATAAAAGAGTGTTCAAATTTCAGTGTCTAATCAGCAAATGTTAGGAGCTGCCAGAATTAAGCTGTCCAAATGAAGAAATGATTTGGCAGGAAAGGTTCCTGTGTCCTGGCTTAATCTGATGCTCACACACCGGAAAACAAATTATCATTTCTTTTCTTGAAGCTTTCTGCTCTGCTTGCTCTATACCCTGGACACTTTTCAAGATCGCATAGTTAAAGACTGAATAATAATTTGAAATTTGGGGAAAGAATTTTGTTCATAAAGCATGTATTTAGCATTTTGTTTGTGCTGCTTACCAACACTGATTTTTTTCTTGGTCAAGTTTTGGTTTGTTTTTTTTTTTAGGAAAAAGCTTCCTGTATTAAAATTCTTACACCTGCAACAGCTGTAACAACAACTCAAACTAAGGACTAGTTAACAGCAGTAGGAACTGACTATTTTCTGTGATCATGTCTCTCTGGAGAGGACAGCATCCTGAGTGATTCCATTGAGCCTGTGGGCTGACTGAAAGCCAGCTCACTTTCCCTCTAGAAATTCAACATCTGTGTGGGAATAGTGCTAAACACTCTTTTGCTCAGCTATCCAGACCAGTTCAGAAGGCCCCAGCACACAAGGGTGTAATATGTGCTTTATGGACACCTCCTGAACCCTGGGAATCTGGAACAGGGAATTGGTCTAAATGTCCAGACAGTGGGAAGCAAAACCATGACAGAGCCAGATGGTAAATTAAGAGAATCAGAGAATTTGTGTTGAATTTTCAGTTTTGAGGGAAGCAGTTTGAGAATTTTACTGACAGCAAATTATGCACATATATCTGTCACGATGTCTAATGATGGTATGGGGCAATTAATGGAAATGGTAGAATTGTTAATAATGAAGCAGAAAAGTCACAAGTTTCTTGTATCTGTGTTTTCTATATCATCTGCATTTTGAACAGGCAGGCTGTGTCTGCATTGTTGTAAAGCTTGAAGCTAGGTTTCCTGGTCCCTCCCAGCACCCACCACTTTAGGAAAACTGCAGCAAAAGGGGAAATTGACCTTGTCGGCCTAGGAGAAGATTGAGGAGGCAGAAGGGAGCTGGTCTCCACTGGAGCCTTGCAAAACCCCCTTCCTCACTGCCTCACAAACTTAAAGCTCTTATTATAAAAAGGCAAAGTGTTTTACAACTTTTGCAAATCAATCATAATTATAATGTGTGAAGAAAACAGAGATGCTGCATGCTGAATCTGATCTCAGTGTGACTTCGAGCTGGGAAACAGCCTGCTGCAGCTGTTCCACTGCATTAGAGCCATCAGCTTCACCTCATTAGGAGAAGCATTCACCTTCCTATGAGATCTCTGCTGCATAACCTCCTGTCCTGCCACTGAGACAGACATAGTATGAGCAGTGTCACTTAACCCCTTTTTTGCCCATCTGCACTCAGTTGTAGGCAGCAGCAAGCCACAGGAATAGCTAGAACAGCTTCTTGGCAGTACTTGTGTCCGGGAGCAAGAAAACTCTAACTTTATGTGCAAATAGACACAATGCCACCATGTGACTCAATTTCTGACAGACCAGCATCCTGTAGAGCACCATGTGGTGCACCAGCAAACACTGCACAGCCACCCTGGCAGAGATAATGTATTAAGAAAAGATAGTGGCCATGCAAAAGAAAGAACAAATTTGATTTTTCAGTCACCTTAGAGCAAGTTAACATAGGCAAATGTTCCTCTCAGACCAAAACCTATTTTGTATTTTATGAGGGAACAGGAGAGAGTGCAGTGCCTCCTTATATTTAATTAGATATTTTTTCCATCCGTCTTATTTGATTTTCTTTATTGTAGACAGGTTTTTATTAGCAATTTTCCTTTCAAAAACAAATGTAAAAGCATAGTATATCTATAGCAGAAACAATGTGTATAAATTGCTCTGAACTTTAAAACACTACCTAGAAATCTTCAAGAATTGTGGTCAGAAACATGTGTCCATGCTTATTCATAGAGCTGAGTTCTATGTACACCTCAGGACTGTTAAAAACCACAAATTGTGTCCTTACGTTTCTGGAGATTGTATGAAGTAAGGTTCAGTTGTTGCTTGGGGGTGTTTTTATTATTATTTTAAGCATTTCCTGGCCTCTTTTATAAACTTTACTAGGCTAGAGTTTACAGACTAGCAGTACCACCTTCACTCTCAATTAATTTATTATTTTTAGGACTCTTTATGGGAAAAGAGTCTCTCTCTACATGTCATACAGGTTTTTCTAAGTAACAATCTCCCAGACTCCTAGGTTACTCTGTTAAGGAAATGAGATTCTTCAAAAGACTCAGTTTCTCTGGTATTTAGTTCATTCACCTCCTTTAAACATGAACATGTTTCTACACAAAAAACATGTTTATGTGTCATCTCTTTACAAAAGGTTAGAGAAAGAGGGCTGTGGAGCAAATCAGATGATGGACTTCTTTCTGCTCTTTTGTCCCTGAACAAGTGCCATCCGCATTAGGTCTGAGAGGAACTAGGGAGAGACATGTCCTCCTCCTCCACTGGGCATTACTGGAGCTTTGATCTCTTGTCCATAGCTGGCTGTAACTGGAAACAACACCTCATTACGACTCCTTGTTGCTTTGAACACAGCAGGACATTATTCCTATTGCCAAGCCTTCGCCTCTTAAGGAACATGAGTGCCATTAGAAAAGGGAGTACTGTAAGTTGCAAGAGTATGTTGCACTGCCACTGGGAGACAGTGGGCCCAAATGCAGACAGAACACAGGACTGAGTTCCTCCAGGTGCATAATTTCTATGGAGCGTTTTCTAAACTACGTAGAAGGGTGAGGTAGTGGTCTGTATGTATATTGTGGGGTGATGAAAAAAATATGTGTATCTCAGTTCATGACTTAGAAAGAAAAGCTAAAGAAAAAGCAGAAGCAGTGAGGAAGAAAAGCAGTTTGAAGCAATCTTATCAGATATAAAATCTTATTCTCTAACTTTTAATTTAAGGACTTGTTATTTTACATCTTTTTCTAATGATCATAAACTTTGCATACATCTTCAGGTCTTTGCTACCAGAAAGGAACATGCTTCCTCCTCACTTATCCCATGATAATGGATGGTGTAGGGGGAATGGGCTGGCTTCTGGAGCATTCTCCACAGAAGAAACATTGGATGAATTTGACACAGCCTTCTCTGAGCTCTGAGACCTGTTCCATTGCCACTAATTAGCCTGAGAAGATCAGGAGCACAGCCCAACCCAAAAGTGGGACCATTTTGTGGGTTAACTTGGACATTTTAAATTCTTTCTCTTCCTTTTATTTAATGGTGTTATGAAAATCAGATAGTATCCAAAAAACACTTTCCATACTGAAGCAGTATCTTGTAAGATGAAACAAATCAGAAAACACAAGGTAGGTAACTTGGGAGTGAAGACTACATCTCCACACGTTTCAATGTGGAGCAGCAGAATAGAGATGCTCCATGTTAAATCTCTTTGCAAACCTGTTTTAGTATGTAACAGATGCATTCCTATTAAGTCTTCCCAAACTGGATGTTCCACTCTATACAAAATATTTTCCAACCCATAACAGGTTGCTTAGTTTACCTAATATCCAAGCTAAAGGACATACAGATAGCTTTGATGATACAGATATAGGTATTTCTTTTTTCTAGACTAAAATAAAACATCAGAACTACACTAACCAAAAATATAGCAACAGCCTTCTCTCATGCAAATCATAGCAGCATAATTTGTTGCTGTTCATATTTATATCACTCTTCTTACACAAATTTTTCCATGGTCATGGCTAATGAAATAGACCACTCTTGACAGCAAAAGCCCATATTAACATGCTGGAGAACAGTGAAAGCACTTTATGCTACATGAGAGGATACAGAACAAGGTGACATATTTGGAAACTGAACTTCAAAGGATGTGGGAATAACACAGACCATCTGTGTAGTCACTTCTTTTTCTGTTGAAAACATGGAACTTACAAACAGGAAAAAGCTATCTGGCCCAGCATGTCTGCTTTATTTGGCTTACCTTAATCCCGCTTTCCTGTCTTTTCACTCCATGACTTGACCCCTTTTGTGCTGAAGAAGGAAGTATGAGGCTTTCTTGAACTTGTTTACACTTCTTAGCCTCAGTCTTCTTTTTGATTATTTATTCCATAACTTCAGAGCCCACCCAATTTTACACCTCCTCCTCAGTTTCTTTGGTTTAGTTTATGTTGCCATCAGATTTTGACTTCTCTGTGTGAGTAATTTGCAGATTAAAAATGCTGGGTTTTGAAAATATAAAACATTTCATATCAATCAATGAGGATTTTATTTAAATAGAGAATATAGTAACAGAAATAACGTGGAATCCTAACGTTTTTACTTTTTTTTTTTTTCAAAAGAGTGCAATGAAGAATGAGAAACTGAAAGTTTGACTTTTTTTACATATTCCAAACATTTCCTAAATTACCATGCATCAGAGTCAGCATGAGGACATTTAGATATCTAAAAATCAGGTGACTGTGTCTGGGCTCAGTACAGTGAGTTTCTTTCGCTATTGAACAGAACAGTTTATTGGACCCATCGTGGATGTACTTTACTAGGAAATGAACTGTCCTATAGGTGCTTATGTGCCTGTTTCTTGCTAAAGAAATCTATGGATTCTTATTCAGAGTTGGAAACTTAATTCTAGATTACCTAATTACAGCTAATGAATTATACACCATGTGTCCATTGTTCCACAAAAAATATAAGGTAATTTTAAATAATAGGATTCAGATGCATAGGTTTTCATTATGACTCCCAATTCATTACCTTATCCACTGGAGCACTAAGCCACAAAATGTCACTGTTGTAAAAGCAACAACAACTGAAAAAGCTTCAGTTTCGTTAAATATTGCTGAAGAAGTCAGGCGTGTGAATTCTCCTTGCTGGGTAACATGGTGAATCTAAATCTGAAGATATATAGCCACTGACTGAGAAATGTGGCTGAGAAGAAGAGCAAACAGCTCTTAGGTAATAAACAATTTGAGGCCACTGCAAAAAGAAGGTATAAGTCCTCAGAAAATTCTACAGCTGCTTGAGGGGCTAGAGATTCTGAGATCTGTGTGGGATGAAGGGTTTTGCTAGGAATGACAAAGTCAAGGCAAGGCATAACTTTCAGCAGAGGATGTGGAAGACAGGAAAAGCAAACAGACAGACTCTTCATCTGTATATACTCATGTAGCTAGTGAGTTGGGAACCCAAAATTACAATGCAAAGAACTGTTGAAATATTACTCACATAACAAGTAACGTCATTGCCCTTTTCATCTGGGTAGGAAGCCCCTAGATGTGAAAGGAAAGTAGAAGGAGAAGAAACATTTTGCAGTCACATAAAGAACTGAGCATCTCTCAGGTTTATAGAGAATATTTTGTTCAAATATTTCTGCATTTGTCATTTTCTGTCCTTAACATTATTCCATTAGTCCAACAATAAGTTTGCTAATTTTTGTCTGTATTTTGGGAAACCCTTCATAAAGAAAAAAACTTGTATGACTACTGGAGAGGGACTTTTTACAAGGGCAGGTAGTGAAAGGACAAGAGGTAATGGCAGTAAATTGGAAGAAGATAGGTATATATTAGACATTAGGAAGAAATTCTTTACTGTGTACGTGGTGAGGCACTGGGACATCTTGCCCAGGGAAAATTTGGATTCCCCATTCCTGGAAGTGTTCAAAGCCAGGTTAGGTGGGACTTAAAGCAACCCGGTTTAGTGGAAAGTGTCCCTGCCTGTGGCAGGGAGGTTGGGACTAGATGACCTTTAAAGTTGCTTCCAACCCAAACCAATCTATGATTCTATGATTTCCACTGAACACAATGACTTTGCTTTTGAAAAGAATTTATAAATGTACTTACTGTGACTCCACAGACTTATGGGTGCATGGAGTATCATGTACCTTTGCTATCCCCGGAGAATGACCAATTCATTTATAATGAGTGATGGGAGGCTGAAGGTAGACCAACTGGTCAGATTCTTCCTGGTCTGCCTCTCAGTCATACCGGAGAAGCACTTCACTAAGTCAGGATGAAGCTTTTTCTTGCACAGCTGTCTCCTGAGAAGAGCTTTGTCCTCTTCCCCTGCTCAACACTGTAACATAGAAAGGTTCCAGCAAACTGTATCATTCTTAGGAGTGTGATCCAACTCTCCTCTCCACGGACATCCCCTTGTTGTGGGGCAGAAGCTTGCTTACCCTCATGAGGTTGCGAGCTATGCTGGAGGTGGCATAGCCTGTGGTAGGGTCTCCCATGCCAGACAGGTCTCAGCTGAAGGGTCAGGCAAAGTGTGTCCATGGGCAGGATGGGCTCGCTAGCCCTCTGGCAACCATCCTAGGAGAAGGACAACTCTAACTCCAA
>JAWWLZ010000082.1:36131625-36144239 GCA_035041345.1 Poliocrania exsul | reverse complement strand
ATGTAGAATTGCAATAGATGTCTTGGCTCCACATGATGGCTGTACTAAATGAAGAGCAAGTTGATATTTTTAGTTCAGCTCCAACAGTTTAGAGATCCACTGCGAATTAAATTCTTCAGAAACACAGACAGAGGTAAAGACAGCACAAGTTATAATGATGAAGAAGGTTTTCTATCACAAAGAAAATTAATCAGGAATGCGTTTATCATAATAGCAGTTTCTGAAGTAATAAAAGTTTTTCATTGTTTTAGGTTAAGTTTGGGCAAAAGATACAATGCAGCTATTGCAGTCCCTGGAAAAGTACCAAAGACCACACAAAAGCAAGAAATGAATGGCATGTTTTTAAAACACACTTCAGAAAGACATAAATCTATACAAGAGTTCCTTATAAAAGGAAAAAGCACCTTACAGTTTAAGGAACTGAGTATCTTATCAGAGTTCTAAGCAGGATCTGAACCCAAAATTCGGGTAAAGACTCTTTGGAGAGTAAAAGCTAGAATTTTGACAAAGCAATTAACATTTGCTAGTATGTGTATCAGCACGGACTCTCTTTAAAGTAGATTGATAGTGCTGTGACACACTGCACACAATCATAAATTCAAAAGACCACTATAGGACAGAGGTATAAAGATCTGAGAAGTTCAGACATGGCATCCAGAACGTCCTATCCAAGGAACTCCGTGAACAAACCAAACATTTGGGAAACAATGCAAAATTGTATCACTTTACTGGAATGAATGGCCAAGTCAAGACAAACACATTGACATTGTTAATTTACCAATAGCAAAAGCAGGCAGTGTCACAGTGAGTGATGACTGATGACGCAGTGTAAAACTCACATCTCCATAACATTAAATTGTAGATCACACATAAGCTAGTACAGTTCACAAAATAGGGCCAGAATATCGTAAGAAAAGCAATGAGTAACAGTAAAGGAAATTAATTCACCCCTAAAAAATTGATCAAACATAAAATTATTTTAATTTTTTTTTCTATTTTCTTTACCCCAGATAAAAGTGTAACATTTTTAAATAGATTTCTGAAAGAGATATGGACACTTCAGATATGCATTCCAGTGCTTGGACAGGTAATCAGAATTGAAAGACAGAACATCAATATCATAGAGTAAAAATCTTGTTTGATCTCAGATGAACCTGGATAATGATTACTAGATATAAAGTTGAGTGTCAGACACACCTAAAAGTCAGAATGTCAGAAAACACCTAAAGTGACTAGTCAAGATGTTAGGGACAGTGCATTCTGAAACCTTATTATCACTGTAAGGGATTGTTCTTGAAAATGAGATTTTTGTGTAGAAAAATAGGTTTTAATGGCAAATATGCAGAAAAGAGCATATGAAACTTAGATGGAGGTAAAGGAAATGTGAGACAAGGTCCAGAGGCATTTTAGAGTGTCCTCAGAGGAACATTAGGAAATCTTTTGTTTCATATAGAAAATTACATGTCAAGGGAAAAAGAACTGTTTGGTAGTGAATTTGGAAAAGATGCCTGCGAAAAATTGTCCTGGAAAATGATTCTAATTTTTTTTACATAATGCTACTAAAAATTAGCATCTTAATTCATGCCATACTTATGTATAGCACATTAACTTTTCCAAAAGTGACAGACTTTACATAATAAGAAATTTTTTTCAGTTAAAATAGAAAATGACTCTACTGGTGCCCAGATGGCATGTACTTTTGACATTGCTTCAGTTAAAAGAACTGATGCACTGCTGGACTGAGTTTCTAACAGACAAAAAAAGTCAAATAACAAGAAAGTCAATGTGATTTGATGTCTCAAGTGCTACCAACACCTCCAGAAAATGTTGCAACGTCTGTCTAGGATAGCAAATATGCTTTACAAACAATAGGGATATTGCAAAATGTGACTCCTGCTCATTTCAGGTTAACTCTCCTAACAGAAACAAGTTATAGACCCATTTGTAAATCTTAGACAGTAGGAATATAACTGCCACTATATGTGCCATTTGCCCAGGAATGTCTGAGATGGCAAGAGCTTCAATAGGCAGAGGGATGATCACCCTTCCCAACTAGGATAACAAATGCACTGTTTTATGATGGCAGATGTTCCTGTATTTCAAGGTAGGTGTAGCTGGTAACACTTCCCTCAGAGTGTAAGGAAACCCCTTTAGGCAGTGTTAACACATTAATCACAAATATTTACAATACTGTGTAAGACTAAGAGTATTAATCCTTGTAAGTAGCCCATCTCAGAGAATAAAATGCAATAAGGAAAAAGATTCCCCCCCCCACCCCCCAAAAAAAAAAAAAATTCTACTAGCAGCTTCTGCCAGTAGAGGTACACTTCTGACCCTAACTTCAGCCATTTGAATTTCACTCTATGATTTTTAATCTAAATAAAACCCAGTCATCTGCTGCCATCTTCTTTACAACTAGACCTTGCTAAGTATCTAGATAACAGCTCAGTAAGAGATCCTTCTGTTAAATGTACTTTATATACCCATGGGCAGGTCTCCTTCAAGTTCCACAATTTAATTTACTCCACATTACAGTAATTCAATCTGATCCCTATTTAGTTACAATGCTTGTCAGTGTACCATTGAAAGTATTTCCATGTTTGTCAGAATTCCTGCTAAACTACTCACATAATGCCTCACAGATTTACTGAGGCAGCCTCTTCAATATGACTTGAGTGACTGTACATTTGGGAATGCTTGGAAAAATGATAAACAACATTTTTCTTTAATTCAGACTGGATTTGAGCATAGTGCTCTTCTTTGCTTACTTATATTAATTCCTAAAGTATTTGGAAATCAAGGATTTATTTTATGATCACACATCTTTCTTACTATTCTTTTTTTACAAAAGCTGTGAAGAATCATTTGGGCAACCACTACAATTGTTTGTGTTTATCTTTGATCGGTTACTTTATTGGTAAAAATTCAGTTGTCAGTTAAGCACTCATAAATCATAGAAATGCCCTTCATTTCTGATTTAAAAAAAAAAATACAATAGGGCCCAGTGGAACCATTAATCTAACCTTTACTCTTAGTTTTTCAAGGTTTTGATATCTCAGCCTGTCACTAAAGCAGCATGTGTAGATCTTGGAAGCAGATTTGCTTTACCTGCCCTATCATCTTCATCAGTCCTCCAGGCATATCCAGTCCACAAAACATTGTTGCAATATTTATAAAGCTCTCCAGATTAATGAAATCTATTTCCTGCAACTGTGCATGTAAAATGAAGTTCAAAGGACGCCCTAGTCCTACTAACACAATTTTTTAAAGTTGTGACAGTGATGTCCTTTTGCTAATTTTTTGTTGAGTCAATAGGTTACATGTAACATAGGAAGCATATGGCTAAAATGTGCATCCTCCTGGCGTGCATGATCACAGAGATAAAGTGCCACTGTTAAGCAACATATGTTGTATGTATGCTTTTGGAAAAGCTGCATTAATCTTAAGTTTGGATCAAGATATGATGTATGGGTATGAGGGGGAGGGGACCCAAATCAAGGTAAAACTCAACAGCTCTGCCTTTGTCAATCCAGAACAATTGAATCAGGGAAAATGGAAAAAATTATGATCTGGGAAAAATGGCCCATATGGTAACCACATGGTTAAAGAACATGAGTTAACATTTTTTATCAGTTTGCTAAGCAGTTTTTTGGGACAGTTTGTTTACTTTTTGAACACTTCGTAGTTCTTTCACCCTCTTTTGGGTTGGGAAAGACAATTACTTCAGGAACTGAATGGAGACATTGGCAGTCAAATTAGTTGTTGTCCACTCAGTGAGAATTTCTAAGATTTACACATTTTTCACAAGGTCAAATCAGGACATTTCAAGCTGGGACAAATAAACAATATAAAAATTATTATTTTGTTGGGGTGTTTTTTGTATTTTAAAAGAATACGTATTTTGAAACAGCTACAAAAATTCATTTATATCAAACTAAGATTTTTATAATCTATAATATCAAAACTTAAGCAAATTGAACAATTTTTAACTTTTTTTTTTAAATTGTTTGGATTTAGATATCTTGTGAGTAGACTCTCAGATGACAAAAAAGAAAACTATGCACAAATAAATTACAAAGAAATAGGCCATCCATAGCATTGCAAAATTAACATAGCCCCCTACCTTGAAGAAATTAGCAAAGCAATTGAAATTCTGAAGAATCCTTAGGTTCCTGGATCTAGTAGACACATTTAAATTTGGATACATGAATCATATTTAAATATGGAGTTAATTATACCAATTCTTCAGCAACATATGGAAAGCTGAATGGTAATTATAGTTCATTACTATCTACATCAGTAAAGGTAACAATTCAGATTTGGCAGTTACCTCTCACATCAGCATGCATGGTGTCTGGCAGCCCAAGCGAACATAAGATTTCATCACTGGCTGCACAACTCCATCAGCTGTAAACTATCTAAGTGGTTGTGTGATCTGAGGCACAAATACAGAACAACTGATGGCCAATTTGTAGTTAGAAGAAGCAGCACTGGTTTCCTTACAGTCCTCAGTACATGGGGGAAACCATTGAATGTTGTCAGGAAAATTGAAATCTGGCTATTGTCATCTAATCTGTAATCCTAATCAAAACCCTAAATTAATATAATGATAAATTACTTTCATGTGACCAAATTAAGAACTCTGTGATGTAGAATCCATCAACATGGAACTGTTTGAGCAAGTCCAAAGGACAGCCACAAAGATACTAAGAGGTCTGGAGCACCTTCCTTACAAAGACAGGCTGAGAAATTTGGGGCTGTTCATCTTAGAAAAGAGAAGGTTGTGTGGTGACCTCATAGCAACCTTCCAGTCTGAAGCAGTCCTACAGAGAAGATGGAGAGGGACTCTTCATCAAGAACTGTAGTGATAGGACAAGGAGTAATGGGTACAAATTGAAAGAGGGAAAATTTAGCCTGGATATTAGGGTGAAATTCTTTACTGTCAGGGTGGTGAGATACTGGAACAGGTTGCCCAGGGAGGTTGTGGATGCCCCAAGCCTAGCAGTGTTCAAAGCCAGACTGGATAGGGCTTCAAGCAACCTGGTCTAGTGGGAGGTATCCATGGAAATCTTTAAGATCCCTTTCAACACGTAATATTCTATGATTCTATGATTCTATGAATACAGATGTTGGAGGGTAGGGGGATGTCTACCTAACCTTCTATAGACATCAGCTTAAAGATACAACAAATAGTATTTTGGCTTCACTTCTACATTTATTAGACAAAATTTTACTTTTAAAGGAACTTCAAATATGCTTTTATGATATGCATCTCTGGTCATTATTCATATATTTTTGCATACTTCTCCTGTTACCTGTGATATGAAATAGAATTGTGTGACAGTTCAACAGGTATGCCCTATTAATGGGATCCCAACATTAGATTCTGGAATACAGATATACTTGTAGTTATCTGGAAACCTGATGGACTTAGCAGTTGCATCAGAAAACCATTAGGTAAGCTCTGCTATGTGCCAAGGAATACTTTTAAAAGATCATACAAGGGGAAATATGCCATTGATTAAAGCAGTTAAGCTGGGGAATAGATATCCAAGAAAAACATGACAGAAGACCAAACCAAGGCTGCATATTCTAAACTGCAAGAGCCATCAAGAGGTAAATTTGGCAGTGTACTATTACAAGCTATCAACTCATTTTGTATATTGACAGTAAACTTCTGAAAGGCATCTATTCATCAGACAGATGATATTACCAGAGCTTGCATATCTTTTGGATTTAGAAGCAAATCAGAAGCACTTAAAACCAGATTAAACACTTCAAAACCCCCTTGCTGTTGGGGTGCATAGAGATTTACTATCAGTAATATGTATGGATCCCAGACAAATTGCACCTGTGGCTTTTTGTATTCCCTATTGCATATTAGATGGTAGCATAATTTAGAGATTACAGTTACATAGGAAAACTGAATTAACACTTACTGTAGCACAGCCATGGTGGGACAGTCATATACAGTGCACCAAAATGCACCATTGCTGCATGATCCACTGAGAAACAGAACACAAAATTAAAGGGAACATATGAAGACTTTTTCTTTAAAATACAAGCCTTAACTAATATAAAATGGAAGGCAATACCTGGGAAATGGCAAAATGTATGCCAGATAAGATAAGACAAACTTGGAGATCATATTGAAAATCAAAATCAAGAAAGAGTGCTAAACCACTTTTTTGGCTGGTAAGGATCTCAAAAGAAAACAATCCCAGTAGCTTTTGTGCATGTTTTCCTGTGTTTGCCTGCTAACTCAACAGAAAGTTAAAGGATGGTATAATACAAACTCAGTGTTACAGATTAATCTCTATTAAGTCAATTCAAGGTGAGGGAAGCTATTGATTCTATGTCAGATTACACACAAAATGGCCATTATCTTGTAAAGGATTTTTTAACTTTTCCCAACTCACCCCATTTATGCACAGCCCAAGTCACTCTATGCCTACCTCTGAAAGCTTAGGGCTCACTGGTGAAATTCCCACTGCAGGCTGCACTAAACCGCCTGGACCCTTATCATTAGGTTGTTAGTTTGAGTAAATTATCTACCAAAGTGTGTTGGATGTTGTAAGAAATTGTTGCACGTTGTAATTAGTTTATATGAGAACTGCTGTTGCGTACATCATACAATTTTTGATGCCTGCATGTTGTCATCAATGCAGAATCATACAAAAACCCCAAATCACTAAGGTTTACAAAGTTTTTAGCGGAATGGGCCACACAATTGCCAAATTATAAGCTGTCCCTTTCAAGAGAAAATGAAGTGAGGAGACCTTTAAAAAGGGGCAAAGGTTTCATGAGCTTCAGAGGTCCCAGTGTCTTCTGATTACATATGTAGCTGCTGAGAAAAAGATGGTTTTATATTAATTGGCTATTTTTCCTCATATATTAAAGTCACAGGAGCCAAACTGCCACTAATTGCAGCAAATAATCTAAATGACAAGTTTGGATCTCAATAAATCCTACTTTTCTAGGGAGGAGGGTATGGATTTGAAAAATTTCTGACCTATTCAGTTTGGTCATTGCTTTCAGATTCACATCATATCTCGGGGTTTTTTAAGGAATATATTTTTCTACTTGTGGACATTCTGCATTATGGATGGTTATTAATAACAAATCTCTAATCTCTGGAGCTCAACAATTATTTCAACCCAGAACATCCACTTTGCCCTTCAAAAGCCACACTTTCAATAGTAAACATCCAAAATAACAGCATAATTGAATGAAATGCAAAGGAATTATTTATGTAATGGAGACATCTTGTTCTCATAAATTATTGAATAAGAAATAGCTGACAACCTGTTGAATTTTCCTAGGGCAGTGCTGACTTTTTCTCTATCAACTTGATATATGATTTATGAAAGCAGAAGCATCAGGGTAAAAATGATGATAACTTTGCTTGCATACTAATAAAGAAACTTCGATGAAACTAATATTTAGAAGTTATAAATTAGGTCAAACTATTCTCACTTTTGTTGTTGATGTTCGTTTTTTCCACTGTCTCAGAGATAAAATTCCAGGTGTTTTTTTGTTTTTGTTTTTGTTTGTGATTTTTTTCCCCCAAATTTAGTACTAAAATAACCAACCAACCAATGGGGGAAAAAAAACACACAAAAAAAAACAAAAACAAAAAAGGGAGAACTGCTGAAAGCCAGCCTTTTTCTATACTTGTATAGTGGTTCAGGATGCCAAAGAGTTATGCTGGGCTCCATGCACTTTATTCCCTTCACTCCTATTTCTCCTCAATTTCATCTACAGAAATGCTGTCTGCAAGCTCTCAAATACCAGCTTTGAGCCCAAAACAAGGATCTGATAAAAAGTTCAAGGCTAAGCAAAACCAAATGTAGCTCTCGAAATACATGAGCATTAGGACATCAGCATTTGGAACAGCTGAAATAAAATTTAAAACACTACAGTATTAGATTAGTAGCAAGACCTTTAAAATTTAATATATTTAATATTTATAAACCTTCTTGGCTCATAAACCCTTTGGTTTTCAGAACACAATATTTCACTGCATGTTTTACCAATATCCTTCCATGTGCTTGCTTATCTGCCTTGGGAAGAAAGTCCCTGCACTAATGCACAACATAAAATATTTTTGTTCAGGAATTCATACCACACTAACCAACAATCTTCATGATTTGAAAGCAAGTTTTAAAGAAATAAACGAAACCTCTTAATTTGAGAAGAAATTTCAGATTTTATGAGTAGAACTTTGTGGCCTCAGGTGGGTTATTTTCTGTTGACAAAAATAATTTGGATGTGAGTGATATTGACTGGTCTTTTCAACAGTTATTTGTTCTCACTGGACATCTCTTTGGTACTCTCTGTTTCTATATATTACTGTCAGAGGAAACGTATTTTTTTAAAGAGAAGTAATCTACAAGGTCAAATACTATTTGTGCTTTCAGTGTTGTATAGGTGAGAAAATAAGAGAACAAGTAGTTCATCCTATTGTTCCACTTATAGTTGGAGCTCGGTGGCAATGAAGCTTAGTTGGACTGAACATAAACCCTGCAGAATGATGGTGAACTGGAGGAAACAAAACCAGATGAAGATGATGGATTTCCTAGAGGGTTTTATTTGAGAAAATCCCTATGATTAATAACAAAAGCTCACATCCTAGCTTTGACTATGAACAATCACTTGCTATTAGATGATTGAAGAAAAGCGAAGTATTTTTTCCCCACATAGGCATTTTCAAGAGGTAGCATTTGTTACAGCTGTGAACTTTGCTGTTCACTGTGATACACTCTACCAGCAGATTTTAAAACCCACATGGGGCCCAAATAAGATGTAGGGGCTCAGGAAGACTCTGTTGACCTATGCCTCTCAAACAGAGCACCTGGGAGAATGGAAAAGGTATTGATGCAGAGTGATAGTCAAGAGCTCAGTTTTGCCTGTCAAGAAGGGCAGTAATCCCTTGTACACAAACCTGTGTAAAAGGGGCTTTTCTTACTGGTACTGCAGCATTTAATAGAGGTGTTTGAACTAGACTGCTGTCATGTCCAAAACCAAAGTTCTGTGAGCAAGTTACTCTCAGTAAAACTATTTGATCTTCAGTTTGCTCTGTCTACAGACATGACATCCTTTTAAGAGCCACAAATCGTCTGAGGGTCCTTAAGGGGAATAACATAAGATATACTTCTAGCTGTTGGTAAAGTGTCTTCCATTGCATTTTGTTGTTGTTGTTGTTGTTACATACAGTAGCTTGCTGAGATTTTCATGTTTCTGGATGGTTTGTTTGCAAGGAATAAAATGAATGGCCAAGGCATGATTCACTATCCCTTTTGTGAACAAACTTTTGGGATACCTTTTCTACGTAGAGAAACACAAAAGAATAAAATAATTGCACATGCTACTTGCAACCTCATATTGGATTTACCACTGAATACTTTTGCAAAGGGGTAAGAGAGTAAATACTGGGACATTTCAAACTGAGTAACTAATTGCCCGTGTTATGCTCACAGTTTGCCTGAACTGTGCATGAAAATATACAGCTTAAGATAAACGGGTTCAAAGACACTCGGGCTTTATTTCATCAGTTATAATATAATTGTATTACTTTCTAACTAGAGAATGAAAAAAATATTTAAGGATTTAAACACAGATATTTTTATAGAGCAAGACAAACAATTAACTAAATGAATCAAAGCCCTGCACACAATGCAGCAGCAGTGGGGTAAACAGAAATGAGATTCTTCTGCATCAGCAAAGGGGAACCCTCACTTTCCTGTTCCCCATCTCTTCCCTGCATTGCTGTCTGTGTCACAGCATGTGGCAGGTATCTAGAATATTTCACAAGCCTTAGGGATGGGCGGAACTTGATACTGAACTCTTGGATTGCTGAGGAAGGAATTTCATTTAGTGGTAGCTTTTCATTGGAGCAAGGAGAACAAAGAGACTGCAAAGCCTTACAGCTAACAAACACAGAAGCCATGAAAAACCAAAACGTTTGACAAATTTATGAGGGGGGGGAAGTCAGTAGCTGCCAGGATCTACTAATATAACCTAAAAAAATTGTGAAATGAAAGGAAAAGGACCTGATGGCTATTGTTGTTGATTTAGATTTAGCAGGACATTCATCTGGAAGAGTTGGAAGGGGAATGCTTTAAGACACAAAGTTCTCTGACCTCCTCAGTGGGGCTGGAATGAAGTTGGTGTGTTTTGTTTCTGTCCTACCTGTTTGTGGCAACTAAAGTATGGAGAGGCATGAGATAATAGGAACTACTTATAGTGCTATATGAGCAAGAGCTGGACAAGATCTCAAACACAAAATGAAACAAATCAGTTTCTGTGGCTCAGATTGATTGCTGAACAGGAGCAAAATGGGACCCTGAGGGGGAAAATGGAGCAGCTCAATAACTTACTATTTCAGTCTGAAGCTTATAGAAGGTAAACAGTATCCTGACATCCAGGTCATAGCAGGGGACAAAAATACTACAAGAAATCAAGCTTTCTATAGCAAGGCATGTTAAATCAGAGTCCACAAACCAGCAAGGAGCTGTGTGGGCTGTGTTTTGCAACACAAGTCAAATCAATGTCAGAATTTGAAAAATAGGTGGTGTTGTCTCACCTTGGAATTTTTCAGGGCTTTGCAGAATGACTTGTAAAGAAAGAACCTCTGTTGGGGAAGTCTCCGGTAAAAGCAATTGGAGAACAGTTTGGCATCTTCTAAGGAAATGGGATGGTCCTGACAGAATCTAGGACAGTCAGAGAAGTACTGGTCTTTTGGATCACAAACCCTAAATGCTGAGCTGGAAAATAAATAAGCTGGCTAGGCCAGCTTGGCATGAAGTTCAAAGTAATAAGCAGAAGTACCTGGAATCTTTGGACAATTTGATAAAAAAGACACTCAGCCCCTGTGTTTTCTGCAGGTTCATCCTGTTCTCCAGAATGAGGATCCTTCTTAACCTTTTGGTTTCATGGAGCAAAATGGACATCCTGAAGGATGCAGCTGAGTTACTTAGTTTTCCTAAAGAAAATGCTCTTAATTTCAGTGATGACTTCCTTACTTTTTTGAATCTTTACCACCTAAGAAAGGGATAAAATAATAGGAAATGTAGCATTTAGCCATGAACGCAGCTTTTCCATACTACAGTGATGAATGGAAGTGCCTGCACATTTACTGTTGCTGAGCTAAGCTCAGCAGCAGGAGTAATTAGTTGATTGATTGACTGATTGATTAAAAAGACAGATTAAATGATAGATTAAAAGGAGCGATTAATTTGGTGACTTCTGTCATGGACCTAATGGAGAAATACTCATCAGTTCATTATTTTTTGATTTTCTATATCTCCTCTCTTTGGTAAATTTTTTCCTATGAATAAAATGAGAACCTAAAAAGTGCCCTAATATTTCATATTTGTGCTGTCAACCCTATGTTTAAGTTTGCATAGAAAATTCATATGTTGCACTGACTCCTAAAGAGAGCTCTTTGTGAGATGTAATAAGTATATAAAAGATAAACCATTTGCAGAATAATTTTAATTATATTAGCAAGAAATGGTTAGTTGCACTTTTCTAGTCCTTAATGGTTACTTTGTTTAATTGTAAGTCAGAGGTGGTATAAAATACAGCAAGATAGTACAGAGAAGCTATGGCATGTTGGTTTTTAACTAATAATCTTATAAAATATGAATTAGCATGGTTAGCAAATCACTTGAAATCTAATTAACTTACCTTAGCTCTCTTGTTAGGTGCCTGTAATACTAAAATATTTTTACAAGGTTAACATATTAATAAGACTGTGATTATGCATTTCTGCTCATTTAATTATGTTGCAAAATTTATTATTTCCTTACATGAGCATTAAGCATCAATTCAAAGAGCTGTCCTTTAGCAAATCATTTGATTGCTGACATACAAAGTCTGATTTAATTACAAGTTCATTATTAAGTATTTTTAGACTTGATGTTAATTTCATATTTTACTGTCATGGTACATAAAGACTCTTAAATACCTTTTAGATGGTTTTAAAGAAGGAGGCAAATAGTTAGTTGAGGAAGAAAGGACATTTGGTTAGCTTTCTTATCTTGAAGGGAAAACTAAGAAATTTGCTCTTCTAGCTCCACATTTTATGACAGTCAGGTCTGCAGCTACAGGTGGAGTGAATCTCTCATTATGAAGGAGAGGCTTGTGCTCTGATAAAGTATGAGCAGTAATAGTGTGTCTTGTTCCTAGAAATCTTTTCCTGTAGACTTTGTAAGAACCAATCAGTGTAATTTTACTGCATGTGTCAGATAGCTGAAAGGTTTTGTAAGTCACAAAGCATTTTCTTATGTGAACACCTGGGATCTTCACATGAGATATGTGATTTGGAAATAGTCACATATCATGTGTGATCTTAAATAGCTAAGCTAAGCACACAAGAGTTGTGTAATAAGGTGATTGCTACTTTCTCTCCCCACTGTGATACTGATTACAAGGAGTACTCTGCTGTGTCACTAAAATTTAACAGGGTTTGTGTAGATCCAAGATTAGAAATGGTAGCCCTCATAAATCAAAATTTTACCTTTCCTTGAAATGCTAACAGTAGAACAATTCTTACATCAGAGAGAGGTATGTCACAGTACTGGAACTTCTCATATTTTTGTGATTAGTTG
>JAWWLZ010000082.1:36111408-36131300 GCA_035041345.1 Poliocrania exsul | reverse complement strand
CTAACAGTAGAACAATTCTTACATCAGAGAGAGGTATGTCACAGTACTGGAACTTCTCATATTTTTGTGATTAGTTGCTTCAGGGACATCCGAAACTTTACTATAAATAAAAGTATGGTCTAGAACTTATATTCTATAGTCATTAACTATATTCAATGAATAAGAAATAAAACCTAGAAGACCTTATCTTTATGTGTTAATGAAGCTGTGCTTGGTTTTCCTGGAAAATGAGAGGATACTTTATTATTTTGTAATAGAGGAACCTCATTCTCTATCTTACATACCTTCTTTGATTTCAGTGCAGCCAATTTGTAACATGGATCATTCAACATTAATTTTTCAGCTCTTTCCTATGATGGTTTTGCCCCAGTTACATCTCTAAAATTTATATTTACAAATATATTCCCTGCAAGTGTTCATTTATGGCTATGTATATGAACAAAAAATAAATGAATGAATGGGAAAATTGTTCCATAGTTTTATTTTTTGCATGCTTACTTTAGGGTTTTCAGTGAAAAAATGTGTTGAGCTATTTCTAGTTTAATGAAGGATGTCATTATGTGAGTGGTCCCAAAGTAACTATTTAATAAAAATAATCGTCTAAGACTGAATGAATTTTCCATTAGAAAATATATATTTTCTGAAACTCCTCAAGATGGTTATTTCTATTTTCAATAAAAATCCCAAGCATTTCTGTATCTTATGGGAAAAACTTATAAACACATAAAGAACAATTTTATTCTCAAATTTTATTTTAAGGGCAAACAAAATTAAAGTGCACAGAAAATTATTGCAGTTATGTGTGCTTTTATATAAGTGAATGTGACTTGTGAGGAACAAGATAAAAGTAAGCTCATAAACTATAAACCTTCAACCTTACTACATAGTAAAATTACATAATTCTTGTGCAGTTTATCTGGAAACCTGATTAAGATATACTGCAAAATGGAATGGCTGATGCCTAAAAATTTATGGGATTATATGGGAACTCATGACCTGAATTTCTCTGTAGAACTGATTTCCACACAAAAACAAATGTGTGCTGATTGACTCTGTCATTGCCATAGTTCTGTGAGAACAAGTTAAATGAGAACATGTTGCAGTTACTATTCATGCATGCAGTCGTGTGGCATACAAGTACAGGGACTAATTTCATGAGGAGAAATGCTTGACCTTTTGAAAAGTAGGTTTAGCCCTAAACCAACTAAATTTTAATATAAGCCATGGATCAAAATCTGTATGACAGCTGTAACTGATGGCTGGATCCTCCCTATCTTCCAAACACCACAGTGTGACGGTTCAATACAGTAGTGACATGCTGATCATACTGATGACTCTAGGGATATTATTTTAGTAGAGATAGATGGATCTTTTCTCCTACACAAAGACTGGAAGCTTTAAGGATTTCTCACTATGTTTTTTAGAATGGGGGAACTGAAAGGAGGCATCCCTCAATATGTAGAACAGACTCATGAGTCATGCACAACTAGCATGAATATCTATGTTTTCCTTCCACAGTGATAAATGTCATAAAGAGGGTGACTGAGCAGATGAAAAGCAGAGATAGAAGCACACCAAAATATAGAAAATCTTAGGCCAAGACAATCTTAATTCAGTCCCAAAAGTACAGTTTACTTCACAAGAATTCTCTATTTCAACATGTTTTTCATCTGAAAAGGAAAGCTACACATACCAAGCAGAGGAATGCTGGAGTAGAGGTTGCTTAAAATATGGGAGAACACATAGAGGTTGCAGTAAAGAATCCAGTCAGGATATTGAAAGTACCCTGTGTACTCAATGAGCCAAAAGGTGGTTTAGATTTCTGTGCTGATCAGGAAAATACAATTTCCTCTGGCTTCATTTCATTTACCAATGATCCCCAAATTTTTTTTACCAGAGATGAGCATAATTAACATGTTTCAGTCTTGATGTGTACTCTGAGATGAATTTGTGTGTTTTATTACAATGCCCCTAAATATAACAATTAAATTAATCTCATAGATGCACACATGTTCCAGGTCCAAAAGGGATCTAGGATTCAATTAAAGTATAAACAATCTGTAAACATATCTAACATATCTTTCAAATGTGCTTCTAGCTCTTCCCATTTAGAACTAAATATGCTTCTAACAAAAGAATTTTAAATATGCATTTAGTTTTCCTCAGGTAGGTTTAAGTCATTTGGTCCTAGAGTCTAATTGGTGGCTACACACCCTTTGAACATAAATTTTTTAGTGATGATATAAAAGACATTTCATTGTCTCTTCCTTAATTAAGAGGACCTAACATTTTTAAGTGATATAAAATTTTATGTTCCCACCTGTCTTTAGTCATCCTTTTATGTTTGTCTCATGGTACACATCATGCTTCTCATTCTTTGGCTTCTCCTTTTATTTTTTTTCCCTAAGAATAAGAGAAGAAAATTTTTAATTAGTGAGTATGCTGTCCTCCACTTGTTCAAGAGTTATTCTTTACAAGGTGCATTACCTAAGGATAGAAATACACACTCTACCTGATTTGAGTGAAAGGGTAAAATCCTTATCTTAAAGATGTTGTGCATTCATGTATACATTCAGTGTAAACCAGGATCTATCCTTGCTCTGCTGATGGGTCGCATTTGTACAAGAAACTCATTTAATTTCATTAAGGCTGATGGTGAAAGTAGCTGGTCACGGTTAGGCACATGACAGCATATACAATGATTCATAAGACAGCCTGCCTGTCTCTTTGGAACTTGTCTCCAGGTTTCAATTTTTGCACATTCTTAAAATATCTACCCTTAGTAATTATGACTGTCAAAACTAATGGGTAAAAAATGCCATGAAAACTATGCATAGGTATTGGTCCTTTTGAGTAAGCAATAATCTTTATAATTATTTATTAAGTAATTGCTGTGTAAAGCTGTTGATCTGAAGAGAGATCCAATTCTAAAAGAAAAAAATTGGGAAATAAGGCTGGTACTTAAAATGGGACGCTAGTCGCATAAACACAACGAAAAGCTGATGCAGGAATTTTACAAAATAAAAAGACAACCTGAGGCATGCTGACATTCTTCACTTTTAGTGATTGTGCTGTGATATGGAAAGCAATTTTATACCTTTGTAACCGAGGCCACTGTTTGGATTGGGCATTCTTTGGGCAGCATTTATATCTGCTTCTAACTAGAAATAAAGTTTCCAATTACAAATTTAAAACTGAAGTTTTTCAGGTGCAATAAACCCATAGGTTTTCAGTGAAATAATCAGAATTATTAACATAAAAAAATTACACAGAAAGCCTACTCCTTTGAGGGAAATTGGTTCTGAGTAGAAAAGGTAGTAATTTCTTTTTCTTTTTTAAGATTGAAGAGAACCCTGTTGCCTTCATTCCTATGCATTTCCGTGTTCTGCCTTGAAAACATGAAGAAACTATCTTTACTGAACAAGTAACAAACCTGTACCTGGCCATTTCTTAGAAAGTAAATTGTTATTTCCCTTCAGAAATGATGGAGGGGAAAAATATTTCTTTTGTGTTTATTTTTCACAGTGACTCATCAGCCACATTAATTTTGGAAAAATAAAATGTAAAAAAATAAAAAACAAAACAAACAAAAAAACCCCTGATTGGAAAATACAGAGTGGTGTTTCAGGCAGTCATAAAAGGAAGAAGTAACATTTGTATGTAAGTGTATGTGTGCTCACACTTGTTTGTGTCTGCTCATGTAAATGGAAAAGGGGAGTTCTAAAAGCTTAAGAGTAGCAAACTGTCTGAAAAGGTATGTCTGCTATTTGCAGCGAAGACTTTTGTAACCCCTTTTGGAAAACCAGTTGAAACTCACAAGTGTCGATTATGCCCAGAGCAACTCTAAGCTGACACATTTACTGCACAGAATAGCTAATAATTTCTGCCCCTGAAGTTGAATCCTCCTGTATTAAAATCAAACAACTGTGATAAGATTATATAGTCATGTTATTACATCATAATTAAGATTGAAAAGTGAAAAATAAATTTACCAGTAGAAAGAACTGAGAGTGTTAGAGGCAGAAATTAATTATCTAAGATGGAATTTGACTAGGACAGGAAGCTCTAAATAGCATTAATTCTTTAATTATACTAAATAGTTAAAATGCACTTCTCATCTAAAGGCTTCTATTTCTAGAAAAGCCAAAGTCTCAAAAGCTTGATAGAAAATTTATTTCTTCTTTTACTGGAGAGACAAGCACCATATGCTGAATCAGTAAAGTAATTCTGAAAATAAATCCTGAAAGCAAGCTCTGTCAACAGCTGAACCTGCCTCAAGGCAGCTTGCCTTTCACATCTACTGGAATAGTACAATTTCACAGCAGGACTTATTCTTCTCTCTTATTTTTAGATCTTTTGTTGCTGCATATGGGGTCATTCGGTTGCCTCATGTAATCAAGGAAGCTATAGGTCAGAAGTCTGCATTGTTTAATTATGAAGGGAAATAGCTCCATCTTTTTGAGAGAGGACTTTTTCAATTTATGAAAAATGCATTATACTGTGAGATAAACAGAGAATATTAAATTGATCCTCTTGTTAAGGGAACTTCCCTGTCTGACCATCCAGGAGCCACACTCGCAGTCACACCTGCACCACCTGAGCTAGGACCAAAGCTGCTCACAGCTACACACACCATGTTCACACAGTCAGACCAGGTTTCCTTACTGGCTTAACCCCAGGTTTCCCATAGTCAGAACATCCCTTCTCAGATGTCCAGATCCATAAAAGAATTTAATCATGGTGCAATAACTACATAACAAAATAACAGCTCCAGCTGTAGCCTCCAAGGAGGGACTCAGGACAAAGGAAGCACTGGGCATTTATCCCCTTGCAGTCTAAACACATCATAGTCTGGAGGTTGTCAGCTCCTACCACGTCTCTGAGTGCCTGGTTCCCTGGCTGGTCCAGAGGTTCACGTGCCCTTTGTTATATGAAAGAGTTGGCAGTTTATGAGTTTTGCCTGGTGTTCGGGCTCCTGTCCAGCACAGCTCCACTGGCAGAGCACACTGCAACCACACACCAAGCACTGAATGTATTCCTCAACTCTCTGCTTGTGAGACTCCTTTTTTTAAAAAAGGGTTATGTGATGTTTTACAAGCTATTATTGTGCATAGGCATGAAGAGACTACTAGCAACAAAGTCTTGATATAGGCAAAGACTGACCACATTATCACTAATATTTTTCAAGATCTAGTAAGGTAAACGTCTTCACATTTTGTGATAACTGTCAGGTAAATTGAAAGAACTAGGTTAAAATGGTGTGAGACATGGTGAGCATGAGATCTAGCAAAATAAATCAATAAATAATGACATGCTTTCATCCATGAGACATTTGTAGGTGCAGCATTGTTTGGTTTTGAGCTCTTCTCCAGACACTGAAGACTGACATTTTCTCACCTTCTACAGAATCACAGAACCATAGCACAGCTAAGGTTGGAAGGTACTGCTGGATTTTGTTCAAGACCTCCTGTCTTGAGTGTCCTGGAGTGTGTCTTCCTTGCTCCAGACTTTCCTCTAGTGGCAGGGGCCTGGAATTCCTGAGGGCCAGTGCCAGTGGCAAAGATTCAAACAAAGAAGATATTAAGTTCCTCAGTCTTTTCCCTGTACTATGTGACCAGGGCTCCAAAACCATTCAGTAGCAGGCACAGTTTTCGTCTTGTCTTCCTGCTGCTGTTGACATAAAAGTCCTTTTAGCTGCCTGTCATGTCTCTCACCACACAGCTCCAGCTGGACTTTGGGTCTGCTGAACCCATTACTGAGAACATGAAAGCCAATTTCCTTGTTCAGCTGATTTCAGGGTGTGGGAGGTTGTGACATCAGCTAAATTGCTATCATCCAAGTTTCAGATTCAGCCAGGTCCAGACAACATTGAACTTTGTTATACAAACATAGTCTTGAAGATAGGCTGTTAAGGAAAAAATTGAGAATAAAACTCTCGGAAAACACTAGAAACTCAAATTTCCTGCTCAGGTTGCTTCTACCAGAGGAACAGAAGAGTTGCACGCCAGCTCCCCTTGGTGGAGCCTGTCCCTGGACCCTGATGGTGATGGGGGTCTATTTAGATTCTCCATCAGTGCTAGAGTTGAAGCAGTAGCCAGTGAGACTACCTAAGGTTTTGACAGAATCAAATAAAGTTATTTTTCTGTTTCTGAGTGTCTACTTCTCTGGGTAACTCTAATTTACAAGCAGCCAATGCCAGCTAAAAACAGGGACAAGCAACTAACTATGGAGACAAAATAAGTGTGCATTCACAGAGGATTTAAATGCCCATAACACAGAAACTAAAAACTTGGATATCATCAGTATTTTCCATAGCTACAAACAACCTTAGTATGCTCCTGTACTCTACTGCAGTGGGGAGTCTCACACTGAGCAAAGGACTGCAAAAGGGAGAAGGCAAAAACTTGGGATTCACATTACCTTTCAAGACAGTGTACCTTTTGTTCACATGGATGGGGAAGGTCTCCTTCCAGCAGGGGAGAACACTGCTGCTCTTGTAAATGGTACAACTTTATTGCCTCAGCCCTTCCTGTAAAGGCAAATAGGGAGGTATGCATTTAGTTATGTTCTGATCTACTTCAAGCCTGCATTGGCATATGAATATAATATAAACCACACATATATATAACCTGTGGAACAAGTCGCCATAAGACTTCAAGCCTGAATTTATTTTGAAGGTTTTCACATGGCAAACTAAAACCAAAGACATTAAGATTTTTTTATTTATCTGAAAAAGTAAAGTACATGATTTTTTGAGGAAAAAAATCAGTCACACCTCAAAAGAGCTAATTTAATTTTTGGTTTTATTTCCCAAGCTGGTAGTTTACTGTAGAAAATCAGTTCTTGATTAATATGCATCATTAATCATTTGAATAAAAGTGGATCCCGAAAATTCAAAGAACGAACAATGCCGCTTAAACCAGATAAGGGTAATCTTACAGTAAGAGAAGTTAATAATGGTTCTTACAACTAGGGTTTGAAGAAGGTGAGATATTTAAAAGCAAAAATACAACATATCAGGGCATGTCTGGCTGTTCTACTCATCAGTGAACACTTTTGCTCTGAGGTATCTTATTCAAAAATGTGTCTGTAAGTTCTGATCGGCCCTTATGCAGATATGCTACTAGGCAGTGTCACCAGATCAGCACAATGCAAAATGAAATAGAAAAGTACAGAAATATAAAGATTCCAAGAAAGCTGAACAGATAATAACCACATCACATGTCTAAATCTGAAGCGTCACACTTGCTGTAGGAGCACATTTCTCCATGTTCAAGTCACTCAGATTTTGTTTCATCTTTTGCCCATAATTGTGCTGGATATTGTGCACCACAAGAGCTTAGCTATGATGAAAGTCCTAAATTCAGAGGGCTAAATCGATGAATCGACTATACAGCCCTTACTACATACAAATGACTCCAAGGTGAATATCAACAGCTGAAAACAATAAGGATAGGAAAGTTAGGACAGAACTTCTGGACTAAATGGAGGTTATGTTCAGATCGTGTTTTGAATGAGATGCCTTTAAGTTAAATAGATTACTCATCAAGCTCAAGCCATTGTAATTAAAAAGAATCAAAAGTCTCTGACTTAATGCAAAACCAAGATATATTGGTGGAACAGCTTTTAATAATATATAAAGAACCAAAGTTTATGGAGGTCACTTGTAACTCTGTTTGTACCATTTCTGCGCTTTTGTCAATCACTCCCTGAATTGGACATAAAATGCTTCTGTGTTCTCATTTGTAGGTCTGGTAATTGGGACATAAATCTGGAGAGTAGTAAGAGTAGAGTAAAATGTAACAAAAGAGTGTCTTCACTTGTCGGACTGTATCTCAGCACAGTATTTTCCTGTTGTCTACTGACAGATGTGCTGTGTTCTAAGGCAAGATCAAAAATAGTAGTGCAATATAGTCTGTTTTTTAAAAGTTTTTTTACTAGATTTTTGATATTCAAGTTATTTATATTTTTTTCCCAAAATGTGGTTTGAATACAATGATATGTTTCACTACGATTCTTTTCTTTTGCTAATAAAGAAAACTTGCAGTGCTAAAACAAATACAGTGGAGACAAGAGAATGCCTTTTTTTAAATATAAACAATGTTTAAATTTAACCTCTTATTCTGTAATTAGAGTTTACCAGAAATGTTACACTAGGAGATTAAAAAAAAAGTCTTGTAGAAGAGCATTTTAATAAATTAAGTAAAGGATGTAGAAAGACTGTTGGTTCATTCCCTGCCCTTGTTTTTTACCCAGTGCATTGTGCCTGCCAGCTCATTAACTGTCTTTACCTGTTTCCTTGGAGGAAAATGGGATTGACAATATTTTTTTCTAGGCTCAACAAAGCATAGACGGCCCTCCCCAAAAAGAATAAGTGCTTTATTCTCTTGCTAAGCGACATTAATGTGAAAAGTAGACTCTGGGATTACTCAGAATCATATAAATACAGCTATTATTGATCTATTTCACAGGAAGTAAAACTGCTCAAGTTTGGCTCGTGTTGTGGAGAGATCTAAGCTCAATATTAGCACAGGAAAAAATAATTGATTTCTGGTTAACTCCAACAACTGAACTTGAAACAACTGTACACTTTGCCTGTGGGCACAAACTGCTGAAAATTCAACTTGTCTAGTTCTAGCATCAAAAAACATGCTGCTTTTTTTTTTTTTACCTTCTGCAGAAAGCTGCATGCCCCAGGCTATCAAAAACTGTAACAATGTTTCTCTTAAACTGTCCTAAAAATGGAATTCTTTGGAAGACTAACATTAAACTAGTGATCAATATAAGTTTGGATTGAAGAGAGATGCCAGGGAAAGAGCAAATATAATACCCCTAGAACTAAAGAAATTCAGTGACATGAACATAGAAAATGGTTGAAATTCCTGAAATCCTTACTCTACCTTTATTTTCTTTGAAAATAGAATTTCTTTCCAGGATGAAAATGTAAAAAGTTTTTAGTGCTGGCCTTGAGGTGAGAAAGTAGAGTTAGACATATAGGTGGCTGAATGATTTCTTTTAGAAAAAAAGAGACCAGAAGTGAGTCTCTTAAATAAATGCCATTATTTTCAGAAGGACTAAGCAGCCAACCATTCCCTTTGAGAAAGCCACCAGCTTTCATATTCAACATACTGGGGGAAGAAGTGCATCATTCAGAAAAGAAGCATTATTTATACGAACTCTTTACTACACTTTGCAAACAAGTGCTCAGATTTCTGGTAATTAATTGTGCTTTCACATGTGAAAGAAACTGATTTCACTCAGATGTGAAATCAGTGAAGATGGTTCAGAAGATTTAGCTTTCCGATTTCACACTTTGCTTATGCAATATGTGCACCTAGGCATATGCCTGAAAAGCACAAAACTCAGTCTGAAAATGGTTTTGAGCTATTAGTTTAAGTGGATCTGTATTTCTCACAGCTGTAATAACTAGTCCTAGTGACACTATTGAGCCAAAAAATCAACTAATTTAGAAAGGTTCTGCTAGAAAAGTTGTCCACACTCTGTAGTCCCAATCATCCCACATAGTGGAGAAAACTCTTCTTTCCATTTTTGTTTCCATCATGTTTATTTGGACCTTTCTCTTCTGATACAGCAGACAACTGAATACTCTGAGTATTTTTTATTCTCACTAATTTTTCAGATTTACTATGTGAACAAATAAGTATCTCCTAAAATAATAAAATACTTTTTGTTCATATATTTAAATTTCTTTTACTAAAAATATGGTCAATGAAGTTAAGATACAATTTTCATTCCTTCAATACAGCATAATTCCATAATTACTGAGTAGCCAAAAGGTAATAGCTGTATACAGGTGGATATTAAAGTAATTCTGCAAGGAGCTTGCCATATTAAAATAGAAGAACGATGTGTCCATATTTGTCTGAAACTCCATTTTACACATGGAACAATGTAAAGTAACATGAAAATGAGGAACAGAAATATAAATACTGAGACTTTAAGAAATAAGTAGAGAAATGTCAAGAACAAGACGTTATACAGAACAACAGAAATTGTTCTTGCTGTAGTAAACATCAAAAGAAATAAGAAATCTAATTTCACTTAAATTTAGATACAATTATGAAATCATATATTAAGAGAAAGTACATTTTTAGAGAATAGACTACAGACACCCCCTTCATCACTACAATAATCTGTATCCAACCTAGATTATCAGAATACATTGTCATCTGAAGGATTTTTGCAGATCTGAGAGAAATGGATGACCTTCTCCTGTTAATACATACTCTTTTATGATTCTCAGAGGTGAGAGGAGTTGAACTGGTGCTGAGAATTTTCTATCTCCATTAAAGATGTCACAAGGCACATGGGGAAAACAGATTATGTTCTTATACAGTTTTCTTTTGTAGCTGTAGCTGAGAGACAAAAATAAAATGTCTAAATGTTTAAGCTCTTTTCAGCAGTTTGTGAAAGTCTGTAGCATGGGAGGCTCCAAGGCAGCCACACTTGGAGCCTTAGTTGAGCTGTAGTCTTTTGTTCATTAATCCAGGTGGCTTTGTATACACATATAGGTAATGCCACAGCTTAACTTTGTCACTGGGCAGTAATTTGGCATCGTCTTAGACGTTTAGGAACCAAGGAGCAGTTACTGTGCCTCAGCATAGAGGGGCTAAATTGTTCAATTATATTAATTGTGTTGTATGTCTGAGACCTCTATATTAGCCCCTTTTTGCCTTTACTACCTTTCCATTCACAGCAGCAATCGCAGAGATATTAAAGACTGCTTTCAATTAATTTCTTCCAGTACTTGTGGACACTTCACTGCAGACGCTTGAATCTTGGAACAGAAATGAGGGGGTTTTCCAAAGCAAAAAAGTTTTTCTTTTATTTGTCTCTATTTTTCCTATTTTTCACCTCATATAATCAAGGCCAATATTGAAGTCAGTAAAATATATCAACTGTGTTGTAATCACTGTATCTCATAGGGAAAATAAATTTAAGTAGAACTTCCATTTCCAGTGTAAAGATTTAAGTCTGGAGACAGAAGATTAATGACACTTTCACCCAATGTAGCATTTTGTTAAAATCTGGTAAGGTAAAGGGAAAGAGAACTTTATGATGTTTGCTGCATGAAAACAATATTCTTTCTCATTCTCAGCACAATCTGTGACAGTCAGATACACACTTCCATCGTAAGCCAGCTTGCTATTAAGAGCTCTCTTAGGCTCTGATGCTTCAAGCAACATTTTCTTGATGATAGGAAGGAAAACCAATAAGGAAATGTTTACATTTTTTTCCTTGCTGAAAATTCTACCTCAGATTTGCTAGGTTAAAATGACATGCACCATGTCTGCTTATAAAACAACATCACTGACATGCACCTGAACAGAAAACAGGAAAATCAGGAAAATATACACTCTGGATTTTTTTTTTTTTAAACTGTGCTGCATTTAAATTTATTGAGATGCTAAAGCTATGAAATTCCAGTTTACTCCTCAGGTCAGGAGCTACGTTCTCACAGTAGTAACCAAATCTCTGTTGAATTGGCTTCCCTGCTTTACTGAGAAAAGCAATATAAACAGAGGATCAAATGGTTTTTGCTTGTTTCTTTTATATGTCAGCACCTTCTGTCTAGAGGGAATGTTGTGCCAGACAGCATGCTGCATAAATAGTGTGGCAGACAAATTATATTACGTCTTGGGGAGTATATACTGACATAAAAGTGCCTTGAAATAACTAAATTATATCTTTTGCCTAAATTGCAGCCACCACATTTGGAATTCAGGTGAAATGGATGGTATTTGTCTGTCTTTTTTTGCTCCAGTGAAAACAAATTCCTATCTCACATGTTACAAAGCAACTGCTTTCTTTTAATTAACTTTACTCAAATATTTATGTCAATATATTCACAAGTTCTGTAAGGCTATGAATCAGATGATATGATTTCCACCTTTTAAAAGCAATTGCATTTTTATGGATTTTCAGAAAGAGCTGATTATGTCAGAGTGCTGATAACGAGAATACAATAACATAGTCTTTTTGACATTTCCAGATAAATACTAAAAATTTATTCTGAACAACATTATAATGCAAATTTTGGGGAAAAGCCATTAAGGAATTTCTTTCCAAGAATACAGGCATTGGTATCAAATCAAAGATTAGGGAAAATTCATTCAATATACAAAGGACTGTCAGCAAGAAATAGGTGAGAAAGGAAATTGTGCATGTTTGATTTTACATTTAAATTACTACACCATGAGCATGTCAGTAAAAGTCTAACTCAGGTTTCTTCCTATTGTAAGAACAAAATCCTTAATAGGACTATTTCTTGCATAATTGCATATAATATTTCCAGAATTACAGAGAATCTTGATACTGAGTTTACCAGAGCTATCTTCTTAGGCTGGAATTAATCTTTTTGTTTACATAACAAAAAGAGGCAAGCAGTCCATATTCACAGTTAAACCAGTAGAAGGACAAGATTCTGTTACCTCTGTTTGTATTTTCAGTGTCAGTATGGAGCATCTGGAGAGGTGTTATAAGTGACTACTGCTTCGTCAAGTTTTTTTTTTCTTGTAATTCTATTTTATGACATCTTTATCTATTGAATGAGAATACTGTAGAGGAAAATTTGGTCAGCAAAACTTATTGTCAGTGCTTCTGATCATTACCATGTTTTATATGCAATTTAACAGGAAAAAAATATTTATATAATACATTGAGAATCAAAGATTAAATTCATCTTCTTAATTGCACAATTCTTAATCTTTCTGAATAGACAATGAAACTCAAAGTTGCATGACTAAGTGCAAGATTTGACAACTTTTTCAATTTAGCACAATAAATTATAATTTCATTGAAGCACTCATTCTAGGTTAATTAAAATGGAAGTTGCCAGTAAATGAATTATGTAAATAAGATATTGCACAAATCATGCAGCAAATATCAATTCTACATTTATGACCTTATTGATTTTCAATAACTTGCCCAAAATCTTAAATATGTAAAGTGCAATTAAAGAAAAGATTAAGCATGAAGTGATATTTGAGAGGTTTTGAAAAGAAACTGATATGAAATAATTACTTTTCATACTTTTTTGAATAAACACTTTCAGAGATGCAAATTTTCTTATGGTATATTTTGATCATAGATTGGCCAATCCTAATTTTTAGAAGAGTTAGACAGTTTGCCTGAAAAACATAGAATCCCCCATTTGTTACTTACATCGTTTTAGAAGAGGTCAGAATGTCAGTTCTTCTCATTAATCACATTATTTTTATAGCTGCACAAGGAATTAGTTTTATTAAATTGAGAGGCTCTGGAAGGAACAAAAGATTAAATTCTTCTTTCCCTATTGTTTCCTCTTATGAAGTTGTGTCTTAGGGAGTTTCGTGTGAGACATTCCATCTTGAAAAGAATCTCTCACTCCCATCTTCTGCAAGTTCAGAAATGGGAAATCTCTACTTGTATCCCAAAGTACAGTGTGGAGGTCTCACTCCCAAAGCTAGGTGAAGGAGCTCACACAGGACTGTCTAACCCTCTCATCATCCAGAAACTCAGCTGTATCGTAGTTGGAATGTATGATTATGATTTAATGGGCAAATATTTTGATTATTATTAAATGATAATATTATTGCTGTATGATCACCTTGTTCCTGAACTGTTTAAAGATCGCTGTCTCAGAGACTAATTGCTATTTTCCCCCAAGAACCCCCAAAATTTTTGCCATTAATAAGATTTTATAAAATGTGGAATGATGTGGAAGTGACATTACTGAAACTTCTAGCCAAATGTACATAGTTGCATAAAATAAGAAATAACTCATTATTTGGTTAATTAGAATTTAATTACTATATTACATCATTAGTGACTTTTAAAATGGCTTCACTTTCTTTTTATTGTAACTTGAGGGTATGTGAAAAGTATTACCATTTAGTGGTTTGTATTCCTCAGACTTCCCAAAGAAAGTACTGCAGAACATCACATGGTACAAAAGGCCAAAAGTCTGCTGGACTTGGAAAACTTTACACATGAAGAGGTAGTTGCCCAGATAGCATGATTTTAGCTGCTTCTGGCTAATAGCTGAGGTTCTGGCAACTATCTGTGCCTGATAAGTACAATCTAGTCCTGGAAATAGTTTGGATAGAAGCAGGAAAGAGCACTAGATGGTCCAGTCCACCCAGTCAGGCTGCCCTTCACCCACCACCCAGAAATGCTTCCTCTCCAGCCACCGCAGCTCCCCAGAGGCTGTGGTGGCAGCAGGAGTCAGGGTTTGTCTTTCTACACTTGTTTTAGCATGGGCAAAGCTGCCAAAGGAGTAATTCATCAACAGTCTTTATGATCCCTGGAGAAATAAGGCAGCATCAAACTTTGTATGTAGTGCTGTAATAGGCAAGAAAGGAAGAGAATGCCTCTACTTTGTTCTCATGCATAGATATAGATATAACAGGTAGAATATACAGGTGGAATTCAAATATTGATTACTTCAATTCTTGTTGATAATAGCTTTTAGTCTGAGCTGTGCATTTGTAAACCTGTCTTAAAATAAGCATCTATTGCATCCACTTTAGAAGTACTTTGATGAAAGTAACATCAGCTACATTCAATCACATTTAGTGTTTTCTTGGAATGTTGACAGAAGACACTAAAATAGCACGAAACTCATGCCTAGTTTACAACACAAACACAGAACAATCTAGATAGTTTGTATGTGACAGCAAGTCCCAGAGGGAAGATCCCAGCTGAAGGCAATTGTCCCAGTCTGTCCTCACAGTAATAGAGACTCCTTCATCTAGAAAGAGCCAAACATAAGTTTGGGTGTCCAGATATGCTAAAATCTTGTCTCCCAACATCCACGTAGACAGGTTAGGAGACATATATAGACTGCTGGAGGAAATCATTCTTGGCTCAGCCCTTTCCAGATCCTGATGTTTTCTTTTAGAATGGTCTGTAAGTGTTGCAGTCTCATGTGGTATGTCATTTACCATGAAATGTCAGATAGCAAAAATGAAGGTCATGTGAAGGTTTCAGCTGTACATGAAGCCTTTTCAGAGCCAAGATATGAAAATTGTTCTGTTTTAGAAGAAGAGGAGTATAAATTTCTTAGAAAGGACTAAAAGGACCAAAAGAAATTGTTAAACAAGTTGGAAAAAGAAATGTGAATCACAGCCCCAAATGGCAACAAGAAATTGAAGAAGGTCCTTGAAGACTGCCCTCTGTGAAATACAGCGCTATGTGGAAGTTCTAGATGATGCTGAGAATATGTAATGCTCTGGCGGATCTGGTGGCAAAACTGTCTGATTTCTGTACACAAAGCTAATATTTAGAACAACTTAAATAATCACTGTGATGAAGATTCAGACTTAATGAAAATATATGAGTAAGTGCTCCACATCCAGAAGATATCTAAGCTAGATTGCTTGTTCACATTGAGAGAAGGTAATTTCAGGTAAAATCTAGGGCCAGTGTTTCAGTAAAGAAAACATTTAAACAACATTTGAGAAACCAAAACTAAAGCCTGAGTCTCTAACTAAAGCACTAACTAAAACATTAACCAGAGGTTATGACATGCACCCCTTCTGTACCTGACTTTGGACCTAACAATCAAGTGACTATTCAAAACAATTTGCACATGTAAGTTTAAAATAATCAATATCAATTGTACTTTCTTTCTTTCTTTGTCTTAAAAAAACCACAAAACCACACCCACAAAAAGTGAAACCCCAAACCCCACAGGCAACTAAAAATCCCAAATGGACCTGAATGTCGTTGGCTTTAAAAGTTACTCAGTGCAGTGAATGATCTGGGATGATCCAGTCTAAGGATATTTGGACTGCACACCAGGCAAAAGCTTGGTAACAATGAAATGTAATAGACGGTGGAATGATCTCCCCAGGGTAATAGCAATGCTTGATGCCTAAAACTAGACTAGATAAAGCAACACCACATACACTGCTGTGCAAAACACCACGGTATACTTTGGCCAAGTGACTCACTTGCTATTTCTTTTCTCTCTGAAAATCTATATTTCTGTGATGTTGTTGTGGTTATAAGCAGCTTTACAGCTCTGTTGACAAAATCCATTAGTTAATGGAACACAAATAACTATGTAAAAAATGGACAGGTAGGTTTTGTCCTCTTTAATATCAGAATGGAAGCCTTGTGACAGAAGGGAGCAGATTTTAATCCAAAATCATTTCATGAGCTGAGGAAGTTCTGAATAAACCACATCCCATCACCATGTGCTAAAAGCCTCATTTGAAAAGGAAAAGGGACTTCAGTGCACATCAAGGCTCAGAAGAACCCTGACAGAAATAAGAGCCAGACACAATCATTAGAGGTATCAGAAGTCATTATCACTGACTATTTTGGTCTGAGTGCAGTAAAGTTCTCTAGAGCTTCTCGTGCATTTCTGTGCCTGAATATTTCTGCTCATCTTCTCTTCTGCTGAACATGGTGTTCTATAAAACTGAAACAATAGCATCAGCAAAACTGTATGTAATATAAGAGAAGCAAAGAAATTTCTTGATTTGAAAACTCAATGAGAAAAACTTGTTAAAAGACCATGAAAGGAAAGAAACCTACAACACAGAATGGCTGGAAGTGTCAGCTTATTTTTAACTGAACAGTAAAAGGTGTTTCTTTGCAGGAATACGAAAATTGCACTGGCACTAAAATAGTACCACTTGGTTTAAGCCTGTTGTTAATGGCTAGGAGAGAAGATACAAAGAAACACTGGTGACAAAGGCACATTTGTTCCTTTGAGTGTTGCAGTTGTCTGTATGACAATGTGCTTTTCATATTAGTCAAAACAAATAGAAACCTGTTTTCTAAGCAAATGGAAATTGGAAGTGAGAAAAAGAGAGGCACTATCTGATCTTGATGATATTGAGCTTTAGGAAAAATTAATTTATCCTTTGTTGTAAATTCTTTTATCATGAGAATCTTTATCAAATGCAACACTATGTTTGTAACAATGTCCTGAGGCAATAGCAGAAGAAATTCATTCAGTGCCACAGCAAATGCTCAGATTGTAAGGCGCAATCAATTCAAAACACAAATAACATTTAAACAAATAATGAAAAATCATCCCAAACAAAGCAAGTCTTTAATTAAAAGGCAGCCTCCAGAGACATGAAGGACCTAGAGAGGGAGAGAGAGCAAATCTTCAGCAGGAAGGCTAGTGTGAAGAAAAGCAGTTCAAGAGAAACAAATGCTTTCTGAGGAGAATGGATTTTTTTTTTTTCAGAATGTGTTGAATCAGATTTTCAAACCTAGGAATCAATCAAAATAGAATTGATGGTAAAGGCTGATTTGGTAGATAGCTGCAAAGGATCATTCAGCTCCAATTAATTTATTTGAAAGGGTTATTCAGAATTGGTTAACTGTACAATCAAATCTGTCTTTTCCCTACTGCAGATGTCCTTTTAAGAAAAGCATATTAATTATATTAATTTGTACAAATAGGGTTTGTTTTGGTTTTAGTGTTGGGTTCTGTTGGTTTGTGTTTGTGTTTGGTTTTTATTTATTTATTTGTTTGTTTGTTTATTGGTACTGCCTTCAATATATACAAAATAAAGCCTTAAATTTGCTTTCTTACCAGGGACACCTACAGAAGGGCTATGTAATGAATTAAACTCTAACTTTCTAGAGGTGATTTCAGCAGATCAGCTGTGTTCCATGGAAATAAATGTACATGCCTCTGATTTTTACCCTGCTCAGTCTTGTTGCCGCTTACTCAGTGTTTAAACTGCTCATTGATTGGTTACGCAGCAATCTTTAGGCACCAAAGCTAGTTGATTCAATGTTTCAGATGTCTACCCAGTATGAGAATAGAATCTTTTTTGAGTTTTAAGATGGGTTAAATAATAAGACATTAGGAAGCAAGTCACATAATTCTGGAGAGTATCTTCACTGATGTCCTTTAGCATGTAAACACTGTAACAAGTTTAGAAGCAGTTTGTTACAAATAAGGAAAATATCCTTTGCTTTCTACAACTTTTTAAGAACTCGTAGCAGTATAATTTATTCTGTCATCTGGAAATCAAAATGATGGGTAGTTTTTATGCATAGCACATTTAACACAGTTATTTAGAAGAGGACATTGACAAGTTTAGGGACTCTATGGATGTTTGCAAGGAAAATATGCAGACCAATCACCATATAGCACATTCCAGGCTCTGTACTCTCATACCCAGCTCCCTGAATAGCTTTATCAGAGAGTTTCTGGTAGTGAAGGATCTGGACTCTAAAAGGTGTGCAAGTTCCTCATCACCTCAAGGTGTTAGCCACGACTTTTGTAAGCCAGAGTAAAGGACTTATTACCTCCAGTGCTGTTGCAAGACTAGGTCAGGACAGCCACTCTGAGTCTGAATCAAAAACTTTTGCCTCTGTGCCACAACCATTTTTAAAGAAATTAAGTTTTAATAGGGTTCCCCTGATACCACATGAATGTTCCTCTTAAATATATGTTCTTTCTGTGTCCAGCTAGTTGATTAAAAATCTTCCTCTGCTCTATTTCACCTTAGACACAGGTTAGAGACATGCTTTACCTATAAAACAGAGAGATCTTCTTATACAGCAACTTTGTAAGAAATCAACTGACAAAGCTAAAAAATATGCCACGAAATTCCTCAGTTTAGGGTTAAAAACATGCTTTGCCATGCATTAAACACCTCAGTGTATTATGGATTGTTGTTTCTCAGTATGGTGTATGTTTGAGAGTTACCAGGAGTACAGAAAGCTGAATTATCTCAACCACCATCATGAGTAATGTCTCATGTTCTGACCCATCAAAAGGCAAGGGGAAAAGTATAGAAATGAGTTTCTTCAGACAGTTAAAATCCTATTGTAAGGCAGGATATCATTATGCTTATGAGGAATAGACATAATGATAAAACAAGTAGAATGATAATGAGTGGAGGCATTGTCTCTCCTTGCCTCAACTAGAGGAGCACTGACAGCATATGCAAGATAAGAAAAGTTGCACTTTTAATACACGGGAAATGTTATACCAGCCAGGTCACAACTCTGCCTTTAATTAAATGAAATGCCCTCAACTGCAAGCCACCTGCATATAGGTGAGCATACATATGCAGCCTGCTCAGTTCCCAGCAGGTAATCTATGCTGTGAAAAGTACATTTCAGTTATAAAGAAAAGCCCCTACAATGTGTCTATTGTGAAGTGTAGCTAATGTGTCATTCATATGCAATCATAAACAGCTTTAAAAGCACATTGATTCTGTTTATTTTCATTTGAATGATACTTGTATATTTGAACATATAGTTATTTCTTGAAATAACTTGGAAACAGCAATTGAGAAAAAGCAGCTGATTAGCAATTTAAAGCAAAGCAAAATGGAAACATTTTTCATATACTGTCAAGATTTCTAAGTGCCTCCTGTTAAAATAGTATTGCTTACAGTAGCAGGCTGCAGTGATTCACTGCCATATTAATATGCATTGCAGGGTACAAATGAAATCTATATTCAGTTACATAAGATTTCAGTGTTTTATTGTTGATGGCCTTGTCTTTGAACGTAAGCTTTTTGTTACACATGACATCATAGCCCATTAAAACATGAAACTTCTTGGACCAATGTCAAAAATAATTCAGTGGAATCTTCTAACTTGAAGTCAGGAATAAGGCAGGGGCAAAAAGCACTCAAGAGCTTAAGATATTTTTAGGACTGGGACCATAGCATCTTCTCCTACTGATTAATGACTTTCCAGATTGTGGTTTCTCATTTATGAGATAAAAGAGTTTTATTTTAAACAACTGATGTATGTGCTTTATATCTATCTATCATCTATCTATCTATCTATCTATCTATCTATCTATCTATCTATCTATCTATCTATCTATCTAAATATAGACTGTCATAAGAAATTTCTGGGTGGCCATTGCAGAGTTTGATATGTATTTTTTTAAT
>JAWWLZ010000082.1:36092959-36108653 GCA_035041345.1 Poliocrania exsul | reverse complement strand
ATCTATCTATCTAAATATAGACTGTCATAAGAAATTTCTGGGTGGCCATTGCAGAGTTTGATATGTATTTTTTTAATAAATGGCAATTTTTGAAAATGGTGATTTTTTTTTATATCTAGAGACAACATAATATATATAAGGGCCTTTATAAGTAGGAAGATACTTGAAAATATATTTATTGTGTAATAAATTGTTTTTATTCTGGAAATTAATAGTTATTTTTCAGGTGCAACTTCAAGTCAAACTATCTTCAGATGTGTGCCAGCTCTTATGAACCAGTCTAAAATCTGGGCTGCATTTTCCCAAAATCTGGTGTGTACTGCAAAAAGTGACACTGAGGATGATTTAGGAAGCACCATTCTCAAATCATAACAGATAATTACACTCTGAGGATAGTGTGATATCTTCCATCTCATGAGTGATATATGAAACTAATGCTTTGCTGTATTTCTTGATTAAATGTTTTTCAGAGTAAATTGAAGATGTCTCAGTACATTGTTAGATAAATATCATTTTACTATCCATACTTTATGTTGATAAATGCCTTTAAAACCATTCCTTGGAAAGAACTTCATTTCTATTCTAACTGTAGCCATCTTTCTCTTTTGGAAAGAATTACCATAGTTGGTCAATGGATCTTCACATACAGCTGCTATATCAGCTAGAGCCTAGATCCTTCATATGCTCACAAATATTTGTAATTCTAAACATATAAACAGTTTCATTGTGCTTTCATGCTTGGAGCTGGCAGAATAGTCACAGCTTCTCTGTGTGGGACTTATGTATGATCCTAATGTGCCTTCTGTCTTCTGAAATAATAAGATAGCATTTTCTGCGTCATGGTAGATGATCAAAAAATAGGTGGAGGAAGCATTAAGCATCAAAGAGCTAAATTCTGTGCTGGTGTATACCACTAGCTGTATAAAAGACAAAACAAACAAACAACAGCAAAACCCTGAATCAAACAATCCACTCAAAACCACCGGTGAAATTATATTTACTTATTCTGTGTATTTATGTAGAAATTATTTGCAACATAAGTGAAGGGCATCAAAACAAATGGTGCCAAAAGCCAAAGCTCACAGTCATCATTGTTATGAGGTGTTTGAAACACACCTCCCCCCCTCTAAAATGAATTAAATATTGGAACAGTAACAGAACCTACTAAAACTAATCAACAGTGTTTAAAGTCTGGTTTGTGACAGATCTTGTCTTCCCTGGATTTCTGAGAAGACATAAATAGCTGGTCATAGATAAAAATAAAGTTGGGGCAAAGTTGATAGTGTCTGAAATTGGCACTGAGATGTGATCTTGAGTGACTAACTGTAAAACTCTGTTGATCTGTCAAATTTTGTGTGTTGTAGACTATGAAGCAACTAGAGGAAGATCGCCTTGTCAGATAAATAGCATTCTTTTTTTAATGCTATGAAATTAAATGAGATCTTGTGCCTGAAAAGTTTAAAATAGAAAGTGACAAAATATGATTACACTGAAGTGTTTATGTATGTATAGCAGCAAAGCGGTATCAAAACTTGCTTGTCTTTCCTCCATGCTACAAGAGGGATCATAATTTTTGCTGACACATTCCGGGATACCTACTCGTATTGATATAAAGACCATTTACTTGGGAAGATATATTTACACTCAAGGAAAGAAGAAACCCTAGAAAAAGCTATGCAGATGGTTTCACTCAAGGGAATCTAATGTGGGCTCAAAGCATCTGTTCTGAGAAAACAACTGCATAAGAGAATGGGATTATATGGGATTTGGCCTTTTGCCATAGGTGGCACACTCCAATTCTGGTTACTGGAGAAAAAAAAAAAAAAGTAATATCTCTGGAACACTGAGGACCCCTCTGGACCCTACAAGCTGTGCATCTTTCTGGAGAGACTTTGTGAAAAGCTCTTGAAAAATCTGGAATTTATGGAACTAAAGTCTCCACCAGAATAAACAAGTTTATTTGCTTTTCCATTTTGTAATTTTGTCTGATAAAATTTTCAGCCTGGTTTAGTCCATATTTTAAAGGCACTGACTAGTTTGCTTTAGCTTGTGACTTTTTCTGTCCATAAGGCAGATTCCAGGCAGCACTGGTTTTGGTAATTTGTTCATCACCCCTGAACATATGAGGCTCCAGAATTAGGGTGTCATCATCCTTTCAAGAAAGGGGTCAGCCTAGCTTGAAATGAGAATTCTCAGGTCATGTCTACATTTATGGGAAGAGTAAGGCAATAGAAGATCTAGACAGTAAAACAGATCAAACTGGATGCCTTTGCTTACAGAGCAGGTGAGTGTGATGGGGTGGAAGGAAGTGTTCCCCTGACTGCTCTGGCCTTGTGCATTGAGTTCCCACTTGGTGACATTAGGTGGACTCCTGGAGTGTATCCTTTGCTTATTTTCTTAGAATATAGTTTTCAATGTAAACCAAACTATGGTAAGTGGCAGAACATGGGAGATCTACTTCAAAACTTAATTCCTAATCTGAGCTAACACTGATGTAGGTACATCCTCAGACTTTGAGTACAGAACTGGCATTCAGTATCAAAAGGGTGATAGAGTACCCAGAAGTACTTTTTCTCATTCCCAAATCATATTATTGGCTTCTCTGTCTCACTGGACAAGGCATTTCGAGTACATAAAGAAGAGTTATCACCTAATTCCACTATTTCTGTTGATGCCCCATTCATGTACAATTGATCACAGTTCAACCAGACCGGTTTAAAATTGTCACATGAAAAGAAATTAAATGCTTTACTTTCTCAGTGTTCCATTAAGAGTAGTTTCAATTACTGTAGGCATTTGATGACTGCAAATCAGAATATGTAAAATTTAGAACCCTTTTAGTCAATGTGAACATGTAATAGCCTCCAAGAGAAACTCATTTGACTTTAATTGGATGACTAATGAGTAGTCTTCATATATTTTATGAATGTTAGTACATGAACCCCAAGTTGTAATAATAACATAAATGTAGAAAATTCATTTTTAACCTTCTTTTTCAAATACAGACAGGCTTCTGACTACTAACATTGCTGCACACAAGTCAAAAGCCAAAACTCAAAATTGAGACTGAGAAAAAAAAATGTTAAAAAATAGTAAATATCAACATCTAATTATCATGGACCTTATGATTTCAAATAGAACAAGTGGTATAAAGTCCAGTTAGTTTGTGTGGTTTGTTGGTTGGAGTTTTTTTGCAGTGTACCAGTTCACCCCTTTCTTTTGCATCAGTACCAAGTTTATATATGAATTTTCCATCAAATTTTGCCATATCCTCTCTTTCCAGGCCTACAAAATTCTTCATTTCTGCATTGTGGTTCAGTTCTAAGGGAAACTTGCAAAGAACCAGGAGGACAAATGTTCTACTGGAATGCACCAGTTTTATAGTCTGTGAAATTTTGTTTCTAAAGAACTTGGCAGTGCCCTTATTTTCCACCTCAGTGATCTTCTTTAATCACTTTTCCCATTTGTGTATCTAGTTTTTGAGGGTTTGTTGTTTGGCTTTTTTTTCCCCTCCTCCTCTTTTCTCCTTCAGGTTGTGGCAATGGTACAGAATGCAGATGAGCAAGACTCATCTCCAGCCAGGTAATCATTGTGGCCACCAAACACTGACTGTGCTTCTAAAGAAAATTTGCAGTCTGAACAAACCTTTAAAGTACAGTAAAAGCATTTAATATGCACTCACTGCAGGTGCATCCACTGAAAGCTGTTCAGACAAGGATTTGCTGCAGCACTGATTGCACCAAAATGATATCCTATACTATTTTAGCTAGCATTTTTGCCATATCAGTGGCACATTACAATAATAAAACAGACTTTAATGGACATGTAGAGTGGTACAGTGGTAATATGCAATGTTGAACAAAGCAGTATTATTACCATACAATGTAAATTTTTGCATAACTAGTCACTGGGCAACATTCTCAGCTGGATTACATGCATATAACTCCTGGGAGATCAAGGGATCACATGCTAGTGGGAGTTCAAACTTAACATTACTTATGAAGAAGAATGATCCTTAGTCGGCATTTGCTTTGAGGAAAAAAAAACAACACAAAAACAACAACAAAACACATGCAAGGGTAAAGGTTTGAAGAGGCTGGGTCTTGTAGTCCCTTTTGCATTTGAAGTATGATTTAGGTGAACAGCTGATTATTCAAACCTCTAACTCTCAGTTTCTTTCTTGCAAACAAGTATTTAGAATTGTTAGCTCAGATTCCTACTTTCAGCTCAAATGTGGGTGTACACTGAACCCATAATGGATGAGCTCCAGTACAAAAACATATTTCTAAGCGTTAATATGCCTAGTCCCTTGCTTAAGGGACTAAGAATACCATTCTATTCTGACTTTCAATTTTATTTTTCAAGAATCACACTCACAAAAAAAAAAAAAATGAGATGTCTGTCTGTCCTAAGGCAGTTTAGTTTTGTTATTATAGGAGCATTTGACTAGGATTGTTGGGGGAAGAGGGGGCTGGGGGGCGAGGGTGGCAAAGAACTTTATGCCATTGCAGAAACACATGAACTCTTTCATCACTGGTAATTTTCCATTTTCCTAAACGTTATTTTTTTTATGCTCAGTACCACAAGAGTTATTTTATATTAATCACTTCACTTTTTGTTTCACAAGTAGAAACATCATTTTGTTTTAGTAATGTGTTGCAATAGAAAGTCAATAGTAAAAAAGAAGATTGCCAATATGATGAAGTGAGTGCTGAGACAAATTTGACAGGGGTGATCTGTATTTTGCTTTCAACCTGATTGCATTAAGAATGAGGCACACAGTGATTTGGAATTGGAATCTGCACCCAACAGAGCCTTCTAGCCTTAAGATCTTGCTGCTTGTTTGTTAGACTATCACTTACAGCCAATAAATCAATATTATTCTTTCTTCATCATCATCTTTCTAAATAGCTCAGGAGAACGCATTTCAATTATGTGTCTCTTCCCACCTGAAATAATCTGTAATTCCACAGACAGATACTCTTCTTCTGAACCTTGAGGTTTCTCTTACTGTTTGTAGTTGAGGAAAAGACTGATGACAGTGTATATATCCATATTAATTTTGTAGTCAGACCCATATAGTGATGGGGGCTCTGGAAGTGTATTTCAAGACAGATAGTGCCAGATATAAACATGGAATATAGGTATAATACATATATTATTCTTCATTCTTATCAAATGAAATCATATTTTAGTTAAGGGACAATCTGAAAGAAAAGAAATACTGTTTATTTAAAATGTTCAGTGCCATAGCTTATTTTCCCAGATTGGCAACCTGTAGTAGCAGTACTCTTGAACAGGAGGTTCTTGCTGAATAATGTTAATAGTAAGCATGGGGAAAAAAATATGGCCTATGAATCATGGGGAAACACGGAGCCACATATGCTACTTTTTAATCCTCTTAGTTACAAACTACTAAGGAGGTAGAGGGGTGAACTCAGAAGCACAGGATTCTGAGTAAGAGGAAAGAAATGTACAAAGTGTGCTCAGGATGTGAACTGGGAAGCTTAGCCTGGAAGTCTCCTTGCTGAAGAAATTGAATCTAGTCAAGTAAGATATACACATAATAAACTGAATTCAAAATTAGATAAATATATTGTTTGTAAGTTTGTTCTATATTTTTAGCATTGAAACTCAAGAAGTACTGAAAATAACACCTTGCTGAGACAGGAAATAGGGTTTTATTACAGGAAAATACCAAAAGGATGTTCATCATTCAATGTTTTCCTTCCTTCCTTCTTCCTCGTGACTTTATGTTCTAATATTCCCCATCAGTAAATATATCTCAAAAATGCATTGACACTGTGTCTGAAACTTCCAACAAAATTAAAAAGCATCAGGAAAGTATCTCTTTTGGTCTAGTGGTGAGTGTACAGTGACATGCTCAGTGGGCAGCAACTGTTCAGAAGCAGGTACGAGGTTTCCAGCTCCTGAGGGAGGATGGAACCTGCCTGGAACTGCAGGAAATCCAAGAGCCCTATATAATTGTATTATGCTGTCTACTGCAGTTGATTATTATGAAATAAGTAAAATCTAGCTACGTGTGCAATTTTAACTTAAACACCTGAGTCTTCAATTTGATCTCACCTTATGGTTAGAAACTACTGGGATTTTTTTTTTATTCTGCAGCTTCTGTATATCAGAAACCAGCAGTGTGACCTGGTAGAGACAGCTGGAGCAGATCTCTCTATGCTATATCATCTTCTGTCATATCTCACAGCACTAATCAGACACGGCCATTGCCTTGTACCAGAAAAAAACCTTACAGAGCCTGGCACTCCTGTTGAGAGATGACTGACCTGTGAGTAAGTAGGATCCCAGTGCTAGAGTGTGTTTATTTGTTGCTGTTCTTAGTCAGGCTTGCCCTCTTTCAAGTTGTATGTTCACATTGCCCCTTGTGTTCTCTCAGGCCACACAGAAAGTTGTTTTCCTTAGGCATAACTTTCCTGCAGGAGCAGACAAATGCACAGTTCTTCTCTTACCCCTCTGCCATAAAAAGTGTCTCTTGGAATCCTCTTATAGTCCTTTTATGGACTTGTAAGAGCCTTTTGGTCTTTTGTTGGCTGTGACTTCAGCTTTTGTCACTTGGCTTCATTTTGTCATTTGCTGGATTCTTGATAGAATTTGGATTCTGTGTATTTTAGTACTTCTAACAACGAACAGAATTTTACTTTGCTTGAAACTGATAACTTACATGAGCTCTTGCAATCAGGTTCCTTTCCAAGTTGATGTCATTTTTATCATATAAGCTGCTATCTCAACAATCCTTCCTAAATTTCCAGTGTTCTTTTGTTGAAGTGTTTTGCTAGCTGGCCTAATTTCAAAATGGGTTTTTTCCACAGTGAACTATGCACTCTATGAATATTTCTTCCCTTCTGATTTGCTGGGATTTTCTTCTCATCTAAACCAGTCAACGTGTTTTCATCAGCTAGTCACTTTTAAATATGGCTTAGGCAGATAAATATATCCACTAAATATAGATGAGGCTAATTCTGTCATTTATCTCTTCAGATTTGACCAGACTAATCAATCAAGTAATAAAAACCCTCAAGCATGTTCAAGTTTAGCTCCAGTTCTGACAGTTATGTTGTGGTAGCCAAGTGTGATAGATGACTGATGTGTAATGCTTTACTTGGGATTTTTGTGTCTCTGGAGGTGCTTACAAGTATAGTCCTGTTAGTGCTGTTTTAGTACTTGTGCTTTAGCATGTACCTTGTCACTTTTACTTCTCTTGTTTCATAATAGATACTGTGAAACATTTTCTTCAATGCCAGATTGAACTTTTTGATAGAATACAGACTGCAAAGACACAGAACTGCAGTAGATAATTTCTGTTATCCTTCAATACTGCCCAAATCACTTGTGTTATTTCAACAAGGAATTAGTGAATTTTTATTGTTGCTGTTGTTAGGTAGGCTTGGTCACTTGGTCACTTTGTACATAGAATAAGTGTTTTAACTTTCAGGACTGTTGGCACGACCCTCAAAGCTGGCAGATCCTAGGTGAAGATGTAGTGTCACAAAATCAGGTACAGACAGTACTTCTGGCTAAACTATTGTCAGACTTTTTCTCAGATATTTTAAAAAAATTTTACTCTACGGCATGTGTATTATGGCTGTCTTTTCCTTTCCTGAAAGCCCAAATAATATCCCTCAGCAGCCTTTTCTTCAGTTCTGTATCATTAACAATAAACATAGTTTACCTCTGTTTGAATATTGCTTAGTATTACAAGAAATGCTGGATATATTTTCTCTCTAGATATAAAAGATAACAGAATATAGCATTCAAATACAGTGTTAGTTTTTTTAGCATTACATTATTTCCTTAGTGTTGTTAAGACTTAATCCATTTTCAGTTGGCTACATTATAAATGTTCCAGGGTGTCCTCTCCCACAGTGCATAAATAGCTATTTTTGAGCACCTCTCCTAAGACTCTTGTATAACTGTGGAAGTGTTGCTTCCACTGTCTGTTTCAGCAGCATTGCTACAATAAAATGGAATTGGGTTGCAACCATCTATGTGTAAGAAAAAATGTTCTCTTGCTTGGTTGCTTCACATTGGCTTCATTTTCCTGTACTTCATGTACTCATACCTCATAGAAACCACCGCCCCCCCCCCAAAAAAAAAAAAAAAAACAAAACACCACCAAAAAACCCAAAAACCCAAACAACCAATCCTTGCTTCACATAGACAGAGCCAACACCATGTCATGTTTTCTGCCTTGTTCTACATTTGGTTTGTTGGGAAAAAAGAACAAGTGCAATCATGAAAAGGTTGAAACAGAGGTCAGTATCGGCCATAAGACAACAGTAGCTCCTATGAAAAGTTTGACATGCAGACTTCAAATAACTATTTGGGGCAAGCCTTGGTTTGCCTGAAGAAAAAATACTCTACATGTAGCTTATGGTGTTCTTTAACATGTCCTTGATTTTATGGAGACATGATCCCAAGGGCTGCCATTGGCTGGGCCTCACAGAGAAGCTTAAATACCTTCTTAAGGTTTTGGAATACAACCTAAAAAAAGCATTAGATAAACCCCCTTAAATATGGTCTGTTTGGGCAAAACCCAGGTACCTAGCACATTTACACATGAAAGCAAAGAAAAAGTAACATTTCAAATTATTTTCAGAATTTAAACTCTTCCCTGTCATACTCACAAGGAAATGAAAAACAAGATATCTCATTGGAGCCAGACAAAGCAAATATAATAACAAAAGTTGGGTTTTGCCTGAAAAATATACTCTTTTACTATGCCATTTTTCTATGTTTGTCTATACTTTTTTCTTTAGCAATTGGAGCTGTTTAATTTTTGTAACAAAGTATTAACTCTAATAGATGACTGCAACTCAGATTACTGGATATGAGAGAATATTTCTTCAAGGTGAAAGTTCCTATGAAGATTTGTTTTCCTTTTGTTATTCTCCTGTTTATTTTTTTAATATATTTTATAATATATTTAACCCATCTTTTACTGCTGAAGAGGAGAAAATATGCCTTCAGGAGTCTGATATATATTTCCAGATAAATGCCCTGTTGTAAACTTTATGAGTCTTTGAAATTTCCAGTTGGTTTTATGGTGCAGAGATTTCTTCAAGTGTCCCTCATGATTTCTTTCAAATAGTTATGATAAACTTTGGTGTGCAATGGTTTCTTTCATTTGTTTTGTTGAGCTTTTTTCCTCACTTGAGCAATCATCCAGAAATAAAAGCTTTTTTCAGAAATAATCAAAATACTCTGTTGCTAGTGTTCAGATAGAGACTCATTCTTCTATGCAGTTATGCAATTATGGAGCATCTTGAATGATTGTCACTTAAAAGGGTTGCAACTTTTCTGGTTTATTAGAAACAGCTGGCAGATACATCAGAAGCGTCAATGGAATTATTACTTTGAAGCAGATGTTAAACAGAATGGGGTAATAACAGCTGTTGCAATTAGAAGCATTGTGGGCACATTTTGGCACATCTCTGGCTCAACATGACAATGATCCAACCAAAGACCAGCCAGTAAAACATTATTTTTTTCATATATTCAAAAAAAAATTAATTTCACGTAAGCAGTGCAAAGAATGTGCTTTTCTTACAGCACATGTAATTTCTGAGGTAACTCAGCAACAGAAAGGGTTGAATGAGATCTCGAGTGCCAGCTAATTATTTTTTTCTGCTTTTGGTTCTGCTAACCTGTCATCCATGAAAAAGTACTTCCTAAATATATGTACTACTTATTGTTGAGTGATTTGGGGTGAGGACAGAAGTCTTGCTTAGACAGAACAAGAGGCTCACTCAGCAACTTGAAAGAGGAAGGTTGAAAGGAGGTAAAGCCACACAATTCCCAGCTGGATGGGAAAATATTTTCCTCATAGATTACACTTAGTTACCAAAGTGGATGTGCCATTACATGGCATCCTGCAACCAATTCATACAAATTCACTAATCCTTCCTGCAGCACGTGGACAAATATTTTTTTTATTATTCAGAAACATTTAAAAATCACTGAGTCTTGTTAACAAGTCACAGTTAGAAAATGAAGGTAGGTGACAAATTTTGTTCTTCAGAAGCTCTGCAGTTTCTTGCATAAATTAGAAACTGAAAACCAGCTAGACTATGATTGGCCAACACAGACTCAAAAAATGACAATATTTTCAGCCATTAACAAAACACACAATGGAAATCCCCCAGACTGACTAAAAGACCAGGACAAGGACATGAAAGAGGCAGAAATAAAGAAAATGTGATTCATAATTTCACAGCTGTATGCTCTTTTCCCCAAAGACTTAGAAGTCTTTCACTAGCTGTGACTGAGATTTCAATTCACATGTACCTCAATTTCTCCTGAGCTGAGTGTGTTTCAGAGAGCTGCAGTTTGCAGATACTTCATTTAACCACATCAATAGTTGTGTCAGCCTATATGAGGTGAAAAAAAGTTTAGGTACTGAGATAGGGGTTAAGACAACTCAACTACACCCAGAGGCATTCTCCTTGAGCTAAACTCCCTCATACAGAACAACTGTATGAAAGAAACAACAGTATGTAAGAGAGTGTTGGCTGCAAAACAAATTACATGTATCCCTCACTCGGTGTGAAGCTCAGAGCCCACCATTCCATGTCAGATTTTGTGACTGCCAAATTTCCTCTTATTTCTTTTTATTTTCTTAATTTTTATTGGGCCTTTGAATCAGGTTGCCAGGAGAAAGTAGGATATGGGACTGAGGGGCAAGAAAGAAGATGGAGGTCAAAAGACAAATTACTTTTTAAATTATTTCTTCTTTTCCTAGACAGACTTGGGTAATACAGAAAAGGCTGAACTGCTTGACCTTTCTTGTCTCGATCTGTAGAAACAAAGTTTGCTCTCAAATAATTCAGTCATAAACACACTGTGAGAAGAAAAGCAACCAGAAACTGGAAAGTGCCAGGTTTTGGAATATTTAGAGAAGCTGGAAGAATCTAATTCATAGAGACAAAAGGAACCAGCAGAGGTTGCTCGAAGTGTTGGACTGAAAGCAAGGCAAAACTTAAAGCATCTGTGGAAAAGCCATGGGATGACTGGGGAAGGTCTTTGACAGTCTGGAAAGAGACTAAATTTTCACCTATCTTTAAGAAAGAAAAGAAGATGGACACAGAGCAACCAACAAGGTTAGCCTCCTCTCAGTCTCTGGAAAGATCATAAAGTCCTTTCTCTGAGAATATATTCACAGACTCATAAGGAAAAGAAGTTTACCTTGAATGGCCAGTGCATCTTTACAGAGGGCAACTCATGGCTGTGAACTTGATGTGTTCTGTGGGCTTTCCACATTTTTTCTGTTACTCACTTCAAAGAGCTTTAAAAAGTAAACTTTGGTGAAAAGTCGGAAGGTGATGTCACTGTTGTGCAGCTTCACAGCTCTTTCCCCAAATCCTCACTTTGGAAACTCTGATGTCTCAGTTCATAGCAAGTGCTCTCCACCCTTGTGCCTGAGGGCTGACGTGACTGTTTCAGACAGCTGTACTTTGGAGATATTAGGGTTAGCCACTTAAATTACTATATTAGGCTATCCAATGCCAAGCAACGTGTAAACAGTGAAGGGGGAATTAGTGTGCAACTCTGGTAGCCTGAAGGCATTCTGCCTGTGTTGACTGGAGTACAGACAATGTCTCTACAAGAAGACAAAATGGTATATAAAAAGCAAAAGAGATGAGCAGTTAGAAACTTATTTTTTTTATCTGGATACTGAATCTCACTGACCCAGATGTGCTGAAGGTCCTCAGCTTCATCAGATAATGTAAAAATTTATTCCTTGTTAAAAAGTGAAAACAGATTTAAAATAAATATATATATCCTGTGTATCCTTAATCTTCCAGTAGTATTAGAGTGGATTCTCACCCTTCCAGTGAGGTTTACACAGGGGTCAGCCAAAGACACTGTGTAGAATTCTTGGGGATTGTGGAGAAAAGTGAAACAAGCCATTTTGACTAGAAAACCATAACTTTTAATGGTCTATTTACAGTGAAAGAAGTGAACTGACTGAAATATTAAATAATACCTGTGTTTCTGAGCTATTGAGTAGAAATGGCCATCACTTTTATTTATTTATATTTACTGTTGAAGGAATGGATAATGAAATGAAGATAATGAGATGAAAAGAGATAATGGTACAAAAAAGTCAACTTTCATTTTCTTCTTCCTCAGGTAATCTTGTACTCTACACTAGTGCATGATATTTACTGAAGATGTGCAATTGCTACTGACATGAGTTTATTAGTTTTTTTCATTACTAGGATGTAAAAGAGAAAAAAAAATTATGTTTAATCTGTAATTCATACTGTGATCAACCCAGTAAACTTTGCAGGGGTTAGGGGGGCTGGATTTAGGACTTCTTTTCAAGCAGGAAATGTTCTTACTTTAATTAGCTATTTAAACAACACCTTTTACTCCATGAGTAAAACTCCTGACACTGCTGTCACTTCTTCTACATACCATCCCATGGGCTCTGGATACAGTATTTTTTACTTTCTTGTCTGCCCTGGGTGTTTTCCATCTCGCCTGCATCTCGTCAACTAAATGCCAGTCAGAGAGTCATTCCTTGGTTACTGTGTGAGGGCTTTCACATGCTGGTCCCTGACAGTGTTCTGGGACAGACAGCCTCAGCCACCAGGCTGCACTGTAAAGACAACTGGGACACATGGTGTGCTTTATGCTCTGTTGTTGTCCTAATGATGGTTGTTTTGATGAATCTCATGAATAATTAAAAAAAAAAAATCAAACAAAAAACCCAACACCAAAAACAAAACAAAAAAAGCAGGATGTGCAAGTTTTTAAGACTTTGGCGTTAGAAAAAGCCTCTCCTGAGTGAAAGCTGGTGACTCCACATCTCTGATAACCTTCCAGCATTACCTGACAAAGTGACAATCCTGCAATTTAGTCCTGTATCACCATATCCCCTCAAGCTGCCACATGCTGGGCAGCATTACCCAAGAACTGCATCTTCTGTTATCTACCAGTCATGTCAGCAGTTATTAATGATATTATGGAACCTTCTTAAATATATATGAGTTACTGCCATTCAACAAACTTTTTAGTGTTATTGCTAGCTATAAATTGTTTCCACAGTTCATATAATTCATACCTTGCAGACCACAACTGACCACTACAAAGGTGTGTCTGTCACAGATCATATATATTAGAGAATACACAGATTTTTAGGAAAAGAAGTGCCCTGTTCAACTGCCATTTGACTCTGCAAATCAGCTTGTTCATCTATCACCAGTAACTCGTGCTCAAGTTCTGCCTTGAAACACGTCTCTGTGTGCAATGAAGTGCCCAGCAGGATAGATCCAATCTAAAGGAAAAATAAGCCTATAAATCCACAATCTTATACACATATCCACAGCATGAATAAGAAACAGTATTTTACCAAAAGTTGCTTTCTGTTCTTACTTTTCTGTATAAGGCACATGCAACAATACAGAGTTTCCATCTTCATTTCCAGTGAACTGCATACTCATGAACTATTTCTAACCTAAGAGAAAGAAGGCCTACCTTTATCCCCAGAACAGTCAAATCCAATTCAAGTTTCACATATTACATTTTCAGCTACCTGCAATTCCTGGCAAAGCAACCTTCATATTTGAGGGTACATTTTCCTTTATATAGTTTTCTTCCCTCCAGACTGTAGTCTTTTTACTGGGTATACAGGAGAAGGCCAATTACCAACAATTGCTGTACCCTCTTTTGCTATGCTAGCAAATCCTCACAGTAGTACATCTGTCCTGGGAATAGATACACTTTGGTTTTGTATGTACCATCCTCATTGCAAGTCTGCTTTAAAGAATACATTTATTCTTGCAGATGTTTTTGCTTTCATTGCAACCTTTGTTATTAGACCCTGCAAATAAGTCTTCCCTGTGTTGCTGTGCCAGCACATTACCTTGTTATTTAGAATGTAAGAAATATACAGAAAAGTTGGCGATACCATAAGTACATTTTTAGGACAACAAATGTAAAATAAATTGGAAAAATGAGGTAAATTGTGTTGCTTGTCAAGATAACACTATTAACAGGAATGGGAAATAACATACAGCCAGCTTTGCTGGTATCACAAGATTTTCTAGGGTTTTTTATGTTCTTCAAGGTTATTTTCCTCTGATGTAGTTGCAAAGACATATTTATGAGCTCAGCTGCAGTTTTATCAAACATCACAGCTATCCATATATGTTGATCAGTAATTACCCAGAAACAGCTAAATGTTCTAATGATACACATTCATATATTTTAAAAAATATTCTTTCAGAAATCTGTCTAGGAAAAGAGACCACTTACAAATTTTTAATTCAATCTCTGAATTAAATCCCAAAACTCAGAATGAGCTCTACATACAACATTCAGGTCTCTTCCTCTTCATATGTGCCAGAAAATTAACAGAGACAGATACACTTAATGAACAAATAATGCTTCACATTTTGTTTTCCTTGTGATTTGCATTTAACGTTTTACCTTAAATATATGACTTTTTTCTTAGCTTCTCCTGAGCCACAAAATCAATTTGAACTCTTTTTCACAGAGCTGAACTATCTGACCAAGTTGATCTCACACCAGATAATTTACAACATTATCAGAGGCATGAAATTTTCCCATTTCATGGGAAATGGGAAATCATGGTAAGGTTGTAAATTTAAAAGTCTTTTTGTGACATTTTAAACATTGACAATTCTATAGTCACAGTCAAACCCATAAGTATAATAAATTACATTAAAATCAATACTGTCATATCTGACCCTGGATGTACTACCTGACAAGAACAAAACAGAAAAAAAAACCCCAAACTAAACAAACAAAACCCAAAACAAACAAACTGCAGCACCTTTGTAGAGTTCAGCTATTTTAGAGGAATTTAGGCCTTGATATAAGCTATTTATTTGCATATGAAAATGTGCTGGTTTAAAGGTAAACTGGCAGGAGAAATGAACCCAGTTCAAGAGAGATTGTAAGTCAGAGTTACTTACAATAAATGCAATAGCACAAACAGAAATTGGTTTTAACCCACAAACACCAGAAGTATAACCCAACACCCTGCAGCACAAACACAAGGGTGTTTGTTAGCCCCTGTGCTCAAACCCACGTGATTCCCCCGAGTCCAAAGCAAAAGCAAGTGGAAAACCTGTTGGTGCAGATAACAGTTGCAGTCTGGTGAAGAGTGGTGGTTGCAGTCCTGTCGAGGTTCTGGTCCTCCTCTGGATCTGAGAGGGTATCAGAGGTCTTCAAACCACAAGATTATACAGCCTCAGGTCCAGGTGGGACTGACCAGAACCTCCCACAGGGCAAGGAGTTACACAATGGGTGATTGACTCTGAGTCATGGGGTATTTTGGAATTGTTGATGGCCCATTAGCAGCCACGGCCCCTCAGGCTGGGTGTGAAAGTGCTAATGACTTCCTGGAGGGGAGTTATCACGGCTCTTATCTCACAGGTGTCTCTCACACCCTGGTCACACCCTGAGGGGTTGGGCGTGCCCTGGGCAGCTGCTGCAAATGGTCCATTGTTAACAGTTCTTGGGAATTGTATAGAGGGTGTAGAATACACAGTGATAAACTGGTCCTGGCTGCTAAACTAGGACAGAAAAGTATCACAGAATCATAGAATATGCCAAGTTGGAAGGGACCCACAGGGATCATCTTCTGGTCCTGCACAGAACCATCCCTAGGAGTCACACCATGTGCCAAAGA
>JAWWLZ010000082.1:36065353-36084982 GCA_035041345.1 Poliocrania exsul | reverse complement strand
TTCCCTCACAGAATAATCAATAACTTGGTTGCCAAGCATGAATCTGGCATGTGGAGCTGGTGGTTGAAGGTACTAGTCAGAATTAGGCAGAGCAATGAAGTAAGCCTGCATTTCCCATACAAATGCATTATATACACAAGTAATTGGTGCTTCTTGGACCACAGTCAACTTTTTTCTGAACAGAAATTCCTTCCCACTCCCAGGAAACTTTTCTCAGTTACAGTTTCATGCATTTAGTTTATTGAACTGTTATTTTTGACAAAACAAGGGGGAAAAGAATAATTTCTAGCCAGTTCTGCTGTGAGAATGTTGTCTGTGAAAAAGTGGAAAGATTCAGAGAAACCTTTTCAGAGTTCTGTAGAAGACAGTCTTGCCTATATTGAGAGACTGAAAAACTACATAAAAAGAAATAATGTCAGTGATGATTAAAGGGAACTAGTTTTACAAGATGAGATGGGAGTTAAAACTATATTCAGATGTGAAGCCTATTGTCTTCCTACAAACTAAGACCCAAAATGTTTTCTTAGAGAGTGCAGTTTCTATAAAGTCATCCATATCAACATCTTTGGGTGACTGCACAGCATTTTAATTGCATAGGTAGAACTGAAAGACAAATGAAAGCACCCATCAATATGCAGCTAGGTTAGTAACATTAAAAGGGACCTTCCAGTTTACAAAGGCTTTAAGTGTTGCATTAAGGATCTAGTCCACATGGCATATGTAAAATGAACTATTTGTCAATGGTCATTGTCTGAACCTCAGCTCAGCCAAAGTGATACCCATGAAAAGCTTTTTCAACGGAAACTGATATAAAGATGCTGGGAAACTGCAACAGAATCAGGAAAACTTTGCAATAAGTAAAATGAGACCAAGAAGAGAGTATTAAATTCATAAACCATGTATGACAGCATGTAATAGTCTGAGAATGATTTAGCATTTTTACAACTGCTTAATTTAGAGGATATTAAAGAAAGGTGTTTTGGGATCCTTTAAAAGATGGCTGGTGAAATAGTTTAAAGGTAGTATGAAACTGGAAACTCCTGTTTCTTTGATTTCATAACAGTGTTATCCCAGAATACAAATCTGTAGAGGTATAGAGAGTATTATTGTTTCTAAAAGCTTACATGAGAGTTTTGTTCCCCTGTGTACTAATGCATTATAAAAGACCATAAAACTAAATACTATATGTTAAATCTTTATGTCATGAAATTACTTGTATTTTCTCATAACATCTGAGAGGGATTTGGTTGATCTGTCCAAGAATATGTCTAATTTTGAACTCCACACTGCCCCTTCCCCCAGCAATTTTGCAAAAGGATGATATTACCATCTTACTATGTGAAAATAAAAATTCGGCAGAAAAGGGGACGAGGTCGCATTTTAAAAAAACCCTTGTCAGCATGTTCTGTGGCTGTCAGAAACAGAGGGAGAGTTCAGCATGTTGAGGACTCAGGAATTTTAACCATGGTTGTGTGAATTGAATAAGATAATTTTCCTGCCAGCAATTTAATGATGCCGTCCACATTTCTGGTGATTTTAAAATTAACCCAGGCTTGGATTCCGGTCACCATTTCTTTAACTAGTACAGCATACGCACACAGTTTACTAGCACTTGCTGAACATGGACTTTACTACAGTCAGCCTAAAAACAGAGTCCAAAGAATGGGACAGAGAACACACAGAAAAGGATTTACTATGGAATAAGATACCAGTGTTTTGAATATCATCTGCAGGTGCTGTTTGGCAAAGTACATGGGCTGGGTAATGCAAAGTATATATACACATATATATGTATACATATACATATACACACACACACACACACATATATACACATATATACATATATATGTGCATATATATATATATGTGTGTATATATATATCTCAATAATGTGTTTGCTACCAAAGCCTATGATGAATAATGACTTGACCACCTTACCAGGGTATTTGCATATTTGCACAGTTCTCAAGGAGTCATCTTAAAACTCAGTAGAAAAATTCAGATTTCTCCAAAAGGTATTAATATGCATTCTCATAATTGATAAATAGGGAAAACACTTTATAGAATTATAGAGTCCTATAATGTTTAGGGTGGCAAGGGACTTTAAAGATCACCTAGTTCCAACTCTCCTGCCATGGACAGGGATGTCACTCACTAGATCAGGCTGCTCAGAGCCACTTCCAGCCTGGCCTTGAACACCTCTGGGGATGGGGCATTCAAAACCTGTTCCGTTGCTTCTTTATTATACAAATTATAGTTTGAGAATTTAGAACATCAGCCCAAAACCAGGGGTTACATACTTTGATTCTTTCTCTTACTCCTTGAATTTAAAAATAGCAGCTGAGATAAAAACACATCTTTTCTGTCAGAATTGCTACTAGAAATATTAGGAATATAGAGGCAAGAAGATAACTAGTTATATGATAAAAGAAAACAAAATGCTACAAAGGTTAAAGAAAACTGAAATGGATAGATATGGGTGTACCAATATGTGTTTTGATCTTTGTACAGAAATAACAGTCACTGGCATCCTCATGTGTGGCACTTGAATGATTCTTCTTATGTCATTCAGGATACACATAGACTGAAAAATACACAAAGACCAATTTGGAACTATAAAAATTTAAGTTCTATCCCAGAACATTATTTTTTTTGTGTGTGGAAAAATATTGTTACACCAACAGAAGACATGAAAGCCACATCAGTCAACACAATGCATTCCTGATATGCTCTGTTTGAACACTTGTAAGCACTCAACAGCCAAAAAACAACCTGTGTGGCATATAATTAGTCTGATGTGGTTCGAGACTGTGGCGGATGGTCACCTGAAGGACTCTACTAATTCTGGGAGGTTTTCTGCTCAAATGGTGAACCTGATATGGCTTGCTTTAGAGGATGGGAAACTCTGGACAAATTGCGCTATGGAAGAAACTCCACCCAACTAACATATCAGCCATTTGACAGTGAATTTTTCCTGTGGAGCAATTTGCCTGCTAGCCTTCTCCCCTATCCTGCCAAAAAGTAGCTAGGTTGACAGCAGATTTTCCCCTAAGGAGTCCAATTGGTCCTCACAAAGCAGAGAGGAAAAAGAGCTACTCATTTGGGTCCACTCACTTGATTTTCCTCGCGGATCTAAGAGTAGAGGAGAGAAAAATGAGGAATTAAAATTGCATCAATTCCATTGCTGGCTTTATCTACCACTAGAACCTAAGCCTTCCCCTAAGGAAGATGGTGATCTCATGGATCTGGAGATAACCCATAGTGGATAGGGTGATAGGCAGCTCTTTGGACACATAATGACTGAGAGCGTTTCTTTCTTAGGAGATTCAGAGTAACATCTAGCTGCTCACAAACAAGAGGAGTTCAGAAATCAGAAATCAAACCAAAACTATGCTGTAATCCTAAAAAAAAGATTAAAAAAAAAAGAAAGAAAAACAAACAAAAACCTAAAAAAAACCCCACCAAACCACTAATCAACAAAGCCCAAATTGCTTAGATCTTAGCAGTGTTTCAGATGGTGTTACAGTTTCTGGAATGACATGCTTGGCATAGTTAGTACTTCCATCACCTGTAGGCTCATCTGTCTGGAAATCATCTGTTCAAGTATACATTTCCTAAAGGTTTAGCACGTTACAGAAAAACAAGACATAACAAGGCAATGAGACCAGTGAAAATGAAATTTCTGAAACTGAAGGCAATGAGAGAGGTCTAATGGAGAGGGGTAAGGACATGAACAATGTGAAAGACAGTATTCAAAAGGTACAGCAAAACCAAGTCAAATAGTAAAATCTGATATTGTTAGTCATCTAAGTTCTGTTATTTTAGTTTGCTGTTCCAAATCCCTGCAATATCTGAAATTATCTGAAATAAATTTTGAGAGGGTAAAATTTCAGTGAAAGACCAGTTGCCAGGTTCTCTAGCCTTTTTCTCCTTCTCTGCTTGACTGTGACAATGTGCCTTAGAAGTGCCTTCTAAAAGTGCCTTCAAGGGTACTTTGCCCTAGCAGGTGCTTAGCACTTTCTCTTAAAACGATCTATGGACCTTGTGTACCTCCCTACTGCATGACTCTGCATTTCATCACACTGTTAGACACAGATTTTTCGCTTGCTATTTAATTTTAGTAATTTATAGAGTTTTGCTCTTTGTTCTCCAGCACTCACTGACCTTAGGAGCAAATACTGTCTTTAGAGAAAAACAGGATGCAATCATACAATTCTGAGGGTAACTCACTATGCTTTCTTCCACAGCAATAATTCAAATTCTAAAGTTTTGTTTCAATTCTCAAGTATCTAAGCATATTAAAAACAATGCCTAGATGTCATGTTAACCTAAACTCCATCTAAACATAAACAATTGTATGAGTCTGTGTTAATATTTAGTTATAAATGTTAATGTTCCTCAAGAACCAAACCCAAATACTATATTTCCCAAAAAATCTTAAGTAGCTGGGTTGAGCCTTTCTTTGAAACTATTTTGTTTTCAAACATGTGCTGACAGAATATTGTGAAGTCAGTATTCCTAAATGTTGTAAAATTTATCCATTAAGCCTGTAAAAGTTTTTATTTTCCTTAAATACTTATCCTCTTCCCCCAGACTGAACTCATGACTGGGCTTTCTGCTCTGAAACAGAGTAAGAATTTCATAAGGAAAAATGGGGGGAAAAAAAAAAAAGCTTAAATTTAAGATTTTATCTATGCTACTGTGATTATGTTTCTACAGGGATCAAAAGAAGTTACAGCTGTATATAAGCCCTCTTCTAAGAAAAGTCTTCCAAAAAAAAAATTTCCACCCTTGCTATTACTGATGTTGCTGAGTTGGCAGTGATAACAGTGAGAAACAGCTTCAACAGCTTGCTTTATTTAAACCTCTGCATCAGTAAAACTTCCTCAGCATGTGATTGATAATTGTTCCCCAGCACTGTTGTGGAGCAGGACTGATTACCAAGGGGATTACAATTCCAGAAACTCTCTGAAGAGTGTCACTGAGGTCTTCTCTTCAGTCTCTCTGCTGCAAAGCTGATATTAACAGTGCTGGGATTTAAATTTAGCTTTTTTTAGACAATATTTCCTGGCATGATCAGCATCTAACGCCTTACTGGAACCCCTTCAGAAAAGTGTCTGACTTCTATCCAGGGCATAATACAGCTGCAATACAGGAATGTACCTCAGTGTAGCAGAGCTTGTTGGCTACAGCTGGAAGGAAAATAGTCACAGAGCAATAGATCATTCTTGTGAACTGAGCATAGGTCTGACTCAGCCTTCTCAAATTGCTCCCTCAGCTCTGCATTCTGTCTCCAAACTTTTTGGCCAAGTCATTTTACCACCTTGTATCTAAGTCAGTTCCTTAATTGATAATGAGGGTCTGTATGAGGAGGGGAATGAAACTTAGTGATGAGTCACACTGGATAGATCACTGAACTTCTTTAAATTTGTGTTAAAGAAAACATATAAAAAGCAAATATTATTCTTAACTGGCTATGAATCATGTACCCTGTAGAACTGCCTGTTGAAGAACTGCTTAGACAGGCACACTGGTAAATTAATCAGGCTGGAGACCATTCTTATTACTGTTTAATTTATAAGCGTAGCGTAGGCAACTGCTTGGAAGAAAATTAACAATTTACTTGGTCAAGTGGTGACTCAGTGCTTTTCTTGCACTTGAAACCAAGAAAAGAAAAATCATGTGAAAATTAATACATTTTCTCATGTTAATTATATATTCAGTAGGAACAGTTGTAGGCTTTTCTCAAGCTATTTGACCAAAGTTGAGGAATGACTCACAATAAGTTGCCCAAGGGGGGTATGTGCAGGTTAAATCCTCTGTGACCAGATGAAAATTTTGTATCTAATTGCATTTGTTTGCATGTGTGTTCGACATACATACACAACAAAGTTACTTCAAGAAATTTAAGCTCTACTATGTCCAATGCTAAAATGGCATAATGCTCATCTGTTAACACTGAACTGGAGGGAGTAGAACTGGAGACCATAGTCCCAGTGTAGCCTAAAACTTGTTGAGGACACTGAGATAAGCACATCCCTTGATCCACCATTTGTTCTCTTGCTAATGCAACCTAGGACCTGTTTTTGCATTCATGGCTGCAAGGGCTGGCTTGTGTTCAGCTTAATGCAATCCAGGACTCCCAGGGCCATTCCAGCAGAGCTGCCCCCAAGCACCCAGACCCCAGCATGTTAAGCCACCTGGAATGAATCTGTTCTACATATATCTTTGCTACACCTCATGCAATTCTTTTTGACTCAGTATTTTAACTACTGATTTTTATCTGAATGGTGTCTATTTCTTCAAGACTATCCACCTTTCCTCCAGATTTAGTTTTCATCCATCAAGTTGGTGATGGTACATTCAATCCCATCATCTAGGTCTTTTATGAAAGATGCTGCACAGCACAGGGGGCAATATTATCTCTGAGGAAAACCACTTGCGATCACTTGTTAATTCAACTTTGGTCCAATAATCAGAACTTTGAAGTTCTGCAGTTTAGCAGCATTCTACTCACTGGAGAGGTCCTCATCTCCAGTTCTATCTTACCATCTCATCAACAAGGATATTGTGGGAGACCTTGGTAAAATCAAGGTTATGTTAAGGTTGTTCATGTTGCCCCCTTGTTTGAGAGGAGGCAACTGATCTTTTTTCCTTACTAAGTCTTGTCTGCCAAACCAGCAGTGGTGCTGTCTTTGGGTTAGTGTGTCCACATGCTGTGCATTGTCTTACCTATTTTACTGCAGTTATAAAGTGAACAAAGCAAAGACAAAAAGAGAGAGGATCCTCATAAATATTTTTAACTCCTTTCAAAAATGTGGTCCTCAAAGATATCTGGTTTTCTCATTGTTTCATTTTTCATTGAGTAGTCCCAGAAGGCCCTGGGGGTCAAGGCCTTGTCTTAGAAGAAAGCTGGAACGGGAACTGTGAGAAAATTCTCACTTGCAAAGAGAAGTAGAGGATTTGGTCTCTTGCCAGTTCCTTGTGGATATGATGATTTCAAGGCAGCTTGCCATGTCTTTCTGTATAAATTTGAAGCAACAAAAATAGGTTTTGCATTCAAAAAATGAACAAAGTGATTTCAAATAGCTTCTTCAAGTCAAGAAAAGAATAAATAAAGCAATACTAAGAAAAGTAAATTTATCCTCACAGACACTAAGCCCCTAAACTACCATCTGTTTCATTTGGCTCACCATCCTGAGCTGTGTTTTTCACTGCTGAGTTAAGTACTCTTCACATCTTGTTGTTAACATGCCTTATACTCACAGAACTCCAAACAAAGAATCTATCAGGTTTGAAGCATTAGTCCATCTTGATAATTGCTAATATCTGTAGCTAAAACAGACAGTCACAGCCCATATCAAGAGCCAGTGTGGAAATTGTTTCTTCCTTTTCTTCCTTATTTCAAGAATCCTTCCATATTCTCAGGTTTTATGACTTTTGCCCCATCACAAAGACATAGTCCACTTCATCTCCACTTCTGTGTAGGCAAATGCACAATAAAAAGAACACTCACAGTATATCTTTCTAAGGTGCAGAGTAGAATCTTTCAGTCTATTTTATGTTTATGTAAAATTTATCAAAACTTTTATGATTTTTCCTGGTCTGACTTGTTTAATAGCCCATGACATTGGCTATGACACTACACATGCTCAGACAGCCTGGTATAAAGATCCAACATGGTGCAGCTGAAGTAGGATCTGCATAATAGCATCCTTCCTTATTTGATATGTCAACTTCCTTGAAACATTAGCAGAGAACAGGTAATGGTACAAGCCATGTCACTTCTACTGCACTGGCACATCCTGGCAAATACATATCTGAGAGCAAAATTTATCCTGATGTAAAGAATCAAGTCTTAAACTCAGGTTCATCTTTAACTAGTCTTATCCAACTAACTTGTGCCTCCAGTATAAAATCTAGTGTGTACTTTTTAGGGATGGATTCCCTTTACATTTACTTGAAATTTAAGGTCTATTAAAATTTGATAATTCATTTTCCTTTCATTGACTAGAGTCTAGTTCCACTAGAGTGTCTGTCTTTCCTACTTTGTAAGTAAAGGAGAATCAGATCCCCCGAGTCTGTCATATGACCAGAAAATAAGCAGAGCACGATCATATTCCACAATAATTCCAGTCACCCACCTCTAGAATCTTCAGTTAAGTGATTTTTAATTACTCTGTCATTTTTCATGTTCTGACAAGAATCTGAGTCTACGACATTTGCTCTTGAGTATTGCCCTGGTTTCAGGACAGGCCTACATGAACCAAGGCTACAGAATTAAAGGCAAATTATTCCCTGAATAAAACAATGGTTTCCTATACTTTTTGAGGTACTGTTTATTGTGAGGCATATCAGGGTTTCCATTGGTGAAGTTTGTGAGGTGTGTTGTGATGGAAATAGCATTCCGAGCTTGACATGCTCTTATTTCAAAATATAAACAGCAGAAATCACTACATGTAGCTACTGTGAATACTGTTTATTGCATTTATTTTCATGGAGTGAAGACTGGGGCTTTGTCTTTGCAAGTTGCTAAACTCTAATTTTAAAAAGGTGCAAGAAAATGGAATATTCTTGTTCATTACACAAGGGCTACACAGGCAGAGGAGCATAATAATATCTGCAAGTCTAATTCAATTAAAAATCAGTAGATAAAGACATGGAAACATTTTCACAGATGAAACCTGGAATATTTCTCCCAATTCTACTTTACTTCTCAACATAGTCTCAAAATCCCTGAGTTCCAAATAGCTAAAGATAGTTCACATAAAATTCTAAGTCACCTCTTGTCAGGTTTCTTCTTCATAACACCTGACAAGTTAATTTGGGAATTATCTGATATAAACCACACTAAGAAAGCCCCTTAATTGGGAGTACTGTTGCTTTTGAGAAATGGAGCTCACCTTGGTAATGCAAATACAGACCTACTTCATGAAAGCGCTGCTGCTGCTCACCAGTCTTTCCCCACAGACCTCCGTCCTTCCACTGGGTGCTTAAAAATGGCAGACCATATTCTCTTACCTAGGCCAGCTCAATTCATACTCATGACTGCCAAATGTGTACAGAAAATCTCAGCACCTGGGGCTATGCAGTACTCTGTGTGAGGCAGCCTCTGTCCCTCAAGCCCTGGGCTAAGCTGGGAGAAGCAGCTGAATCCTTTTGTCAGGAGGATTAGGCTACAAAGAAATTAAATTCTATCTTTGTATTTTTTAATATACATTGAATTTATTTTTTACCAAGTTCTGGCTGAGTTGTATTCTTGTCTATCCTCCCCTTGGGAAAGCCTGACTTCCACCTGGATGTGTGGTCATTATTAGGCCTTGTCACAGTGTTATTCTTCTGACACAAGGTTAAAAATAATCTTTCTTATGTATCTATCAATGTACAGCATTTAAGATATTACAGTATTATATTATTATTTAATACTCAAATATTTGTGATCAGTGGCAGCAGTATACCTAATAATTTCCACTTCTCCAAATGCAGCAGGATGCAAATTAGGGTGGAGTCTGTGTCCTTGAGGTGCACCTGAGCATTCCTGCAGCTGGCTTATATAAACTCACTCTAAGTCTTCCTTACATTCACTTCTTAAGAATTAGCAAAATTTTATAAATGGAAAAAGACTATTCTAAATGCCTTATTAGTTCTGAGTAAATATTTCCAGAATACTTTTATGCACCCAAGTCTGCTTCTGTCTATGCTTCCCAGAATAGTAGCAAAAATTAAGCCAAGGTTTGTTTCTATTGCCTTTTGAAAAACCACTAATGCTTGGTCTAAATTCTTACCTTTGTGTCTATTTAAATGATAGCTTTGAGCTCAGTGTAACAGGTTTTTTCAACATATTTATAGCTGTTTCGTTGCAAATTACCCAGTATTCAATGAATCTGTCTGACCAGATATTTAAATACAGATAAAGCAGATTCTGAGGAAGGTTCCACTCTCAAAAACATTAGCTTAAGACTGTCTTTTCATTATGAGCAGAATTTTGATGACATGTAGGAAATGGACTCAAGAACAGTCATCTCAATTTCAATTGCTTAGATAGGTGTCAAAGACTGAAAATCACAACATGCTTCCTGTCGAATTCTGCCTTTCTGACTCAAGTTTTCACCTTCCCTGAATTTAAAAATACTTATTTTGAGTCACAACAAAAATTTGTCTCCAAGAGGACTTTAAAAGAAATATTGACAGTGATCTTGGCTAGATTAGATTAGGATTTCATAGGGACAATGTAATAGCTGATGGTTAAGGTAGTTACCAATAAATATGTATCATTTTTGCAAAAGGAAAATATATTCCAGGTGCCCTTTGATATACAGAAAACATTTCTGCAAGCCAAGTATGAAAGCAAAGCTGTCAAAATAAATGCAACCTATGTTCCAGATGCACCTCTGAATTTACAGCTCAAGCAGTGCATCCACAGCCTGAATGAGAAGCTGGAGTTTTCAGCTCTCTGAAGAATGATGTCATAGTGCCCTTGATCCAAAAGCTTCCCACTTGCCCTTGGAAAATTCTCTCCCTGCAGCTGCTTCAAGCACTGTGCAAATGAAACAATTGAAAGACACCAGTAAGAGGTCTGGGAACGATCAGGGTACCCCAGGTATTGTGGCCATTCTAAGTGTGCAGGCTTGGGCAAAGTAGTATTTCCCCAGTTTTTCATTGTGTTTTGTTTTGTTTTATTTTGTTTTATTTTAATCTCTTTTCATTTGTTTGTTTGTTTTAATTTTTCTTACTCAGGTTTGAAATGTGGAGAAACTACATTAATCAGCTGGTTCCTATGGATTTGGAGCAAATTTCTTTGTGAAACAACATGTCTGCAGACAGACCATAGCCTGCCCCTTATCAGGGGAATGACTTCCTAAAAAGAGGAGAAGGTGACCTTCAGTATATCTGCTAATCTTCTTTCTGTTTGCTGGATTGGCATTTTTATGGGACAGAATAACCTAGTCTAGTTTATTAAGTCCTCCTGTCATTCACAAGATTTAAGTTCACATCCTGTTAAAAAGCAGAATTGATTGTATTGTTATATTGGTGTCTTTGACGAAGAAAGCTATTAAATTTGGTAGGCTTACAGCTCAAAGACACTAAAGTGGACAAGAGAATCATCTCCTCCATATCAGTATTCTGATTTAAATTATTCAGTTTGACAACAATTTAGGCTGCTGCTGTGCTGAGTCCTCTGATCAATACTGTCTCGCTGTTCTCTTTTTCTACTCTCATCTTCTGGTTTCATCTTTTTCTCTTAGTTTTCCACTTGGATTGTAAAATCCTTGAATCACGATCATTGCTTTGTTCTTTGTAAAGTGCCTAGAGCGATTAAGTCCTGGTCTGTAACTAGTGTGCCCAAATGGTGTAATAAATGTGTCACAATTACTACTGATGCTGCAGTTGTTATTGTATCCATGACCGTATAGGTGATAAATGAATGGCAGTAAGGTTGTAAGTTTTCCTTTTTATCACACAGTGCATCCCAGACATCTGCAGAAGGTGTTCTTAACTGCCACAGCTGTAACTGTTGGAGAGACCCTGGCCCTGGACAGAGGGGTAGTTCAAGCTTAAACTGAACCTGTGGAGTTCCTACTAAGGCTGTGAGAAAGCTTTCTGGTAATTAGATGATGATAAAGAAACTCCCTGATTAGCTGAATTTTCAATAGGGTATAGCACCGCAATAGCCACTCACGCTCATTGCAATTTTGAACCATCCTAAAGCAAATTGAATACAGCCCAAGGAGCCAGAAGGTAGACAGTTATAAAACAAAGGCCTGTGCCACAAGCCCTTTCACTTCCATCAAAGGAAAATTTCACCCAAATCCCTCTATTTATGAAAGTAATCATTCAACTTTTTGTAATCTATTGATTAGGCAACTGTATAATTTTTTAAATGATTCGTTATTAATGGGAGACATTTGAGTATGTTTGCATACATCTTATGAACCAAAATTTTATCACAGTGGATTAATGGAACACACATCCATGTAAACACTCTGTAACAACCTCTTTAGAAATGAGGTCCTACAGGTCCTGAGGTTATACGTATCAAAATTACTAACCCCTGTATGTCAGCTGGGTTCTCCAACCTCATCCAAACCTAACCAAGCTATCACCTTGCTTCCTAGGCTGGCCATTTTTATTTTCTCTGTTTCAACGAAGTGGCAGCAGAAGGTTCTGAAGAGACCAGCTCTGGGCTCCAACAGGAGTTGGCCCCTAAGGGTGGGTGGAGAAGGTAGTGGACTTTTCTGGAAAAGTATAGGGGAGAAGAATAACCCTTTGCAACATCTCAAACTTAGCCTTTGGTGTTTGGTACAGTCCTGCAGGGATCTGCCCGGGCCTCTCCTCACTGCTAAGATAGTGTATGAGGTAGATAAAGTGAGGGTAGCATTATTGTGGCTGAAATGCCTGTGAGTTCTCAGCCTCTTCTGCGGTTGTCAGAAGTTTATTGGTAACTTTGTATTGACAAAAACACCTTGATGAGCCAAAGAAGCTTTTGGCTCTTATGGTTCACTTCAAAAGTGACATCAAATAGCCACTCTGTCAGTCATCAAGTAATGAAGCCAGGTAAACTGGGGAGGTTGGAAAAAGGGATTTAGCTGGGAGAGCAAGAAAGAACTCACCATTTTTCCACACCTTCCAAAATCCTCTTGTTTCTTGTTCACAAAATTAATAGCCTGGAGACATCTGATGTTATTCTGGTATTATTTTGGGATTTAGTAACTTACTATAAAGATCACTATGGTCAAGGCATGCTCTGGAAGAATAATTGCCCCATTGTACTAGTGTTTTTCATCTCTTTTCTTTATATATATAACTGAAAGCTAAGGCTGAATGTTGGTCAACACTAATACTCTTTGAGATACTACACATTCAATAGCTGTGCTTCTCTTAGCAAGAGTGCTTATGTGTTCCTATATTTTAAGCCAGCTAAGAAGAAGTACAGTGTGTCCTCTATTCCCTTAGGAAATCCAGACAAGGTCCTTTATATGAGAAGTTCTTTTTTTCATTATAAGATGTACAACAGCCACTAAATGTACCAAAATTAGTTCTTTTATCTCTAATATAAAAGCAATTACTTCTTCATGCAGCAGAAGCCCATGGTATTCTTGCAGATGGTTTTGTCACTGGAGTCATGTCAAACCCTTATTGCCAAATGGCAAAGCCCACTTGTGAGTTAATGATGCATTTGGGGTTTTAATACTCTAGTGACAGAAGGAACTGTAATGAATCTCACTGAACTTCATTTCAGGGCATGAACCTGATATTCAGTGGCTTGGAAAAAGTCACCTTCAAGGCTGTCAAACTACTACACTATATATTTTGTTCCTATACACTGAGTTTTTTCTTGCCTTAGCTCCTCAAGATGCAGTTTCGCTTCAGACTATACCATTGAAGTGCAGCAGTCTATCAAAAGCAGAACAACATGTGTAGTATTAATTGTTTCCAGATTCTAGCTCAGAGTATTAGTCTAAAAATATTGTTGTAGCAGAGAGGTCTTTAGTGAACTAAATATGAGCATACAATAGATTACAGAATGCCATTTTTATTACCTATATTGCCACTGCAGAAAGATTTAGGGGGAACCAAGGAACATACCCAGTTTTTTGATTCAGGTTTGTCAGTCTTATTTTTGGCTTCATGGAAGGGGTTTAGAAGAAATGAAAGAAACTGCATCATTTTTCTATACCCCTCCCCCTGCCTTTAAGCTACAGAGTGCAATTTCAGGATGTATTGGCACAAATGTGTTTTTATTGGTTCCTGTAACCTATAATGTAACCAAGATATGGCTGCAGCAACCTGAAAAACAATTAGCATCTGTAAAGCAGTGTGACCATGAGATTACTAGACAAAATGAAGATTTAACGTGCAACTTCCCCTGAAATTAGTTGTGTTTGGGTCTGGCTCTTCCGTTATTTTCTGCCTTTATTGATCCCTTCAGGCAGAAAGAAACGGTGGGTTATCTGATTAAAATGAGTGCAAAACTGTAGGGAAATACTGCACAGCTGCTGATGCCACCTGATTTGATACATTTAGTAGGTGTTGGTCAGAGCTTGTGATGATTTTAACATTTAGTTAAATAATTTCAGAAAGGTCCAAGGTAGTACAAAAGCAACAACAGACAGTTCTAATTTTTAAACAGATGGCAAAGTTAAATGATAAAGCAAGTAAATATTTGTCTAGTTTGTAAAAGTATCATAGTGCACATACTTCAAGGAACATGGATTTTTTTTTTTTCCAAAGACAGAGTTATGTTTTATTTGTGAAACACTTACTGAGATTTGACAGATTGTTGGAATATTTCACTAATAGCAAGTAAAACTGAGCTGGTGATGTGCTTACAAAGGTTCTGAAAGCACAGCCTAGCACCTCAACACTAATTATTCAGCCTAAAACAAATCTAAAAGCTGTTTAATTTTCCTAGTGTATTTTGATCCAGAGAAGGTGACATGGTCTGCAAAAGTCTTTTATAGGCTTGTTTGCATATTTTCCAAGTTTTTCTAACTCTGTTATTTTGAATTTGCAGGCTTGTGACAGGAAAAATACTGAAACAGCTGAAACTACTCAAAGTGTCTTGGTAGGATGAAACATCATTTCAAAACAGGTTTATAAATTGTTATGTATTTCTCTGAAAATTGAGCAAGTTTCACTTTCATTTTACAGTGAGACCAACATGAGGTGGGAAGTTAGTGTTCTTACAATGTGCATGTGACAAATTGCACCTGTAATTCAATTCATAATTCAATAATGCATATGATGCAAATGTTGCTGTTTCTTGTGATACATTGAGAGTAGTCCTGAGAAGCATTTTACCTTCAAGTGGTACTACTTAGTATAGAGTAGTTCTCTTTACTAAGTACATTGGAACAACTCAGCCATTTCTATATTCTGAGCAGAAAAATAAATATTTTTCCTACACTGGAATGAGAGACGGGGTTATTAGCAGCAATCAAATTATTTCCCTGTCAGCACCAAATGCAAGATGTTTGAAAAGAATAACACACTTTAAGACATTTCAGAGTACTCAAAATCCCCTGTCCCCACTTGTATGAATGCACTATTATTTTGCTGAATGAGTACAAAGAGATTTATGGCTCACATCTTGCTTAAAGACTTCTATAGGATATTCTATTTCAAGGACACAAAATGCTTTACAAAAAGTTAGAATTCTTCACAACCTCTTCTGTACTGAGCTTAATTTTGCACTGTTTGTCAACAATTGTTCTCCAGTGTCCTCCCACTGTTGATGTAAATGCTCTCAGTGTGTCCATAAAGCCAACAGCAGACATTCATTTTCCATATCATTTGCCAGCTGAAAACATTAGTGCTCCTTTGCTGTTTGCCTTTGACCTCTGCCAGGGGTTATCTTCCCAGCACTTCCAGCAAAGTAGGGATCATACCAGGGATCTCTGATCTATTCCGGGTAAAACCAGTCAGGGTTGACTTAGTTAAATTGAGTATGAGCTAGAGCAGATGACATCATTCAAGACTGATTTGGAAGTGCTCATACCATACTGTCCACCGGGAGGACTGTGGGGGTTATACCTCCATCTGGAGGACAGTGATGGACAGTGGGGAGGAGGTGTCAGCCCAGCATCACTGGACATGGATAGTCCACCAAGGGCCCAGGGAGGCACAGAGTACTGCCTAGGGACAGGGATAGTCATAAAAGGATCTGGTATGCCCACACCAAAGGTTATTTCATATCACATATAGTAGTCTTATTTTGGTACTGAAATATTTAAAAATATAACTGCACCTTCCCTTTCCACCTGTACCATGCTGTAATAGAAAAGACAGGCAGAGGACAGTCCTGGGTTTTGTTGTTTGTTTTGTTCATTTTGTTTGTAAACATAGAGTGGTTAGGAGTTCATGAATGATTACCAGCTGAAGACTGTCAGAATTTTTACAAGTAATTTGAAAGAAAAAGCTCACTTATTCTCTTGTGCATTTCTGAATATCTGCACAAAGGGAATAAGAGTAAAGTGAGTGAATAAATTGCTCATTGTGGGTTATCATTTGGGGTTCCTGATGGATGTTATTAAAATGGAAGGGGGAATGGGTTGCAAAAAACTGTACTTTATAAAAGGGAGTTGCAAACATGTCAGTGAGATGAATATTATTAACATGATACAGTTAAATAATTGCTAGAACTTCTGTTTGAAGAGAAAAGGCACATGAGGGAAGGTCATTATGAAAAATATTTCCTTCTAGTGCCCTCCAGACATTGTTTTCATGGTTATGTTTACATTTGCTATTTCAGATTGAGATCACAACATAGATGTTCCCAGACAACAAATAAAGAACAAACACAGTGATAGAATGAGCAACATCTGCGAATATAAATACATTTTTCCTATGATGAGTTTTTACAAAGCACTCCCAGCTTCTGCTATTCATCAACTGCAAGCACAACTTTAAAGGTGAAAACATTACATATTCTAGTACAAGCCAAGTTGATGACTGTACTGCCTTTGTTTTAAAAAGGTTGCTTCTCTCTTTTTTCTTTTTTTTTCCAAAATCAAAAAGCTATTTGAAAGAAATTGCTAAAACAGAATAACATTGCTATTTCATTCTTTTAAAATGCTGAAAGGGCCAGAGAGAAAGGAAAAGTAGCTGCCTTTTCAGAAAGATTCTTAAGTATTCATTTTGCATTTCTTTTTTCCTTTTTTTCACCCACTTACTATATTCTAGGTAGAGTTAAAATTTGTTCTGTTAGAAAACTTATCTTTTTTTCATGTCAGCTTATGCTGCCTGCTGTATTACAAAATGCAGTCAGCTTTCAGATTGAAATGAAAGTCAGTTTAGAAAAAAACACAGCCAATTTACCTACTCTTTGAAGTTCTTAATAATAGTAGAAATATACATGCATCACAGCAAGGTCTCAGAAGAGTGATTTTGTTAAAAGACAATCATCAAATACAGTATGGATTTTTAACAATCAAAGGATAAAAGTGCACTTAACCTTTGTAGTAGAGTTTGCATGTAATGACAAATTTCATCTCAAAGGGCTTGATCTTGCTGCTGCTGAAATCAATAGCAAAACTTTTGTGTACTTTGGTGAACCAAAGAACAGGTCAAAAAAGTGGCATACTGATTTAGGACAAAGCACTGTTTTCTGTAGATTTAATATAGTCCAGTTTTTGTGTAACTTTAATATTTAGTAGTTGAGTTGTAACAGGAGAAGAAAGTCCATTGCATTCCAGGCCTTAATTTTTCTATGATTTTTAAACATTTTTTGTCCAAACTTCAATGCACTTACATATCCCATGATAACTGACTCTTTCTTGTTTAGACAACTAGTTATAATTGCAGTATATTGTTTGGTGGCAAAATGATCAGAGAAACTACTTCAATAAATAATAGCCTTATGATGAAGTGATAGTAATATTGATTTTAGGGAGCTTGACCCACACAACATCTGGGCCCAATGTCTGACTGGTCTCTTGCACCAGACTCCAGCTTGGTTCCTGAATTGCAGTAGGGACAGAAAGGCAAGACTGGTAGTAGTTCAGAGATGAGCAGGTAACATGCCTTTCTGATCTTCTCCACCCTGTCTGAAAGTAGTTCTCTTTATTTCATGGGACTGTAGGTTGAGAAAAGTTTTCTGACCCAGGTATCACTGTTTTCAGAGTTATAAGCTCTGTTTTACAAGAGTCAGACTAGAAATGGCCAGAAATTTTCCACTCCCATGTTGTACCCAAGGACTTCAAAGCCCTGCAGTACACTTTGGGTAACAACCTATGAAATAAAGGATTAAACATTTAATAATAGAAATGGAAATCAGAGTTCTGAAAACAGCCATCTGAGCTCAGACCATGGAAGTCAGCTTGATATTTTCTCTTAAGATGTTTTTCAAGGAATTGGACGGAGGCAGACTCAAGCACACATTCCCCTGGTAGAACTGAGCCCTTGCTTTAGGTGTATTTATTCTCCTGACTTTTTGGAATAGCAATTAAGGGCAAGTGTAGCACATGTTAAATCTACTCTTTCTATTCTATTCCTTCCTTATTGTGAGCAGTGGAATTACAAATATCATTTTGTCAGGCTTCTTTGGAACACTAAATTCTTCGTAGTATAAATACACCATTTCTGATTTGGTTTTCCTGCCCAAAGAGGTTTTGCTTCATTTTGCATCTGGATGCACCTCCAAACTTACTCATGCTAATTTGAATGGGTTTAGCATATACTAGGAATAAATGATGCACTATTTAGAAATCTTTTAAAAAATTCGTTACCACATTCACCTATTATTGTTCTTAGTTCATTATTACCATTACCTAGTAACTAAAAGTGATATAAAAATGACACAATAGATAATGAGCTTTCTGAACTGTAGGACCACACCATATACATCTTTAATTCCATGAGGTTCCATGAGAGTCTTCAGCATTTCATACATATGTGTGTGTCTGGCACTACTTTACGTAATAGTTATGCATTACTGATTGCGTAGGCAGTTAATCACCCGATTACGTCAGATCACGGAAGATAAGCAGGGTCAGGCCTGGTCAGTACTTGGATGGGAGACCTCCTGGGAATACCGGGGGCTGTAGGTTCTAGTCCTGAAGACTTCACTGTCACTGTCCAAGCTCGCTCAGCCGTGGCAGATGAACCTTAGGAGTTAAAGGGTGGGGCCAGTTCTGCACACGCTGTGCCTCACCTAAAAAATCCACTGCGCAGGCTCAAAGGACACATGGGTAGAACCCTTCCCAAATCTTCATTCATGAAGCCTAGTCATACATACACATTGATTGTGTACAGGTGGAAACACTGAGGTACATAGACCCTTTTCAGTTTTTCATTAATACAGGTGGGACAAGAAATCTTTACATTTCTGTCCCTCCTTTTCACATGACACCCCCCATTCTATGTCCATTACCACAGACACAAATTTGTCTCTGTGTATGCCTCATTTTTATCCTAACTGTTGAAATAACTTCAAAATTACTACAGATATTATTTTGATTTAATTTTTTTAGGCTGGACTACCTGTAAGCATCCTGTGTCTGTCTTGTGCAATGATTTTTTTTTATGCAAAGGTGAAAAATAGATGATGTGCAGAATGAATCCTATCTGGTCCTGAAAGAGATACTTAATGTTTCATCCTGTCTTATGATTAATGACCAGGAAAAAACAACATTATTGATTTAATACTCAAAGCCTTCCTATTTCTTAGCTGCGTTCTGACATACATTAAGCAGACCTGCTATGCTAAGTTTATTCATTGGGAACTAAAGATGAATGTTTATATTTTTGAAGAGCCTGGTAGTAGGGTAAAAATAAAAACATTCCTGGTTTACATATGGATCCAATTTCAACTGGATTCCCCATGGGTAGGAAACAAGGAGAGGTGAAAAGTTTTACATACTATACTTTAACTCTCCTTGTTGAAAATGACACAGAAGCCTTACATTTCTAACAGTTAGAACAGAGGTGAGGATCCGGGGGAAATAGAAAGCTGAGGGAGCCTAACACAAGAGGCCGAGGTTAAATTGAATAGGGCAGACAATCACACTGGACTTGTAGTCCCTGCTGTCCTTCTCGAGGTAAAGACTGTCCAGGCACTCAGCTATAGGACAAGGGGGCACGGGCTTAAGCTCTGCCAGGGGAAATTTAAGTTGGATATCAGAAAAA
>JAWWLZ010000082.1:36043427-36065253 GCA_035041345.1 Poliocrania exsul | reverse complement strand
AAAACATACACACCCCCCGGCCCGCCCCCCCCCCCCCCCCCCCCAAAAAAAAAACCAACAAACCACAAAAGCACATATTTTTTACCCTGTCTTATACATTTACTACTTACATTTAAACATTAACATTTTAGTAGTTTTTTCACATACTGCTGCAGCTGGAAAATGTTGTACTTCATTCACTAGGACTAACAGAATCATGATAACTATAAATCAGCAGAAAAGACTGTGTTCAGGTAAAGGACTGTGAAATCACTCACCGCTTACAGCACTTCACATTTTCAAAGGGTTGCACCCACATGAATAGAGAGATTGTAATTGACCCTAACTTTACTGCAAAGTGAGTGATGAAGACTTAAACCTTTAATAGATAGAAAAAAGTAGTGGGAGGCTGGGGGTGTGTATTTGAAATTAATATCTTCATCCTGCTTGGTAGAGGGACAATCAGAAGAGTTCAGATGTAGACAAGAACCTATTGTATTTCCACAGCTACAGTATTTCAGTATGTTTGTTCTTCTCTGTGAAAAATAAATATGAAAGAACATGCCAACATCAGTCACATTCCAACCTTAGTAGTCTCACAGGATAAAATATCCATATCTGAATCCATAAATTCAGAAATTACCAAAGGAATTAGCAGACCTTCTGTATTACACCTGTAAGTGAACATATGCAGGGAAGCCCAGTTGCTCCTCTTTTCTGAATACTCAAGTGGTTCTAAGAGAAAAGAGGGTCACTGGCAGCTTGTACTACCTCAGTTTATCTGTTCAATAAAATCTTTACTTCTCCAAACAAGGAAGCATGGAGCTAAGAAGAAGAATACTCCCACACATGAAATGCAGGTAACATAGTGGTAAGGTAACTGCCAGTGACACTGCAACTCTGTCCCACAGGGGTAAGTGCTAAGGAATGTTTTTGTGCACTTCAACTCCATTCAGTTAGGAACTGACATTGTGACCACTGGTTTGGTTTGCTGGACAGATGTGGAGTGTCACTGTTGTTATACAAGTGTCTTTGGATGTTTTACATTCCTCTGGGAAGCACTGGATAGAAAGAAAGTATATTCCACCTAGGAGTGCATGCATCCAAACTCAGAGAAATCAGGTGCACATTAACCCAAAACTTCTAGAGTGTCTCAACACTGTGTTTCTTCTATTAAAATCAGGACAAACAGATCTGCTTCCAGTGATCTCTGACTTAGGAAGAATATATTCAGAAGTGCCTGGTAAAAGTATAGTGCTAAATGACACAATTTTCAAAGAATTAAGGGATTTGTACTTTTTGACAGGCAACGTTCATCTAGTAGAAAGTTTGCCTATGGGTAGGTTATATGCAGACGCTGAGCATCCCTGAGTCAGGAAACCATTGGTATAACCCCTAGAAAAGTTACAGCTCTGTGTCTGGTTTTTTCGTGATGTCCTGTTGCCATTGTGTATGGGAGAGTCACTCTATCTAGGTTATGTTAAAAGATGCCAAATGGTCCCCTTAGCACTCACACACCTTGCTAAAGTACAGTAGGACAAAGGTCACATATTGAAATGTTGCAGTTTGACAGTATCAGATGGAGAAAAGAAATTATGTCTCATCTCCTCTATCTTATCTCATCTAATACATGATGGTATTACAGTGATTATTGTAACTTACACCATGTTAAAGAAAAGACTAGCATGCCTTCCTCCTTTCCTCCTCCACCATGCCCTGAATATGTCACCCTCTTTTTTTCATACAGTTTTCCTCCTATGCCTGAAATTCAAGCCTGTGGATAATCCACAGCATAGGCTTCAAGTAAAATTCTTGTTTTTTCGAAGGGCTGTAAGTGGCACATGTCATTTGGGAGAGCATTAAACAACTGAGTGCTCTGAAGAGTTCCTAGTCTAGGAATCTTCCAAACTGCATATTAAGAAATTAAGTATTTTTGCTTTAAGCCATGTTCAGTGTCCTTAGTTTCTTGGGGAATGAGAGGTAGGTAAGATGATGGTGAAATATATCAAGTGAAAATTCCTTGGAGTTGAATCTTTATGCTCTAAGTCAACAAGGCATAACCCATTTCAAGAAATTCAAGTGATTTCAAAAGTTTTAGGGCAACTCTTCATGCAGTTCTTGAGAACAAGATTTTTTGGGTGTTCATAGCTTGGATTTTGATACTTCTTGTTTTATCTGATGAACAGACACTGATCCCAGAAGCTTGTCCATTTTTTACCCAGAAATACCAGTTGCTTTAATGTTATTACTTCTACCCACAGCTTTTGTCTCCAGTTGAATGAGAACGCACACTGTGCCCTGCAGACCTGTGTGGCTTGCCAAGGTAGAAACTGGTCTTTCACCTGCAGAGGAAACTCTCTTCTTTTCTGGGCCATCAAGTGATGGCCCCTGCCTGACATCAGACATGTCCACATCACAAAGTCCTCAGGCTCAGGGTTCCAGATGGTTATCCACATTCACCACTTAGCACAGCCAGACATTTATATGGACAGCAAACCCCACAGATGGTCCTAGAACATACTACATGAAATCAATGTCCTTGAAGGATAAGGAAACAAAACTCCTGGCGCAATATACCAAAAGTAAGGCAGAGGTTGCCTCTTGGGTACACTATTGACTATACAAAGATTAAATTCTATCACAATCTAGTTAATCATAAGCAAAATATTTTGACAGAAGAAGACAACAGTGATATTTTTTTCTATTCTCTATCTAGAGTCTCTAATCTGAATTACATTTCCTATTCAGTTACTAAACTGTTGAAAGATAACATTATAACCAGATTTGAAATACATTGAGATTGATAAAAAATGAGTAGGAAAAAAACCTTCTTTTTTTTTCGTCTTTGATTGAGTTTGATATTACAGACAGATTTTGGATGTGAATCAGACAGGCAATTTATCTGAACAAAGCTCACAGTGTTCTGGTCACAAGCAAGTTGTTTGCAAGAAATCAAATACAGCATGCACTTCACTATGCATATGTGTAAATCACTGTCATCTCCTATCCTATTCCATTGTAACAGACTTTATTTCTCCAAAACAGTATAGTATCTGTCACAGTGTGCCAGAACACATGAGAATGTTATATCTAGACACAGAAATAAAGCTCAATGCTTTAGAAAGTGTTATCTTACACGTATACCTCAGAAATTTTGTATCTGGACATGGAAAAAATTCTCTTTTTTTTTTTTCCTGCACTGCTGTCAGAGGCAATTAATGAAACAACTATAGATGCTCTATTCCTAGAATTTATTATTAACAACAAAGTATTGTCAGAAATGCTTATTAAAAACAATATCCAACAAAATTTCATCCTACACCTTTTAAATTTTCTCTCCTGTGTGCCCCACTGTCAGTACCTGGTGAACTCTTTTTCCTTGTCCTGGTGCTCACTTGGTCACATAAATCACTTTTCCTGGCATTTGTGCACTACCCATCCTAACCCTGCCACTAGAATATTCTCTCTGCAGATTATCAGTGCTGTTTTGCTGAACATGTTCAATATTAGGTGATCAGCAGGGGTTAATAGCCCTCAGCAGAAAACCACAGGGAAATATGAATGGCCCAAAAGATCAGTTCAGCTGTCATAACCTTCAAGGTTTCTGATTCCTAACCTAGTCTTACCTACATCCACACTTCAGTCTTATCTGATGTTCACGCTACTGTAGAAATACTGGGGGAAATATTTCCACTACTAGCTCTATAATGGCAATTCACAGGAAGATTACTGGTTGTTCCAAAATAAAAACATGAGTAAAGACCCCAAAATCCTCTCTAGACAACTTCAGAATTTTCCTTTAAGAGGAAGCATTTTTCCTGTCATTACAGGTGCAAATACCTCCTGAACACTGGATAAAAGAGAAAACACCTCAACATTTCCAGAAAAACACCTCTTCACTTTTAGAAAAAACATGTGAAGAAGGTGAATGTGAAAAACCCCAGAGTGCAACCTCTACCTTGGAGAGGTTTGCATGTTGCCAAGAGTGAAGTGGGGGAAGAAAAGCAGAATCTGCAAGTCATCTGTGTGAGCTGACAGGAACACCTCCCAACTGTGGACACAGAGCTTGCTTGCAAACACTTAATAACACAGATATTTCCAAAGTTCAGCTGTTTTCCAGAAAGTCCCACCACATGTTTATTCCTTCAGACAGGGTGAAGTCTGAATTGGATGCCAAAAAGTCATCTAAGTCTGCCCAGAAGGGACTTGCAACTTGACACGATCCTTTTATCTCCTTTGGCAATAGTACTGCAATAATTATAAAGATCTGTTCTTCTGTAGCTAGCAGATAGGCTTCAATACCTTCTCTGTGATATATCCAGATCAGTGTATACAGGCCTCCACTTGATATGCCTCATCCAGTGTGAGTATTTCAGTCTACAAATCTGCCCCTTGGATAGCAGAGGTTGACTAAGGGCATCACTAAAAGTAGAGTGTTTGCAAGAGCATGAAAATAAAGAGCCAATGAAAAAAATAGCATATTTTTCAAATTGTGCTCTTTAGTCACAAAGATTCAACATTTGACCTGACTAAAAATGTGATGTTGACAGTGATTTCCAGGATGACACAGAAGAATGATCCTTTGGAGCCTTTGGTTAGCCCTACATAGCTTTTGTGTCATAGCTGCTTTGAGGTCAGGAAGAGCCAAAGCTGTAGATCTGGAGGAGCTTAGAGCCTCTGGCCAAGGATTGTTTTTGGGTTTTTTTTGTTGTTGTTGTGGGGGTTTTTGTTGTGTTTTTTTGTTTGTTGGTTTGGTTTGGTTGGTTGGGGTTTTTTTGTTTGGTTTGTTGTTTGTTTGTTTTTTTTTCAAAACCAGAGTTATCTAATTGGTCTTGCATAGTGAGTCAGGGGAATTCTATCTGGCTATGTTCCTCATGAATCAAAGCATTTCTCCTGACAAAGACAATAAGACTATTCAATACAGGGCGCACTGACTCTTTTGAGGCATTTTTCTAACCCAGTGCAACAGAAAGTTAGATTCCTAAGACATAGCATTTAGTATTACAGCAATAGTACTTAATGTTTTCACTTCTTTTTTGTCAAGGAATTCTTACTTTTCAGAAAGAAAATACTTAAAAAGTAACTTGGAGCATGAGAGATCTATGAAAACTGGGAAATGAGAACTGGGAGTCAATAGTGCATATGTTGCACAGAAATTAGCTTGCATTCAGAGTCCTTTTGAAAAAATGGTGAGACAACTTATTTTCCACTTCAATAAACTTTATTGAAAAGCAATATTGATCTATCTCAATAACCTTATTTAATGTCTAGGCCACACACTGTCTCTGCCCAGATCCAATGTGTACCTCACCTTACATACACTTTTTCTACAGCTGTTTCTATCAGCAGGATGGCTCAAGGGATTATAAATTGCAAAGAAACATGGAATATAATGCTAATATTTGGTCTCCTTCTGTAATGCACATGAAAAAACCACCCAGGCTCACTTCAATATGTTTGTAAGTGATCATTTGCTTTAGTGGGAAGAAACAGTGCAATGTAAAATAGCACCCCTCATTGGGAACTCAAATAGCACTAAACTCCAGAATCTAAGGCATGTGCACTGATTATCAATGATTTCTCTAAGAATTTTACCCTCCTCAATCCTTGCAGAACTGTGCTTTGCTGATAATCATTACAGATCTCTCTTCAGATTTTATAGGGAAAAATATAAATTACACCATAAACACAAAACAGAGCAGAGCCTTGAGGCAAATACAGCTTGTTGCATTAAACTGTGGGATACCTCTGCTGAAGCAAAGTAGTCATTTTCCAATTATTACGTTAGTGAAAGATAAATATGAGTTAACAGAAGTATCCAGCTGCCAAGCTTAAAAACAAAAGAAAGAGACAGCATCTTCTCATAGAGATTTTCCTGCTGCTTAATTCTCCTGTCTGCTCCTGTGCAAACACTCACCTTTTTAACGAGGAAATGGTCTGTAAAACTCCAAAAATGAAAAATGAGATATATATTCAATTAGCTGTAGTATTCTTGGCATGTCACTTCAGGTCAGCTGGAAAGCTTTGAAAAGCAAGACATTTGTAACTTAAAGTACAAAATCTGAATGCAAACTCAGCTGGCTTAACTGTGAAGCTCTTTTGGCAAACCACTCTAAAACATAATTGAATGTAGCCCTCCTGGGAAGGAACCTTAATAAACTGGAGGACAACTTGTCTAGTAGCATTTTGATTTTGCCTTCACAATGTTCAGGTCTTTGTGCGATTACAGTAGTAAGTTTCACTTACAGGAATGATTACCCTACGCAGTTACAGGCAAGGACTTGTTTCATCCTCCCCCTGCAGCTAACATCCATCAAAGAAATGGCTTTCTATGCATAGCCTACTCTCCATGAGTTTATTTTCAAAGGTTGACCATTGTTTTATGGGCACAGGCAACACCTGAACAATTTACTCAGGCTTATTTTTGTGTTTACAATCCATACTAGGATAACAAATGTGATGAGCTGCACATCCAACCGAGTGGCTGCTGTGCAGGCAGAAAACAAAGACACATTTTAGCTGCCAGTCTGTGCTGCACCTGCAGGAACACTAGTTATGCCAGCGACATTATGTATCTACACAGGAATAAAAGGTGAGGGGCATTGCTGTAGGAGAACTGTAAGGGAATATAGGTTCTCAATTCACTACCCACGATGATCTAAACCAGAATAATCCCACTGTAGTCAATATCCTTTCAGATGCCTTAAAAACTAATTATTTTTAGCCATTTGTTTGCCAGATCTTGGGATATTTGTGCCAACAACATCAACTCACCAAAACACTGCCAGTTGTGATATGATTCAACAAAAATCTCATGTTTGCACAGTTTTTCCCACTTAAGGGAGATAATTGTACCAATGCAGTGAGTAAGACTCCTGGTATTCTGTGGCATGTTTTTAGTTTGGGTTCTCCCATTGCCCCCAACAGAGCTACAATCTTCACCCCCTCAAAACAACAGGTCCAACATGAGATAATCCCCTTTCCATGTTTAGTGATGCTTATAGCTTATAGTTCATGAGACAATAGCATTGGCAGAGCAGTTGCACTTGGATCAGGTCATAAGAAGCAAAAATATAGGCAAGACCTGAAAGAAGACACAGATTTTCTACACTGGGATTTTCCCCTGATCATGAAATGAAACATGCATAGCTACTTAGCTAGAAGGAAGCAGATTTCAAATTTGGATTCCAGCTTACCTGCAGATTCATGTGTTGATAACCTACCATGAAGGATTGCCTTCTGCTGGACTGTGTCTGAGAATTCAGCTCCTGGAAGGTACTCTCTATCATTTCATTCAGGAAAAGTCTCCAATACCTTGATTTAAAGAAAAAAATCATCAAGTTAAAGAAAGTCCTTCTTGCGTAAAGTGGTGGTAGAAAGTAACTTCTTGTTCAGCCTGTGACGTAGCTTATCACATAGGTGGTGATTACTGACTATGTCAGAGTGACACAGGCACATTTAATTCAGGTTCAGTGGGGACCAGGTCCTTGTCTGATAAAACATTTGCTGGCATAGGCCTTGGCTGAGGAAAAAACTGTAGTGACTCAGTCATCTTCCTGTCTTCAGGCCAGCTGCAGGTCAATGTAACTCCAAAAAATTGTGGTCATTCTGGCAAGTTAGAGAAGTGCACCTAAAGAAGAGTGCACCAAAAAATCTGAGTCAAAGCATGACAGAGCAACATGAGATGAAAATCAAGCCTACCTTCTTTCTTCCCCTTATCTTACCATTTTCTCTCTCACAAACTGTATCCAAGGCATTAATCTTCTCTGAACTGCAGTAACCTTCGCTTTTCTTTGTTCTATTGAAATCCCTTACATTTGCTCTGGTTTTTTTCCACATTAGTTCTTACAATTCTTACGCAGAATTAATCCAGTTATTTCAGCATTTTTCCCTCTTTCATTTTTTCGAATTATCTTAATTACTATGAACATTCCAGAAAAAAAAAAAAAAACCAAAAAGATACATCTGAAGTGCTTCAGACAGTCTGGCACAGTAGTCCCTAGAGGTGGTTTTATATGTTACAGATTGGGTGCACATTTTCCTGCCATTGTGTAGCACTAAGGAAAACAAAATCCCAGCTGGCACAAACAACTCTGTTAGAGCACTAAAATTACTCTATACTTTCTCAGGCAATGCTATGGCTGGATCTGGCAGTGACTGATATGTTCAAGGTTACTTTATATGCATTTCTTTCACAAACAGGGACTGTATTCTATCTTGAATACAAACTAAAAAGTCACATCCATCTATATACTCTTTCTTTGTTTTTCACCCAGTCCTTTTCTATACCTAATGCTACAAAACCATTTAATAGTGCCAGACCTCCCTCACAGACCATATTTACATTGTGTCATCAGGCTTTACTGAGTGTACAACAACCAGAAATGCAGAACACTGCATTCTACATTTAACTATACTTATTGAGAAAGGTATTTTAAGTGTACTTAATCAGAAAGATGAAAGAGAAAGAAGTGGTTATTTATATTGCTTAGGAAAATGCCTGGTAAACTGCTAAGAGTCAGATCCTTGAAGGCACTGTCAAACAGGTTTACTTATTATTTAGCAAGTCTCTGTGAAATTATAATGTTGCTAATACTCATATACCATCTTCAAGAGGATGACAAGAAGCCAGGAGAATGAGATCAGCAGCAGAACCACAAAAGAAACATGACTGTGGAAGAGAATATGCTAAATGCACTGAGCCAGCAATAAAGTAAAGTGACCAAACACAAGGCTGAAATAATTATTCAGAAATTCCCAGTCATAATATGAGATAAACCTCTCACTCACACACTTGATATTTCCAGAGTGAGCAAGTGTTCAGGAGTGCTCTTGATTTTGAGTATAAGGCAACTGAGAAGCAGACCACAGATGGAATAGGTCAACTCTAGGTATAAGCCCAGCTGTGTTCTGCTGAAACCTCTACAAATTCTTTGTTGAAATAAATGCATCTGTGCCAGTTTGCAGCAGCTGAAGGTTTGACTCTGTCATTTTATACATCTTGAACTTTAAGATCAAGCCAGATTTCATCATATGTAAAGACATAAGCATTGACAAATAATTTAATGAATGAAGTTCATATTCAAAAGGAAGCAAGGGTATGAAATCAGCCTTTCATTTGGCAACTGTTCAGTCACAGAAAAGTATGAGCAAGCTGTTCAGTAGAAATGGTAGCAATCACCAAAAATGTTTTAATTGGCTGAAATGAAACTAAAAAATTGAACCAAACATGGTTAGTTAGTCTACTAGCAACATTCAGAGTGTGCCATCTGTGTGTGATTCATAGAATGTGCTCCAAGGTATACAGCCTAACTTAGCCTGATTTTTTTTTTCACTGTTACAGTCACCTTCTATACAGTTGGGGAAAATTATTGTGTTGCTTTGCCTTTTTCTTTTTTAAATTCAGGTCAAGAAAGCACTAATATTTTTAAATTTTCCTCACAAGTATGAAAGTTGAATCACATTTCCCAGGGTTTATTGAGATCAGTGAATATTTTAGTAAATACAGGTAGATGTATTGCTTTTAAAGGAACAATATAAAAGTTGGCTGTTTTCTTCAGTTTCATATAACTTAAACAGGCATAGGCCAAAACACAAAGACATATACTATTTCCTTTGGGTAATAGTTGATCTAAATCCTAAATACAAAAGTTGAGAAATTCCTTCCTTTTTTTTTTTTTTCTCTTTTCTTTTTTTTTCATTTGAGAAAAGGCATTCAGTTACTCTTGGAATGCTGCACAATTGAAAAAGTCCAAGCCAAAATAAACAACATATATTTTAAAAAAAAAAAAAAAAAAAAAAAAAAAAGTGCTGTACTATGACACAAAACCGAAAATCCAGTACTGTCTCCCATTCCCATCCACTCCTCACATTAAGAGAAATAACAAGTGCATTTTGCAGAGTAGCCTACCTGAATGGTACCAGAGGGCAGGCAATATTTTTGAACCAAGGAGAAGAAAGCATAATTTAAAGCCAAGTATCTTACCCTTCAGATGTTCTAGGAAATGTCCCACTAGGCCTAGGCCAATTACAGTTTCAGATATTATATTTTAGGAATTATAACTTTATTCTCAAAATGTCTATTCTATTACTCATACAATAATGCATTGCATTTCTAAAAACAATTCTGGATCAATGTTCAATAAAGACCATCAAAAGGATTCAAAGGTGTATAGTCAAGCTTTTATCTTGCTTTATTAACTTGGAGGCAATTAATATTTCATGACATATATTGAGGGTAGGGTTTTTTCTGAGTTTGTGCCTAATGTAGAATTCTCTAAAGTGAAATATTTGCTGGTGGCAATCTCTTTCATACAATATTAGCATATCCAATTCTTCCCTTGTGGAATGTTTCAGCATATAATATTAATTCACCATTAGGTAATGTACTCATTTTAGCAATCTCCTGTGTTCTCATTAATTAAAAACCTAGTACAATCACTTGTAGCCAATGCAGTTTTATTTTGCTTGTTTTGTTTTATTTTTTTTAGTGCTTTTTTTTCTTTTTTTCCCTACCTTGTCTTCAGAGTGGTGCTGCTTTTTAGTAGAAAATTTCTATCAATGTCCACCCCATATTCAGCAGCCACTCCCATGTATGGATCCAAGAGCTTCAGGCAGGATGGTATTCTTATTAATTTGGTATAGTGTATTTATCTATATTAGTATAAATATAAGCCTAATGTAACAATAACTTTGCTTTGCTGTAGGATTTGTTCTACTGTTCATTTTTCATAATCCAGAGTTTGAAAGCATTTCAATTTCTCTTTTTTCTTCTCAGAACCAGTCATGAAATTTCTACAAAATTACATTCTCTATGAAATTTTCAGGTGAGTTGTATAAATTATGACCTGCTCACTTTCTCATTTTATAGACAATTGTAAGCTGTTACTTAAATCTTCAAACACTTTGATTGAGGAAATAAAATAATCAAATATGAGACATGAAATTCTGGAGAATCATTCTTCAATACATTTCACTACATGTTCAGTTCTCATGAAAATGGAGTCATTGTAAAAAATGTTAGACATATAAAGCAGTCAGTGAACAAAGGTATAAGACTTATGTCTGCTCTCAGAGTTTACAAACTCTTATTTCATAGTTACTGTGGGCTAGGACATATTCTGGTATTAAATTTCAAAGTCTGATCAGAATTTTCTTTTAAAAGGGTCAAGACCGTTTGGAGCATTTTACTAAAAACTGTTTTTCTTCTTTTTCTGTAAGTTAAGGTAAACAGCTCTGTTCCTTTCTATATTTAATGGCTTGTCTGTAGGATTTCTTTTGCTATACATGTTATTGTCTCAAGTTTTTATGACTAAACTTTACATCAGTGATTAAATGACAGAACTACTTTTTAATATGAACTTCAGCAATATAACATACAATTTTTTATAAAAGAAAGTAATTGTCAGATCAATAGGTAACTTATACCCTACCAAGCCAAAATGAAATGCCCTTCAGACGAAATTTTAGTTGTTAAAATATTTGAGCTTATGGTGACAGCCCTTTTTTAATTTTTTTTTTCTTTTCAGGATGCTTTTAAAACCAAATTCTGGTAAGCTAGTATCAATCAGGTGGCTCCTATTTATTACAAAAGGAATCTTGAATATTACATATTCATGACATATAGGTAGACAGGTTGTCTTGTTTTTCAGAGAAAAAATGTGGTAGAGCAAAACTTACAATGGGAGACAAAGAAAAATATGCTGGCAAAATTGATTTGTCAGCTGAAAGAAAACAAGGTGAGAAACCAGATAAGAGGTATATGGAGAATGAAAGAAGACAAAGGAATGTGGCAGTACGTATTGTAAAAATAGTTGAGCCTGAAAACCCTGATACCCAGATTCTGTAGGCTTCTGATAAAGCAGATGAGGCTCTAGAAGAGAAGAAAAAAATAATATGTGAGTGGGTTAAAGAGAAAACAGGAATATGCAGACTGAGAGGCCCACCAAAAATCTGATTCATCTTAAAATATTGGAAGTCAGAACATCTCAGGAAAATTAATGAGAAACACAGGCATTCAACAGTGAGATTAAAACTGAGGAAGCAGAAATAGCAGTATATACTTTGAAGAAATTCTGAACTCACTAGCCATGAATTTGCACTGCAGTATGACAAAGGGGGGACATAAAATCCAAATAAAAAACATGGGCAGCTAATCGAAAAGTAGAGAGAAAACAGATCTGCTACAGATGTCTCTGGAGTATTTCATTATGGGATGCATGCTGTGAATGGAGAAATGGGGGGGAAATGGAAAAAAAAAAAGAAAAAAACCAAACCCAATCAAAAAAACAAACCAACCAACTAACAAAACAAAAACAAAAAAACAAACCAAAGCAAAGCAAACCCCAAATATATTACTGGGTTAATTTGGGCTGGTTTAAGGGACTGTGTGGGACAGACCTCTGAGGAAAGATTAAATAAATTCAGTATGGTTTAGACATGTCTGGGGGAACTAGAGTAACCAGGTACAAACTGGCATAAACAGTAGAAGCAGCAAGTATAGTTCTTATAAGACTACAGGAGCAGATTCCAGATATCTAAATCTCCTTTTAGAAAATTACCTGACTGCTATATTATATTGTACAGACAGCAACACAAATTTTCTGCTTGTAAGCCCTCAATCTGGTTCTTATTTCATCTCCACTAAAAACACTAAACTCTCCATGATCTCTCTTGGCAAGTAGTTTTTCTCCACCATCAGTGATTTGGAGATATTAAATAAAAAAACATACTTCTCCAAGGAAAGGAGAAGGTTTTGGGTAGAGGAAGACTATAGACACAAATAGATATAAAGAGTTTGGTATTTATATTCATGAATACTGAGTCAGTAAGGTGTTTGCTGAGCCCCCTCAAGCAGTCCCCCACAGGATGTGGTCACACCCACCTCTTCAAGAACTACTCAGCTTTACACAGACGCACCTCTGAAAGCTTGAATGAGGCTGCACAGAACCAGCTCCCCATTGGTATTTGTACTGTGCCATCTGTGTGCCTCAGCCTCTAGCCTAAAGCCCACAGGTTCCTGTTTGGTCTGAAGTGCAGCCCTGTGAAGCAGCAAGACCACACTACACTGTGAGGAACTGGAGGCATTTCAGTTCAGTATTATCTTTCTGGCATTCAGCTTTGCATAAGGAGCTACTGCAGGTTGTCTTCCCCTGTCTCCCTGGGGTTGAATGTGGTTCCACTGTCACTTGTGGCACAGTGTGGGGAAGAGGCAAAAAAACAACAAAGCAAAATAAAACAAAACAAACAAAAAAACAAACTAGGGATGGAAAATTACTCTGTATCCATGGCTGCACAACTACACACCACATCATCAATACCATGTCCCTGAGCAGCTGAGAGTGGATGACGTATTTTGGAATTTTAATGAAACCCATTAGAGGAATATGTGATAGGCAAAACATCCGGAAATCAAAAATCCACAGAGCGGTGTAATCCTCAAGTGAGGACTGATTCAATTCTCATTTTTGTCACACCTTTATGTATTTTTAAGCACATTTCTACCTTTAAAGTTAGCTCTGCCAAACCTGCTGTCAGTGCAGTTTGGTTATTACCCATTCCCATCTGATGCTATCAAGCTGACCTGTGGTGAGGCAGAGCTGTCAGAGTAAGTGGATTCCAATGTACAGTAGTTGCAATAATAAATTATAGGGGCTATACACCAGAGAAAACTGTGATTATATTGTCACTCCAGTGCCCATTAAGCTCAGCAATTTCTAGCTATTTGAAAAACTCAGGTGTCATTCCTACAACACGGAAATGTTTTCTTAAATGTAATAAAATCCACCATTTTAATTGCTTCTCAGGACCTGCTCACTTGACTGTTACCTAAATAAACATTTCAGGGAGTTGCTTAACTCTATCAAACTTTTAATTCATAACATGAAGCTATATTGTTTTGGAAATGACAAGCTCTCAGTGACTCCTTTCTGTATCTATCAATAACCATGGTATCGGGATTTATACTGCAATCTGTCCAAAGCCAGTGAAGTGCCCATGCTCCTGAATCTCTCCCTTTTGGAAATCTTGCAAGGACTGCCTCTGAGAAGTTCCCATACTGTCCTCCCACTCTTTAGACTAGCACACAAGTACAGCAAAACTGTACTTTCAGCACTTCTACTCTTCTGCACCTGGAGAGTGTAGTTAACTGAATTATCTGAACCTTAGATAGCTTTACAGTTCATTTGAAGATATTTTTGGAAAGCTTATTATTTTTCCTGGACTGGTTTTTGCTTCATGAAGTCCTAAAACCTATGTAAATTGTAAAAGTGAATTTCACCATCTATCTGTACCAGAATATGCCACACAGTCATGGTAGAATTTAATAGGGAACTGCTGAGAGGCTCCCCATGGATTACACTGGGCTTTGAATTACATTCTGGGAAAGTCCAAACCCCTCTTTTTAGCCAACTTCTAGGTTTGTGTCAGTTGAATCATGAAAAGAGAACTCAGCCCTCTTGAAGTAAGGGAACCCAGAAAAAGCAGCCAGGAGAGAGATCTTGATACGTGAAAGCTCTTGGAGAGAAACTATAAAACAACTCTTTCATCTTTGACCCAGAGGAACTTAAAAGAACCTGGAGGGAAAGTAATATTTCTAATTGGTGAAATATGTGCTCAAGAACCATCTGAATGTTCATGTATGAGCTATGACTGTGAATTAACTGGAAATCTGGCTCAATGTAGTGGAAAAAAAAAATCCAGAGCAGGAAAAAAATGTGAACCAGTCCTACTGAGACACAGATTATACAACAGAACAGAATGAAAGGACAGACTGCAGAGGAAAAATACACTTAAATATTTTTAAAATAAAATAAATGGACAACTGAATTTATTCAATCAATGCCTGCATTTTCCAAGCAAAGGATGCATATAAAAATGTTTGCTATGTTTGTGGGAGGGCGTACTTACACGTAGGGTCTCCCTCACAGCATTAGGTTTTTTATCTGAACATAAGGCCTGGTAAACAAAGCTTTAACAATTTTAGATTTGACTCAAGATTTAGAGCTAGGAAACTGACTATTTTCCAGTTGATGCTTCACTAGCCCAAACAGATTCACAAGGGAAGATTACAGATTGCAGAAAGAGACCAAAAAGTATTTCTTCCTAGTTTATTCTTTGTTAATGTGAAAGCAGAAGGAAGAATCTTCTAGCTAGTTGCTGAAGACATGCTGAAGACAGGTGAAATGTGTCTGTTACACAAGATTAATTTTAGTCTGACCTGTTAATCCTCACTGGGTTATGGAATTCTTTGTTTATACTCTTCTGTATTCTGCTGTAACTGTCACAGATTGAGCCCCAAAGTGCCACTGGTTCTGAAAACTAATATTTAAAGGAAAATGCTTTTGTACCTTGCTAAGGCTCTGCTTTGCACTAGTTTTTCTGAGGTGGACACTGTAATATGATAGGCATTCTATAATGCATGGAAACAGAAGCCCTAAACTTTTCTTCTCCATTTTCTTGAGCTAATGTGGTAGCCCAGAAAAAGATAGAAAGGTAATATCAAGCAAAGCAGAAGATAGGCTCTTTTCTGTGTTATTTGATGTTTATTTTCCAGATCAGCCCACAAGCATGACCAAAAAGGTTCACACTGCTGTTCTTAGCCCAGACCTCCGAGTTAGTTCTGGATATTAAGCAATCTACACAGTCATTGTGGAGGTCTTCCACTTCCTTTATACTCATTTTTTGTCAAGATCCAGTTTGAATTTTTAACCTTATGAAATATTAGCACACAGATTCCAGTGTAAATCTCCCCCAGTCACAACCTGGGACATTCTGGTGCCCTAGAAATGCTGAAGGTTGGAGCACACTATTGTGTAAGAGAATCCTGAGATACTCCATGTCATCCTTGAGATAGAGCTAGTCCCATATTTCTTTACTATTTTTTTAGACTTGTTTCTATTTTATTATCTTTTTCTTCAGTAAAAGTGTCAGCCTCCCCTATTCACAGTCTCTCAAAGAGCTGCCTATATTTTGAAAGCTGAAATACTGTATTTCTGAGTTTTACTGGAGAAGGCAACAATCCTGAAGACCACATTTTAAAAACCCAAGATAAACAGCCTCAAGGTATAGCAGATTTGATCCTTCCTAAGGCCTGATTTAGTATAAAAAGTACACTGTAACAGGTGAAGTCTGTATGATGAAACCTGCAATGACTCAACTCTCTAGTAAAATAGTCTCCTGTAAGTGCTACATATTTTTAAGTCAATAATTTGTAGCAGTAGAAAGTTAAGAAAAGCCACATTTATGTGGGATGGAGAAAATTTGGATCTAAAATGAAAGATGTGACTCATAATAAATGACAGTTATGTATTAGATTGTATTTTTTTCTTCCCCCTTCAGTAGGCAAAAATTATTACCATGTTATTATTCTATTTTTCTGCAGAGATATCTAATTTCCTCCCCCTCTCCTACCTTCTTGTGCTCCAGTTTTCAAGTTAGAATATTGAGAACTGTTTAAAATCTATCTTAGCATATACAAACACACTTGGTTAGAAGAGCACTGGAAGCAATGGTGACATATTTTAGCAAACCTAGTCTATCACTAGAAACACACACATACACACAGAGATCACAACAAATATACCTGTTCCCTTCCTTAAAAATCTGCTTGGCCCTATCACAATGATTCAATATGATCTAAACTTCCAGGGAGATCTATTGCACCCCACCTTTCTGTCCATGGTATGCGCTTCGGTGGAGAAGTCCTCAATTGGAGACCTGCAACTTCTTAACAAGGATGTGGACATTATTTTCAGGAACACTAGTAGCTTAATAATTCAAGCAGGTCACCTTCCAGAACATTAGCTGTGCATGAACATGAGGTTTATTGATAAATTCAAGGGAATGTATCACCATGACAAAATTAGATCCCCCGAAAAACTTTGAAAAGGAAAATCAGTCAAATTCGGTTATGCTTTACAAAATACCCAGAGTTAGATACAGTTCTATAAAGGCTTGACCTCTTTCTTCACCACTTGAAAAACCTGTTTGGGCCTAGAGCAGAGCTCTGTAGAAGCTCAAAGAGTCATGCCCCTGCCTGGAGACCCTTTCTTCACAAACTAAATTGTATTTCTCTGCCCTTACTTTTGAATTGGACTCTCAGATTGTGATATTGCACATGTTTAAGCACTTATTCACCTTTTCCTCCCAAGTCTGCAGTTGGTATTAACCTCTTTCCCTTGCTCTGACTCTTCCCTTGCCCTTGCTTTGCTTGCTGCCTCACACCCTTTCTTATCATTTGGAGAAGATGAGCCCTCCTATAACAACATTAGGTTTGCATCCTCCCAATGCAAAGGTCTAGCTGCTCCATTCTTGTTCCTAACTATTAATTGAAAGACACATAAATAACACCCCCATGCACTTCATACAAGGGACATGGAGAGAGCCTCTGTGTAAGAAGATAAATGGTTTGTGAAGTAAAACCAGACTCTTCAAATTTTGGGAACCAGTGTCCAAAGCTAATACTCCAAAGCCTCTCTTTGTATTTTCCACCTTTAATATTTACTTGACTTTGGATTGGAGGAGAATATTTGCTCTTTAAAACACAGCATTTGTGTCCAGACACCAGCATCCATTAACTGAGCTGACAAGAGCGGGGCAGAAGGAACAAATGGCAGAGAGACTAATCCTCAGCTAATGGAAGATGTCATATCTCCACAAAATCAATTTGCTGAGGTGACAGCGTTTCTGCTGCTTATGGTGAAAGCCACAATGCCACAGGTAATAGTTTCTCAGAGCTGAAGTGCTCTGTTATATATGGAAATGAATCACACTATAATTAAAGGCATTTTCAATCTAGTATTTGAGGCTTCAGTCCTTGGCCATGTGAAATAGCTTTTCCTTGTGAGTTCTGGGACATAAGCTGCAAGAAACAAAGACATAAACCATGGACATCAATGATCTTTTCATTGTAAAACCTATTTGGGACGGATTCTGTTTTCTGAAATAAATCTAGAGTGACATCTGTCAAGTTAATTCCCCTTCCAAGATGCTGGTTCATTAAAACTAATGCTTTTTCTAACAGAAAGGTTTAAGATTTCTTAAGTTGTTTTTCTTTGCTCTCTAGAACTATACTTTAGAAATGATAGAAAATATTTTCTGGAATGTGGGTGAGGGAATAATTTTCTGCTTCAAAACAAAGTTTTGGAGGTTCATTTTGGTATCGTTGTTGTTTTATTAAGCTGCCTACTGCTGCAACTATTTCTAATGTTAAAAAGCTACATGAAGTATTTTGATAGATAAACAACATTTCTAACATTTCACTGATTTCTTTAACAAAAAAATCTCAATAGCAACATGTTTTATTTCATGTGCGAAAAATTTTCACAAGATAGAAAAAAATATTTTCTTCTGCATCTATAATCAAGCAACAAGTTATATGCATCTTTGCATAATGGTTCTTTCCCTTATTTTATTTTAATCCATTCCTCTCTATCCTAAAGGCAGATCTTGTCCATGTAGTATAGTTGAGTTCATGGCGGGTGGGGGGGTGGAAGTGTTTAAATTTTTAATGTGTTTCAAGCTTTTAAAGCTTAAAGTGGGTGATTTAGTCATGCAAGTAGTCAGTTTGTTTAGACTGCCTAAAAACAAGCCTGGTCTAAGCACGTGTTTTTAGGTTGTTTCTTTAGTTAATAGAAAATTAATGTCAGCCATACAGGGTATTGGTTCAAGAACGGTATCTAAGATAGATGGGATTAATTATCTTGAAGACTTGCCTACAGGCTGACTATAGAGCAAGCCAGGTAAATAGCTCAGGCTAGATGAACATTTTTGAGATATCTAACATTATAAGAGATTAATGCCTCTTCTCCGTACCAGTAGAATTAATGAAAACATGGAGGATTTATTAATAGTATTTGAGTTAGTCCTTTTAAACTCCTAAAGAATTTTAGGGGTTTTTTTCCTGCCTTATATTTTTAACAATATTTCAATCTACCAAAAGAAAGCTTTTTTTTTTCCTAAACATTTTTATTTTATTCTTTGATCTAGACATCACCAAGCAAATCTGACTGAGCTGTCACACTGCCATCACAGAACCAAATGGGAAAAAAAGAGAATATTGTTGTCCCCACTTTATGGAAGAGGAAATATAAAGATGGCATGAGTGCATGCAAAGATGAAATTATATTCCAGGTCTTTGAAACATTTCATAAGTTATCAATAGAAATACTAGATTGCTGGTAAGCTTTTATTAGAAACAGAAACTAGAATTAAATAGTAGAACAAAAGATCTCCCCCCATACAGATATATAAAGATTTAACTGAAGAGTTCATGAACACTATTTTTAGTAATGCTTTTCTTCTGATTGAGAGTTATCTCTTAAATATATATTTTTGTTAAACATATTTATGTAGCAGATTATGTCAAAGCAAGTAATATAATTCTTAATCAATGCAAACCTGGTTTTCTCCTTTCTTTTGAGTACAACATCATAATGAGAAAAAACAACCTCTATTAAAGAAATCAAGCATCTGTAAAGTAGAGCCAAGTCAAAAGTAGCAGAAATAGTGTATTACATGTGATTTTCCATTCAACTTCCACGTCTAAGCTGTCAAACTTTCAGTCTCTCTTCTTTGAAAGGGAGCACAAGAACTGTCATTTAATAGTCAAGGGATATTAGGAATGAAAGAACTACTATTTCTATCATTTAAATAAAAATAGGAGTTGGGAAACTGATGTTCCAGCTGTATGATCTCCAGTTAATTTTTGTTTTATGTGTCAGGCAATGATATTTCATTCAGCAACTCCAAAACAAATATGAATGATAAAATTCAACACACCTTGCCTTTAGACCTCTGGCAAGAAACAGGGGCTGAGTGAGTATGTGGCAGGCTGCCCCAAAAGACTGACACAAGATAAATGCTAGATTTAGCATGCCTTCATTTAATGGCTGACCCAGCAGAACAGCCCTTTAGTGGGCTGACAGTCTTCTTTATATCTCCACTCTCTCGATTATAGTGTCACATCCCATTTAGCACTCCAAATTCACAGTCATTTATGAACACCACCCAAGCCTAGGCAGTCAGCTAAAAGGATACAACTGTCTGGTTATTATTAGCCATCAAAGTTCTGAAACATTGTCATCTTGTGGCAGGTTGAGGACATAACAAGGAAAATAGCTGCTTCTCCTGACCATTTCCCTAGCCCTGGAAACAAACAGAATGCCTGGGGAGATCTCTGGTGCCAGCCACCTGTGGAAATTGCTGCAGGAATTTCCTTAGTGCCATAGTATGGACAGACTGGGACAAACTAAATCACAATAGGCTTACATCATAGGATCAGGTCTTTAACTTGCAGCACTGTGTTTTCATTCCAGGTATAGCAATAATCAATAAATACAAAGCAATTTAACCATCAGACCTACTTGCTTTTTGATGAACCTGAGGAAGTACCAGCAATTTTCATATTGATATCTGCCTACATATATAACTAACCAACAAAAATTAGACCTGACAGAGATTAAAAGGCGAGTGATAGCAACCTAATACTAATAACTTATGTGGTTTTAGGAGAGATCATACAGGAAGAGCTGGGGTGTTTTTGCTAGCTCTTATTTGTCCTGTCACATGCCTACTTCCAGAGCATCTGAAGGACATGCTAAACTCAGCACAGTTCTTCGCAGAGATTACACTGTGTGCACTAATTATCCAAGAGAACAGTGTGTCACCTAAGCTTGAGTCATCACTGAGTCAGCTTTAGCTCTTCAAAACTCAGTGCCATAACTTTACACCCAAAGATTATGAATCATAGAGGGGAAAAGGAAAGGAGAGACACAACACTTCACTTTACATAAACACCTACTGACACAGGCTAAGGGCACATCTGTTAGGGTGGATGTAGACACATCTGGGTCCATAGAGAAGGAAATATTCAAACAGGTCCAGCAATAAACCAATGCAGCTATACAGATCTTAGAGCAAAGGTCTGGATTCAATAAATTTGGTTGCCCTTGTGGACTTATCACTGGATGTCTTCATAGTCTGTGAAAATCCAGGTTTCATCAACCTGTGTGTCTACTTTCTCCCATCCCCAGCTCTTTGCTAATATACTAGAAAACATAGTAAAACATTTTGTAGTAGAAAATAGAGCTTGCATAAGTCTCCAAGGTCTTTCATACAAAATTCAATTAGTTACTTACACTAAAAATGATGCCACAGTATCATACCTGGATTAAAATAAGTACTTGAGGGTTTACCACTTCCTGAAGAGTCATGCTCAATGCCTTTTGGTTCACCTTCAATAAGAAAGGCAGAATTTTCATTTTCATATAATGATAGCCTCTTGATATGTATAAAATGAATAAATTTCTTATTCTGAGAGGAAAAAATAAGAGCCTCCACCAAAAATCAGTAGCTAAGCAATGTCAGTATGGCAAGGTTCAGCAGAGAATGAAAGCAAATGCATCTAGTTGTTTTTTCCAGTGGAGATATATGCAGGCATGTGTAAGCATAAACAGAGACACACAGAAATATCACAGGCAAAGAGCACAACAAAGTCAAAGGCAGACAGTTGTTGTATGACCCTGACCAGAAAGATAGCCAGGAGAGCTTTGTGAGGGAAACGCAGACTGGAAAACAAATGAGGATGGGCAGGAATCATAAGAGAGAAAACATTCTGCTCTTTGATTTCTACCAATTCAGGGAGACAAACTCAGATACATTAATAAATACATTTTATAAAATCAATGAAATATTGTCTCCTACCTAAAGATTTCATCCCAGTAATAGCAACCTGCAGAAACTTAAGTTTTTGCTGAAGGCTAGGACTGCAAAAGGGAGGGATGCATTACATTTAGGCTCATGTCTAAGACTACTAAACTGCCTTTGAGGAGCATAAAGCCACAGTTTG
>JAWWLZ010000082.1:36028821-36043327 GCA_035041345.1 Poliocrania exsul | reverse complement strand
TTTTCCAGTGGAGATATATGCAGGCATGTGTAAGCATAAACAGAGACACACAGAAATATCACAGGCAAAGAGCACAATAAAGTCAAAGGCAGACAGTTGTTGTATGACCCTGATCAGAAAGATAGCCAGGAGAGCTTTGTGAGGGAAACCCAGACTGGAAAACAAATGAGGATGGGCAGGAATCATAAGAGAGAAAACATTCTGCTCTTTTATTTCTACCAATTCAGGGAGACAAACTCAGATACATTAATAAATACATTTGATAAAATCAATGAAATATTGTCTCCTACCTAAAGATTTCATCCCAGTAATAGCAACCTGCAGAAACTTGAGTTTTTGCTGAAGGCTAGGACTGCAAAAGGGAGGGATGCATCACATTTAGGCTCATGTCTAAGACTACTAAACTGCCTTTGAGGAGCATAAAGCCACAGTTTGGCACTAACTAGAGTCAGACTTGGACTTCCTGGGATCGCTCAGCCACACGACCCTGACCTGGATTGGGTAGGTAGGCAAAGCTTGTTTATGCCACTCTCAGTGGAGGAGAAAGTATCTGGCTGTGACTAACATCAGAACCGAGCAGTCAGATAATATCTGAGCCAGCATAAAATAGTGCATAATTGCCTGCCACAAAAAATCCCTTGAGAACACCGGAACCGTCAGGGTTACTTTGCACCAGTTCGGTGCCGCACCATATGGCTCTGACATTTTAAATCCTACACTGCTTTTTCTAAAATCATATTTTCTATTCCTTGAAGCCACAGCCTAAGGAATAAAAGAGCAAGAGTGGAAAGATAGCAGCCAGCTGAGAGGCAACATTAAAGCAGACGTATGCCTCAAATCCCATCCCTCTATGGGGTTTATTGAATATAAATAGAGTAGCAGCAACAGAACCAAGATGCCCCAAGCACTCCTGTATCATGTTTATTATCTGGCATGATGCACATTTATTTATTCCACATAAAACAGAAGCTTTAACAGAGGGAATGAGAACATCTTCAGTCTGCCCACAATAGTTAATCCTAGCTTCAAATCACTTCAGAAAGATTATGAAAGTTAAATCCATCCCATCATCACCATAAAGTCTGAGCTATAATTAGTAGGTGAATGATTAAAACAGGAATGAGATGGAGACGGAGTGAGACATGTCAGCACTTCCAGAGATGCTCCATGTGAAGTCCAGTTCAACAAGCAGCACTGGAGCATGCTTACCAATCAGTCACAGTGGGAAGCTGGACAATTTGTGAACCTAGGTCAGACCTCAGGCATTTAGGGAGCTCCACTGTGACAACATTCAGCACTTGTGCCCTTTAGCTATCACCAATGTGAGGCAGCCATGAAACCATCTCAATTTTGGATCTATTAATAGCACCAGTGAGGTAGGTCCACAATTTCAGCCACTTTGGAGCAATAAGGACCCAACGCCTTGATGAGACCACATGGCCCAGAGCCACTGCCTGCTGCAGTCTTGGAGAGGACCAGCATTTCCCCTCTGTCAGTGCAAAATCATACTGCGGATTTTTTGCTATCATAGCTACCTTGTAGCAGTGAGCTTGTTTTTGGGTATGAGAAGGTGGATATTTAATTCCATGCCAGACAAATCTCTGGTGTAAAGTCTGTCACGACCAATAAAGTTTCACCATGGAGAAATTTGACCTACTATGATTCAAGGAGTTTCAGGAGTAAGGGAAAGTAAAGGAGAAGGTGTTTACTCTTTAAAGGACAGTCTAAATATTATTTTTCCAAAGCCATTCATTAATACTTTTTACACCAATGAGAGTCATACTCTATAAATGCTGTCTCTTATATTTTGAGGCATAAAAGGTGACCGGCCCCTACTTAAATGAATGAAAACAATGTTCCTTTCTAATCAGATTTTAAAGGAGATCACTAATCAGCAATTTTTTGAATGAGGAACTACAGCCAGCTAATCCATCTCCTGATACCTTCACCTTCCCATTTACCTTCTCACTGCCATTGCTCACATGGTTATTTAGCCGATCAGATGCTGAAATGTTGAGTTGGCATTTATTCAAGCAACATAAGCATTTTTATGCAGACCACGTGAAAACACCTAAAATGTACTAAAGCAAGGAGCAGATGTCTGCAGTTTATCTTCCTTGATTTAATTTCAATAGAATTTACATGTGGTCCTCTTCATATTGAAGTTATCACATTAGAGAGTCTGGACTTGTGATGAAGAGTGACAGCTATTTGAGAAATACTTTCAGCACTTGCAGAGGACAAGCTTCCAGAGAAATCAGTGGAGTGGAGTTCACTCTTCCAGGGCTGTAAAGGACACAATGGGTTTCTTTGGAGTTAGGTTCAGAGTTGATATTCTTTATAAATAGCTCACCTCATGCAGCACATACAATTTCTGCATTAAGTCAAGGTTCTTTAAGGTCTTTAGTCTTTAAACTGCCTTAGCTAAATGTCTCTGAGGGTTAATATTTTGGCTTATCTTGGAACAGAATTTTAATGACATTTCTGTTAATTAATTTTCTGAACAGCTGTCAGCCACTGCAGTCATGGAGTCCTGAAGGAGTTAGGACCCAAGCTCTACTTCCCCTTCCTAACTCTTTTTGCACTACTCTCTGACAGTCTTAGAGAAGATAAAAACTTGTCATCTTCACTCATCTCCAATGCTGGAAGGGAGGCCAGGAGGTCAGGATTATATGAATAATCCTGTCATTGCACTGGAGAATCAGTAGTAAAGGACATGTTCATCTTTGCAGAATAAGCTGATATTACAGACTTGAAAGATGGCTGCTTATCCTGGCTGCTCCAGCAATTATTGAAGTAGATATGGTGTCTGGAGTCTTTCAAAGGTAGCCCATCAAATGGTATTTTGCTTTCCAGGTTAGAAGTTAAGCACATAAGTATAAACTGAGAAAGAGCCAAGAGATGCTACCTGTAAAGAAGGCAAAATGCCGTCTGTCAGTGATGCTCAGCCTCTCCAGGGGGCAGTGGTTTATAATTCATGCTGAGCTCAGAGTCCTGCGGGAGTGTAAAACATCAATATCCCTTCTGTGCTCTGGCCCTGCTCTGCAGAGTTCAGAGACTGCACTTTGCAGTACCAACCCGTGATGCGAAAGTTTCCATAGCTGACAGAAGCACACTTCTACGGCCTGATCTTTAAGAGGTGGGTGTCCAGGACAGGGAAGCTTTCCAGTGAAAATACAGTATGAGTCAAGGTAATCAAACACACTGTCACGCAACCAGCGTGTATCCCACAATGTGCTGCTGTCTAAGACTGTAGAACACATAAGGTGACCCTCCTTGGTGGGCTTGTATTATGTTCAATCTGTCCATTTGTTCTTCTGTCAGATGATCAATTTATGAAGATTTGGTCTTTATTTTTTCTCTTGCCAGAGTGTTTCTTGTGTAGTATATGAGAGTACCAGCTTCAGAAGAACAAATGCCTTTCATATTACTGTGAAAGAAGACAAAGAATGAGTGCAGTATCACAACTGCTCTCACTCCACAAACAGTACAGGAAGCAATACATGACATCAGATTTCAGATAGGGTAAATTGTTTGCTCAGACCCCAGAACAATTTTCATTTGCTCTGGCACTAACAGGCTCACTAAAAACACATACTAATTTAGGATAAAGAACAGAGTAATTAATCAACTTTTCCATTAAATCTTACCCATCTACACAGGCCATTGTAATTCAAATGTTTTTCCCTCCTCATCTTGGATAGAGCTTTTACTCTCAAATACCTGTTCAGGATAGAGCTTTTACTTTTATGAATATATATGTATTCATGTGTATAGAGCATATGAATATGAAAACACAGAAACGTCATCCATACTTAATTAGACTGTGCACATTAGTGATTGTGCTGCTATCTTTAGTCATCAGTGCTCACTGAAAAAGCCTTTTAGTGGAATCTTTAAGCTTATTAACAACTGTGCTACAATTCATTTTCTACTGACTAACCTACAGGTATCCTGATACACTGATAATTAAGAATTTCAGAGCTGCAGCTAAATTATACACCACTAAAAGAGGATGTACATTTGAGACTGGACTTTAGACTTCCAGTGAAAGATTGGTCCCATCCCCAAAAGCTTAATTCTAGTCAAAACCAGTGAAAAGTAGGAGAAAGAAAGTGTTGCTAAGCATGGTGTTTATATTGGGATAAGTAATACAAAAAAAAGGACTTGCACAGGATCACAAAGGAAGACAGGAACAAAGCTGGTAATTGAACCAAAATGCTCTAAAACACAGTTCAGTTGCCCTAATAGTACCCTTTCTTTTACTTTATGTTGTCTTTAATTCTTTTCACTTCACTTAGGTATTATGGTGACAGCTGCCTCACAGAAACAAAAAAAGTGTGGAAAGCAGTGTCAATATTTATTTTATTTTTTTTTAACAAAAAGGTAAGCAAAACAGAAGAGACTTTCACTTTCTCCAGGGTGTATACTGACTTGGCTGTTGTCTTCATCATAAGAATACTGTATTTTGAGTGCTTCTCTAGCTCTTTTATATAGATCATTTTTGTATTGATAGTGTTACTGTGCACAGCAATCTGCTGCTGAATTAAACCAAAACTAAGCTTTAGTCAGTGTGAATATGTGTATTATTGAAGGATCTTATTTATTATAAAGGTAATTCTACCATTTAATGCCCCGAATATTAAAAATATTCAAAGTCAAAGCAAGGAGCTTACCGTAAATTATATTCTCAGAAGGGATGAGTCTGAATTGTCATACCAGAATAGTCTGCCTCAATCACTTTGAAAAAGGAAGAACAGGAGAATCTGTACACATTTTAAACAACTAAATTTTCTCTAATATTTTGTCTTTTAAATTCACAAGCTGGCAACACATATATGCTGCCACGCTTTCTTCATTAACGAGAGAGAGAAATCTTTCTTTTTCAACACACAGTCCAGTTGAAACTAAGCACTCAAGTAGGGCAGCAGAGAGGAAAGAAAGAAGCAGCCCAGCAAACCTGCAAACAGTTTCTGCCTGTTGTGTGCAAAGCACTAACCTTAAAGCACAGCTGGTTAAAGAAACAGCTTATTGTCCTGGCAGCAGGCAGGAAAATTTATCTGTTATTCATTGGCATTCCCAGAAAGTGCACTATTAAAGGCTTCACTGACCTGAAAGAGAGGAAACCCAGGCTCTGGACAAAGACCAGTGGGGCTCTGGGACCTTCTGTTCTGCACCTGGTTCCTCTGACTAAACACCAATACCTACATAAAAGTCACTGCAAACTCAATTGAGAGAAAATGAACTCATCCAATCTGGATGTGTCAAGTATGGCCACAAAACCCCCCCATCCTGAAATTGCTTCTCTTTCTCTCCATTAATCAGAAAATGACTTTTTGGCAGCTTGCTTAGCCAAGAAATTGTAAACTCAGTGAGACAAATCAGGGCCCAGCCTCTTCTTCAGGCTTTTAGAGCAAATAGTGTGTCAGTTGTGTCTCTTCCACTATGCTACTACATATAGAAAAGGAAGACATAGACCTGTTGGAGAAGATATAGAGGAGGGCCATGAAGATGATCAGAGGGTTGGAGCACCTCTTGTATGAAGATAGGCTGAGAGACAGGTTCAGGGAGAATATATATGGAAGAAATTCTTTACAATGAGGGTGGTAAGGCACTAGAACAGGTTGACCAGAGAAATTGTGGCTGCTTTATAGTTGGAAATGTACTTCTTTGGGTTGGATGGGGCTTTGAGGAACCTAATTTAGTGGAAATGTCCTTGCCCATAGCAGAGTGGATCTTTAATCATCCCTTCCAATGATTCTATGATTACTGACAAGAGTAATGTCTTCAAAATACCATAAATTCTGTCAAAATTCCTAGTCAAGATAACATTCCTTTGGGGCCTGAGTTTGTGATGTTTCATCCCAATGAGCCTGTCTCATCAACTCCTCTCTTTGCAATGTAAATATGTAGCATTACTGCAGCATGTGGAAGGGCTATTTGTGGCATGGCTCGCTTGCATTATTTTGATTGCTATATATTCACATCTGATTGCCTTGCAATCCTGATTTTGTTAACACTTCTCTGATATTGATTTTAACAGTTGTGCATCCATACTTAAAGGCTATTTCAGTACAAGGCCATTTAAAGCCTTTCACACCAATCAGTGCCTTTGAGAAGTCACAATTTACAGGTGTAAAAGAGGCATGACAATTTTGCCATCTGGATCTGAAGCAAGAAATGGAAACAAGAACATTTTACCTTAATTTAAATACAGACTGACCCCTGATAATTATTTATAAATCTCAATCATCTCCTGTGAATGTGTTCTCTGATTTCAGTGAACCAGAAATGCAGCTGTGGCACTTTCCATCTGAGAAGGGAATATGGTCCTGATCCATGTTCGGAGGCGGACCCTGGCTGCCCTACTAGTATTGCCCAGAGCTGACAAGGAAGAAGCAGGAAAGTGCACACCGAAAAATCTTGCAAACACATCACTTACAGAAAACATGGATTGTCTTCCTAGCCTTGCCCACTCTTGAAAGAGAATCTGTAAAACTTGTACATTCTTAGAGTAATATTGAATGAAGTGCTGTGACCAAAACATCTGTTGGTCAAGACAGTACCCTCAAAACTATTTGAGATTTCTTTTGAAGACATGGCATATTTCAGTGGGGAAAAACATTTGTTAAAGGTCAAAATATTTTATCTGCCATTTTCAAAACAGAATAATTTTTTGTTCAGACTGATAGTTGTCCCAGCATTTATCTTTAGTCTGGGGGTCGTCTTAAAGTTATTTCTCAAATTACCTCGAATGAAATATATTAAGACTTCAGATTTTTAATAAGATGAGCAATGTCCCTCCTGAAGAAATCATTTCAGGTCAATGTGAATGGAACTTTTTTTTCAGTCAGTGAACTGAAAAATCAATTATTCCAACAGACACTGCTGTGTGCAACTCAAGGGCAATGTGAGACCAGGAGACAAACTGGGAAAGAAGAACTGACTGATCCTGCCGTAATACTTTTCAATATAGTGCCACCCATCTTTTTCCAACAAGTTCCCTGTTAAAGTTTTCAGTTGAGTCACTTCTCTTGCTCAAACCTAGCTAGGGCTGGTGTTAGAAACAACAAAAACCAGCAAACAAAACAACATCAGAAGGAAAATGAAAGCAGGAGAGTTCCATTTTTGCAGCTGGAAGCTGAAAAGAGTATAAATAAATTTTTATTATTTAGATAAATTAAAAGGAATTTTAAGAAACTATCCTATTAATGTCCCTTCCAATGGCCAGGGTGGGTAGGGGAGGAGGGACAGTAAATACCTCATACAATCATGACATAAATGCTAATATCTGTGCTCTTGTACTCATTATTTTCTGTGATTCTTAAAATACTGATTCATTTCCTGAAAAAAAATCCTATATATTTATCAATATTTAAATACTTCTTCAGATGCATGATCTTCTCCTACCTCTTGTTTTTGTGGTTCTTTTTTTCCATCTCATTTACTATAACTAGTGTGGGAAGCATTTAGAGGATATAACACACAGTTTTAAGACAGTTGATATGTGATTACACTGACCTATATCACTGAAGAAAAACAAATGTGTGAGTTATCCAAACAGCAACATAAAACAAATCTAGTTCTTTCGTTTAAAATACAGGTGAGGATATCAATTCTGTTGCAGTTTTCTCTTCCTTCTGCACCAAATGTCAAATGAAGATAACACAAAGTCCCATCAAACTCAAAATCCAATCTCCCTAACAATAGGTCACCTAGTTCTGTGTGCACCAATATATTCTGTTTTCAAAATATTTTTATATTTTTTGGGGGGAAGGGGTTCACTTATCATTATTTCCTTGTTTCTCTACAGTAAAAAATTAAATTGAATTGAGTGTAGGTGCAGTAGGTTGAGAAAGAGTCAGGACCTCTGTCTGTAAATTGGGGGATCACATAAAGTTTGTCATCTGGCCATGGGGTATAAATGTAGAATTAGCATCATGTTTGACCACCTGTGATTCCCTTGCTTAGATGACTTTACAAATACCTTAACATCTTGCAACAATATTTTGAAGTAGACTTCTTCCATAATCCTGTTAACAATGAAAATAATTCAGGTGTAAAAATTAAGTGACCTAATCTGACATGGGAACTGTATTTTCTTAGTGCCAACAAGACTTGTGTGAGTTAAATTTTGGATTCTGATTTTTAAAATATCTAAAGCCATTGAACAACCTTTATGAAAGAGTAAAGGAAAAGGACAGTAAATTAATTTTCATTTAACTGAGGATCAATGCCTTTTTGCCTTTAAGCAACACTACTTCAGTCAGTGTGTTGCCTGAAAGTAATGTGCTTTTTATTGTTTGGCATAACTCCAAGGCTTGCTACAACTACAAATAACTGGAAAAAATTAAAACCTGTTTCTGATTCTTTCTAGTTTGTTTACTTCTACATTTACATGCACTCTGTGTATCTTCAGTTTCATTATTTCCATGTTTCTGTGCCTCTTTCACACTGCAGTAGCAGAATGAAAATCATGACCACAAACCCCCAAGAATTTGCAGAGCAATCACAGAGCAGGAATTTTATCTGATATTACTTTTAATGGTTCTTTAATAAATGAATATATTTCAAGTTTGTAGGTCCCTTTAAATCCTTCTACTCTGATAATCTGTATTTCTGATTATCTTATTCATAAGTACCAGCTTAAATTTTTCAAAGCCAAAACATCATTTTCTTATTTTCTCCAAAGCTTTGCAACATGCAGTTTTTTGGATTTTCCCACTGATGTTGAGATGAGGATTTATATGACATTTCTGAGTGACTTGAGTTACCTCTTCAAACACCTTAGGTAACTTGTCCTCTTTTAAAAAATCTCTTTCACGGGCCAGTTCAGCAAAAAAACATTTAAGTACAGGTTTAATCCTCAGTGAAGTAAAGTACAGAAATATGTCAATATGAATGCACATTCTAAAGCTAACACCAAAATGTGTGACTATTCTATCTCTTTTTTACTTCAAAACACCGGTAGTCCAGGTATTTTCAGCAAAGCAACATATTTCATCTAATAATATATATATTTCCTTCATCTTTCAGATTCTGTAAAAGCCAAAACTATTTCCATCTAACTATTGCTTCATCTTATATCAGAATAAAAATAATAGTTTTCATGGGTTTGGTGATGAAATCTTTTTTCTTTTCATTTGATAATGAGAACTCTGTACTGAAAACTGTAACAATCAAAGGTATCATGGGTTAATGTATTTAGATTCACCATCCTTAGTAGTCAGAGCTGGTTGAGAATTTTTCAGCAGAGTAGTATTCTGCTGGAAAACACTGTGTCATGGAGGAAATATGCTGCTTTTTGGAAGTCCCCTTTCTCCCCTGCGTGTCCCATCAAGACCCAGCCCTTTGCTGTGCCTATGGGACTGTGATGAGAAGGAGAAAGCTCAAGAGGAGATATGGGAAATGCCAGCTAAGTCTGGTGATAGTAAGCAGAACTGAGAGATAAGATTAACACTTTGTGAACCAGCTACATTTCTAAGAGCCAGCTGGACAGAGCCACCTGCAGCACTGCTCTGGTTTCAGTGAAGCAGCACTTTACAGTGTTAATTTCCTCATTCTTCTTTACTTACAATGTCAGGATCACTGAAAAGATACCACACACTAAATTTTGGTCTACAAATGTGACCCTAGAGTTCTTCAATTCCTGACAAGCTTATTCCTTCATAAAAGGAAAGCCATAAGCATTTCTTCACTGTGGATCAAATTTAGCAAAGTTTCACTCTTTAAAGCAACATTTTTATACCTGAAGCATCATAGAAGCATAGGATGGTTTGGGTTGGAAGAGATCTTAAAGATCATCTAGTCCAAAGCCTGCCAAGGGCAGGGACACTACTCAGTAGACCAGGTTGCTCAAAGCCACATCCCGCCTGGCCTTGAATTCTTCCGGGGGTGGGGGCATTCACAGCTTTTCTGGCCAACCTGTTCCAGTGCCTCACCACCCTCCAGTAGAGAATTTCTTCTGTACATCTATTCTAAACCTGCTGTTTCAGTTTGATCCCATTTGCCCTTGTCCTATCACTACACTTCCTGATGAAGAGTCCCTCTTCAGCTTCCTTGTAGGCTTCCTTCAGATACTGGAAGGAATCTACAAATAGTGATAAAATATGTGCTTTTATATGGCTTATTTGTAAATGTACAAACTTTACATGTTTAAACTTCAGGTTCTAGCTCTCTCTAATTTCTGCTAGAATCCCTGCTTCTTTTTTCCCCAGCCTTTAGAAAAGTGATATAATCACCACTTAGAGTGTCCTGTATTGCTGGGTGTGGACAGCATTCCTATTTCAGGATTGTCTGTTCAATGTTTGTATTTCAGGATCCTTGGGCAAGTCCCTACAGTTGTTTACAGAAAATTTTCTAAAGTACATTTGTAAATGTCATGCTCAATAATGGCTAATAGGGTTAAATGTGGTATGGCATTTGGAAACATTACAAGCTCGGAATTTTTCACAATAATACAAGAAAAAAATAATGGAATACTTTATGGCAGCATGCATTTACTGTGCAACTATGTTTGTGCTGATGCATTTATGTTACATTAGCATGAAAATCACGCCACTAATGATATACAGTGCATTTTAAGAAACACTAACAATGATCTTTGAGAAAACCAGAATAAAAATTCCATAATCTGCTGTCAAAAACATTATACTGTTTATATTTTTAAGTGTGATGTTGTAAAGGTATTTTGGTTCCTTTTCAAGCCCTGTAATCCTTGTATAAAATAGATTGTGCTGCTGAAATTACCTGGCAATTACCGCGATCCCTGTTTCTGCAGTACAGCTGAGAATTCAGAAATTCAGCATCTGATTAGCTCCATTTAATCATCATGAGCAGCAGTTCTAGGAATGTGTGCCTAGTCCTGCTAACTCAGTCTTGTCTCCTTCTCCACAATTAAAAGGCTTCCCTACATGCTGCCTATTTGCTTACAGCTAACTTGATGATAAAGTGCCCAATGTACTCTTGGATCACCTCTCCAGTGATGGAGGATTATTTCTTGATCTGCCTTGAAGCAACACTGTAACTCTTTTAGACTGATCTGTGAGTCTGGCTGGTAATGAGATGACTGCTCCTTTTCTAGATATGAATGATTCATTTTAGATCAGAAAGGTTCAGCTTATATTATGTTGCATTACCTTGTTCAGATTACAGTGCATTGCTTGCATTGTGGGTTCCCTTGGTATTCTGTTTAAAAAATTATCAAGACATCATTATTTGCTATTTTACTTCAGCTTGCTGTATGCTGACATGATAAAACAGATTAGTGGTAAAATGAATTTTTTTTTAGGAATTAAGGTGATTGGAAGGTTACAAAACCCACCTTGAGGTGGACTTTGTGGTGAAACCAATTTTAATAAAAATATTTTATATCTTCTATAAATATAAAATTCTTACTACATCAGGTTAAGAAATTACATTTTTTTTCTATTTTCTGGGAAGAAAAGTATATAGAGCGAACTATAATTTTAACACGTAGTTTAAAACATGTCATCCAATACCAAAACATAAACCCAAAATGGAGTTTTAAGCATTTTGAGCAGCTCTTCAGAATACAACACAGTGAAAACATACATTATTAAGTCACTGAGACTGGTCCATTGCTATGCTTGTTGAACAGGGGTCTACATACAGGGCAGAAGTGCTAACCACCTTCTCAAAAGATTAGTTTGAGATATAATTAAAAAAAAAACCCAAACAAAAAAAAAACCCCAAAAAAATTTCTTATTACTTTTCTGCTATGTGATTCAAATTACAGAAACAGCAATGGGCATATATCTACTCATGCATTCAAATACTGGCTGGTACAGCAGCCAAGTCTTAAGGCTCTACCCTGACAAACTCTTCCTGGATACTTTCAAATGACTACACAGGAACTGCCATTTCTACAGAGATGTCCCTACCCAGAATGGACAAGTTCATTGGCATTTATTTCACTCAGTAGAATTATGTCTCTTTCAGGATTTCCCTAAACTTCCAGTGGACAGTGAGATGCATGATATATGTCGTTCCCTTTTTCTGACCTTTCATACTTTTGGCCAAGGCCAGAGTTAGGATGCTGAGCTAGACAGACACTTTGGCTGACCCTATCCAACTGTTTTAACTGTGATCTGGACAAAATATTCTGACTTGTAAGGGACCCACAAGAATAACTGAGACCAGTTCCTGGGCAAATGAGTCCACACAGGGGATTGAACCCATGACCCTGGCATTATTAGCACCAGGTTTTAACCAACTGAGCTAATCTCTCAGACTGAGTACTTTGCTGAACTTAAGTTTTACTGTTTCCCCTGAGTGTTTGTAGAAACAAATCTCCTCCTATACAAACAGAATACTTAAAGAACACACAAGAATCAGAATACCTTAGACACACTCAAGCATAACTATAGAGAGGAAAATTATGGAACATAATGTCTAGACAGAACTCCATTACAGTCCTGCTGTTTCTATTATACTGACATTGGACAGTTTGAAGTGAGGAAAGAAGATGCATTTTCCTAACTCATGGAAAGGTTTATCGTACCCACACTACACCCTCAGAGCCCATGAAAAGGAAACAGGCAAATAAACAATAAACAAAACACATGCCCAAGACCAAAATAAAAAAACTCACAACTACAAAAGTTTAGAAAAAACTTCTACCCAGCCACACTAGAGACAAAAGAAATGTTGTAGCCAAAAGTGTTCCAGTTGAATTTATTTTCTGAAAGGCGTCTTTGAAAGCCTTTTGAAGCAGCCATCTAAGCAGGGTTATGAAAGTCTTCTTTAACAGCAAACTGAAACCTGCCCCCTTGCCTGTGCAGCTGTCAGCCTGTATTCCATGTCCTAACTCTGCTAAGATTTGCTGCTGTCTTTTATGAACATCAGAATTGCTTTAACACTGCAATGTCCTAAGAAGACATACCTTTTTCAGGCAATCTAGAGCCATCAATCTGTTCGAAACTAGTACATCATTCCATAGCCAGTAGTTTATTTTGTGACAGTGATAGGCAATAAAATAATGCAGTGAAATATTTCAGTGTGAGAAGTCTAGTTCAGTATAGGTTAATAAAGTCTAGGTAATTCATCATGGCACGTTATTTATCCACAGTAATTTACTAGGTAAATGTGTGAAATCCCATTGTAGTCACTTGAAATTTATGTGTTGAGAGGTCTTTGGCTTTTGTGGGTTTTTAACTGCTAAGGGCGTTTACTTTCCCTACAGCAATTGAATAAAAACCAGGAGTTCTAAGGATTGCATGATTACCAGCTTAAAAAAAAATTAAAAAAAAAAAAAATCACACAACGCTGGTTAACGATGACCTCTTTTACTATGTAGAGCTAAGAAAAGCTTTTAAACGGCTGCTTTTTCAAAGCGATGCAAATCCTATTGAAAGCACCATAATTGGTTAAAAATATTTTGGGAATTAGAATATTTTGAACACAGACTTGAATGGTTAAAATTACGTACATAAATAGAAACCCCTACCTATGACAATTTTCAAAAGAATTTAAGCTAAACCACTGTAGCTTATGTGCTAAGACAAGCCGCACTAGGTTGAATATGGGAATAGAGCACTCAGCTAATGGAAATTTATGAGAAAAGATCACAGAACATGAAAATATTATTAATTAACTGCATGAGAAAACAGCATCATAAAGCACTTGAGGGAGTTTTCTGAAAACTTCATTACTGATGTTAAGAGCTGAAAACAAGAAAAAAGTTGTCTGCTCTCTCCCATAATCAAAGTATCTCTGGTGCTTCCAACACAAAGAGAGTCTAGTCTGTGAGTAAAATGCTGTCTCCCTGGAAACCATTAGAATGTGTCACTTCATCTGATCCCAAAATAAGAGGTAAGAAACAAGTGTGAAATCCTTTGCTGTGGAGGTTAGCATTTTATTAACAAACACCTGCAGATTGATGTTTAGCAGTGTCTGAAACATATGATATCCTAATTGCTGCAAAAGGAAATGAATCTCCTTTAGTGTTGCATCTGTCATGATAGAGGTCCTTTCTTTCACTGTTATTTTCCTGCCCATTTAACATATCATAGCCTCAAAACAAAATTATAAATACCTCCTTGGCATAATTTCCTAATTAACCCCTTCTTTGCTTCACTAAAAATTACATTAACAGGAAGCAAACTGAACTTGTTAAAGCCACAGTTGTGACATTAAATAAACATGCTAAGTGTACACCAGACATAGATCTAGAACTGCTCAAAATAAAGTAACACCAATAATTTTCATTAGGAATATCTCCTAAACCAAAACAGTAGGAAAGGAACATTGACTCTAGCAAAACAGCCATTGTGCATTAATAGAAACTTTATTTTAAAACTGCTTCGTATTCTCTGATCTGACTAAAAATTAAGGTCTGCTAGGGAGCTTCTTGCTCTCCACACAAATAGTTCTCCAAATTTAGACTGTAATTTGTGATCACAATGAGAGAGAGAGAGAGAGAGAGAGAGAGAGAGAGAGAGAGAGAGAGAGAGAGAGAGAGAGTGAGAGATCACTAGAGCAGCAA
>JAWWLZ010000082.1:35977287-36023792 GCA_035041345.1 Poliocrania exsul | reverse complement strand
CTCATCACTGAAATCTACCCTTCCAGTCAGATTTTAATAGTGAAGCCAGAAGTAGAATAGGCCTTTGTGACCCTAATGACACCTCAGAAGGACTATGAGAGGTGCAGAAGGCTTGAATAATTCTGCACCACTGACTTACATTGTGACTAAAGTAATAAAAGGGAACCAGGTTTCCTTGAACACTTCATTCTGATATCTAGGGTTTAAAACAGTGATTTGGTTATAACACCTTCACTCTGTTTTTTCCATGTCCAACGTATTTGATGGGTTTCTTGGTTGATTCCCTGTCATCTACTACTATGCACTTCCTCAACACTTCCTTTGTACTAGCAACATCCACATAGATTTTCATGACAACTGACAAGTGTCAAAGGTTTGATTTCCAGCTTATGTCAAGATTTTCTAAGATCACAATACTTTTACCTTTCCTAAACTGTCAGATAGAAGTTCACAGAATTCAGTAAAATTTTAATGCTCTTCTTTGAGAACCACAGCTAATGGTCTAACTTGTAAAACTCATAGTTTCCTTATTAATTCAGACTTCACTTAGAGATATGTGGCTTGCCATTAAGTCCCTACAGAGAAATGGGTCTTTTCCTGTGAATCTGGTTTACAGATTAACAGAAGCTTTGTGCCAGCCTACTTGTGGATAACAAATTTGCTGTGATCTGAAGAACCGCTGTGCATTCATGAGGTTAACTGGAGCCTACTGGACATTTTGTAGAATATTTTGAGATTTAGTATGAAGGGGAGAAGCATAAACAAGTAGTGTTGACAAGAGTGCTGTGACTATCATGGGTTTCATAGTTCATACACAGGGCTTCAAAATACAGTGTAGAAAAAGAGTCAGCCTTCTATTGAAGATAAAAAATTCTTTTTGTTTTTTGCAAAAAACAAACAACTACTTTTTTGTAACTGGTACAGACCACATTGAACTAATTTAAGCAAGAACTTTCACACATACCTCTTTTGTTTTGTCATATGCGAATCTCTTGCCCCAGCTACCAGCAAATGCTTCACCATTTAGTTCATTCTCAGAGGCAAAAGATTTTAAAACACATCAAGGGTTGTGCCAAACTACTGTACATATTTTAAATTCTGCTTCAGGCTTTGTGCAGCTAAAGTTATAGCATGCTCTGATCATCAAACACAAGCAAAGCACAAAGAAACTGCCACATCAGCAGGTCTAACCAAACACAGCATTGATATGGAGAATTATGACACTTGACAGTAAAGAGCAGAATACTGCAGTTGATCTAAATGTTAATAAGAACTATAGTAAAGCAAGAAAATTATGTTAAAAATAGTAGCTCAATTGGTAAATAGGCCAACTCAGCTGGCAATCTAATACTGCAGATACAGCTATGGAAAGGTAGAAAACAAGGTTGCCCTCCCACTTTCTTGTTAATCAGGTCATCACTTGACTAAATCCTCCCATTTATGCCCACAGTTCACAATTGCACCTTCTAAATTCAGAAATGCCTCCAAGAATAAGGCTTATCTTCCTCATCTAGAAATGCACATCAGAAGAACAAAATAGAAGTGTGAAAATATCCAGATGAGGCAGGAATGAAGGAAAGTGTTTTACCAAGTCATGGTGACCCTAAAAATGCTGACAGGCACAAGTAGCTCTGCACTGGTTGCCCAAATAATCTTTCACTTCCTCATACAGAGCAGTTTAGGGCTCAGTCAAAGGGTCATGGATACTCTTGGACTCTCTCCAGACCTTCTGAAACATTCAGACAACTCCAGCTCCCTCCTCTGAAGCACACAGACAAGAGTCTTGAGGCCCAAAAACATAGAGACAGTAACACCTTCCTGCAATGTGGGAACAATGGAGGTTCAGGGAGGGAAACTTCACTCCCTGCATCTCAGTGCAACTGCACTGTGGCTAACATTAGTTGGCCTTAGTTATTTTTTTCCACTACAAAAGATAACTTATCTAGAATGATAGGAGAGCAAATGCCTCTCAACTTTCAGTATCCCAGCAAAAAGTATTCTCCTAAAGGAGTAAGACATCTCAGAAACCTGATTTAATGTCTTCTCCTGGAAGGAAAAGACATCCATTCTATTCCAAATTACATTATTTGCCTTGGAAAACTCAGCTGCATCTCATCTCTATCAAATAATCAAAAATGAATTTGAATCTAACAGAAATAAAGACATTAAATGAACCAATCAAAAAAAAAAAAAGATTCTCAAATTCTCCATGTTTGTGACCCATCCACTTCCTAATTTTGTGTTTACTTCCACCTTCCTGCTTTTGCCAAGGTCACTCAGGGCCTGAATTTTCTCATCCAGGCAGGAGATGTAGAGACTCAAAATAACACCCTCAAAATTTTACTGAAAATCACAGTTAGTACAGATCTTTGCATTAATTTCATAAGAAATGAATGGGGTGTCACTCTTTTTGATGTGACAGACATTTTGGGGGCATAGAGAACTGAAGATTGAGCTGTTGGTACCCATAATATGTTCCTTTAAGTATGAACAAAAGAAGAAACAGTCATCCAAAAATAACTCTTCTCCTTCCCAAGTACTTTGACCCTTTCCCATGAAATATTGCTTGAAAGTCAACTCATTTTGGTTATCTTTTCCCTGCAGTCTGCTTCCAGAATCCCCTCTCACCAGTAACCATCCAAACAATGCTCACAACCAAGGAGAAATACAGAAAAATGCAAATAACCTATATTACTGCATTCTGTTTCCAAAATCCTGAAAGAGGAAACAACCCACAGCAGTTTGCAATTCTAGATTCTCCAACCCAAGCCAACAAGAAAACCTGGCAAAAATGGAGTCAGCAGACTCAAAGTTTTATTATTTATTTTTCACTTAGGAAAGAACACTGGAAAAGCAACAGAGATGGATTGCCTGGAGCTCTAATAGTGCTTATTACTTTGGGTTTACACAATGAGGAATTCATACCTAGTTACTTAATAACATTGATAGCATCATCAATCTTGCCAACTGAAAACGCTAATCTACTTTAGCAGCAAGTTCATTAAAGGTTGAGCCTTTTCTTTTTTTTTTTTCTTTTCTTTTTTGCTGTAGAAGAGGAAGGGGGTCAAGAAAAGGCCCTACCAGAGAGCATTTGTAAACTATTCCTGTAAACAAGCTAATATAGCAATTCACAACTAGTAAGGGAGAGAAGAATGAAAAAATCCTAAATGCTTAAGAAAACATTATAGTTCATATATTTAAAAGGTTATTGCTTACAAGATTGAAGAGTTTTAAATTAAAGTGACTGAGGCAGAATAAAATGGATATCCATGAAAAAATGAGATTCTAGGAGGTGATTTAATGATGAAATGTCAAGCTGGCAGGAGGCCAGCATTGTCCAGCTTGGTTCAGTTGAGTAGGAGGGATAATGTCAGCTGACATGCTGGCAGCAAGAAAGGCCTAGGAGATGGATGGCAGCTTAAACACAGACTGGTCCAGCAGTCAATGGAAAGCTTGTTGCAATGATCAGACTAATTATTCCATCCACTGGGATTTTGAGTATTTCAAAGTAACTACAGAATCCACGTGTCAGGGAAGCAGTAGGAAAAAGGGTAGTCCCATCAACCAAAAATGCACATGACTGCTGACAGACCAGACATAGCACCAAGACAGACAGCAGGTGGTATCCTCATCAGTTTAACACTGCAGTTAATACAAGACAACTTTACTGACATCTTCAGAATTGACTCCAGATTTACATAGAAACAAATGAATTCAGAGTATGACCATATTGAACTATCCTATCAAGTGCACAGGGAAGACTTTTATAAAGAAAATCCACTGATCTTCAAAAACAAACTGTAGTTATTAGTTGCCAGAATTTCATCCACGGAATAGATGTTTGGCAAAGATAAAGTGAGTACACTTCCATGATACCAGCCCCCTAATATCTTCCAATGGCAGTGTTTGCAGAACTGCAGTTTCTTCAAAGCAGATGTTGAAACAGCTTGAAAAACTACTGGGGTAAGTATTATAAATACTATCCACTAACCTATTGGACTGAAACTGAAAATCCAATCTTGCTGTGCGTCACCACACTCAGAGGATTTTATTGCAGGAAGAGTCTTAGCCGGATGGGATCCTATTGGGCCGCTGGTTTTAAAAACACAGGGAACCTGCAGATGGCTTGCCAAAGGTCTTTCAGGGAAAAAGAGAAGTATGAAAAGACCAGTCAGAGTGTAAACTAGAATTGGGTAGAATTTGACTAAATAATCATGACAAAACCTAGTATGAAATAGATGAATCATTATGGATATGTTGCCTTTAAAATAGGGTCCAACTCTATGGTGGGGATAGCAAGTCTAGGAGTAGGATAGAAAACTAGTGACTGTCTGGGTCTGAAAATAATTTGAACAGAGGGAGAGGAGAAGACACCTGAAAACTGGAATAAGAAATCAGCAGACAATTATCAACCCAGGGACCAAGGCTTCTGAGTCTTCACCTTATGGGCATGAGGAACTGCTTGCTGAACCTCTTTGGAGGTCTGAATAGGCTAATGGTAAAAAGCTGACTCACTCAATCAGTGCTATTATTTGCCTGGAGTGTTTTTAGAATAACTTTCCCCTTAACCAGGGATGGAGAAATGATTATCAAAAATCATAACCAGATAATTGCAGTCTGTAACATCATCCACATTTGATTTTTCTGTGGATAGTATTCAGCTTTTAATTTCAATTCACGTTCTATGAACGGGGTTAAAAGAACATCTAATTAGAGAGGGGTATGACAAACATTATGCAAATCAACCCTTTTCATGAGTAGCATGGTAGAAAAATATGAAAATGGACTGGTTTTTTGTCTGTGGTTCAGCTCCCACTTTAGAAACACCAATTAACCATTTCATCTTTGAGGAGATCCTCTCTCTCTGATGTCAAATGTCAACATGGTAATTTGACTTTTCTTGTTTATTAACATCTCCAAGTCAAAAAGACACCTCTAGTAGCTTACAAGACATATAAATAAATTCACATTTTATGGGTCTGTTTAAGGTCTCTTTCCTCTCTGCTATAACTTCACTGCTGTCACTTTGACTTGGCAAACAGTTACCTGACAATATATCTGTTTTTTATTTAACATTCTCAACAGACAAAAAAAGACATTCCTTAAATTAAAAGGTAGACATGAAATTTAACAGAGTCACAACATACTAGTTTGGAAGATAACTATCACATTTTGCCAGAGATTTCTGTTAAAGATTTAGGTCATGAAAGTAATTCATGGAATTATTTTTCAAACTCTCTCTAGTTCTTGGCATCCTAACTCTCAATCTCAAACTACTTACCCCAACAATATCATTCATACCACATTTTTGGAATTGTGATTAACTGTTTTAGCTCTAATCACATTAAAAGGAGTGAGACTTCCACAGGCCGCAGTTCTGGATAAAGTACTGACTACAGCTGGGTGCAATTGTACAGCAATCAATAACAAGTTTGAAACACTTGGTGCAAGACAAGAAATGGGAAATGGAAGTCACTGTCATAATCAACAGACAACCAGCTGTTTCACTTGAATGCTGAAAGGGGTTAAAGGGCAATGTGGAAATCAACCTGACAGCAGCCAGAACAAATTTAAGAAAGCTTGTGAAGCATCCTTCAAGGTGATGAAAAGCAAGTAAGCAAAACTTTTTGTATTATTTTTATAATGCTATGAAGCTGCTAAGGGATAAATGGGGTTTTAAAACTCCAAATGAAATCTGCCTGGCATACAGTATTCCTCAAGAAGGCCAATCAGATAAAAACTCAGGAGGTAGTTGAAGAATCTATAATTCCACTGAATAATGATTTTTTTTTTTTAATTGGCCTGGCAATCCCAATGCAGTAGAGGAAGTAAATACATCTAAAGAATAGATATAAGGTGTTTTACTGAGATGCACTGTTAGAGATTGTAAGCTTCAGTGCAGAGAACAGAACAATCTGGATGAACAGGTCAAAAAAGTCAGTCTGCTGGTTTCACTTTTCTCTGTTTTTGAGTGCATGTCCCTGAATAATTACAACTATGCTCTATGAGATGTTAAGCATCAGCAGTTTTCATGGATTTTAATAGTTTTGTGTTTCTCTGTTACTGTGGTTGGAGGAAAATAATCTAAATAGAGAATAAGCAAACTCCTTCAACTATCTAATACATTCAGATTGGGCACTTACAGTTTTGGGAAGTAAGTAAGGGTAGTAATGTAAAGTTAAACTCCCACTTACCTGTTTAGGTTCAAGATGAAAAAGAAGTAATTTCTATATGTGTAATCTGGTTAATTCACAAACACTGCTCATCTTTTGACCATTTCCAAACTTTAACCTGATTTTCAGGTGTCTACAAATCACTGTCACTTGGGTCTACATTGTTGCTCTTCAAATAGGAGATATATTTGGTGCAGAAATAAAACCAGTGACAAACACAGAAATTTTACTTTAATTTTCTAGAATAAGAGTGAAATACTCTTCCATTCCTGCATGACTTCCATTTGCATTCTGGAAGAAAAGGATGTGAAAGTAGTATGCACCTATTTTACCCCAAAAGAAATTACTTTGGAGAAGTCTGAACAAGGATTCATTTCTTTCTTTCATTCATTCTGTCACCTTTGCCGCTCAAGCATGATATCACAATTTGTCAGAAAAGTGTGTCTTATGGCCTAAGTGCGATCATGAAGCACTTAATTAAATGATTCATTCTTCTCATAATAGAAGGCAGTGTGATATTTACTTTTGTTCTCAGAAATTTAAAAAGAGAAAAGAAGTGTTTCAATTCCCTAATAAGTAGAGCTAGTGCAAAATTGAGAGACATTAAATTCACTCCATATTCAATAGTCTTCTGGGATGCTATTTGTATGTCAGTGATATGGTAGTAAAATTGCAACAACTGAAACAGCATCCTCTCTTGCCTGGCTGTAGCATCATGGTCTTTCAACCCTGACTTGGAGGAGGTTCTGTGCACAGGAGTTTGTGCCCCTGTAACATCATCTTGTTAGAGAAATTGTCATGGCAATTGTGAAAGGTTGTAGAAAGCTCTTGGTGAAGCTTCTCTTCAGCACTGTTGTTAGTTGTTGTCAATCACTGGTGGACTATTTAATCAGTCAGGGGCGGTCCCGTGGCATAAAGGAAAGCACGCTGGACTGTGAATCCCAAGGTTGTGATTTCAAGTCTCAGTGGGGACTGTGGCCTGGCAGTTAAATGCCGCCCTGCCATCCGATCCCATGAGATCTTGGATGCTGAGCAGGGTCAGCCCCAGTTAGTACTGGGTGCTGTAGAAAGTCCCAAGGACTTCACTGTCACTGTCCAAGCTCGCTCGGCCATGGCAAATGGACCTTAAGAGTTAAATGGTGGGGCCAGTTCTGCACACGCTGTGCCTCACCTAAAAAAAAAAAAAATTCACTGTGCAGGCTGGAAGGGCACACCCACATGGGGAGAGCCCTTCCCAAATTTTCGTTCACAAAGTCTGACCATACAATGCAATTTAATCAGTCAGACTGAAACTGATATCCTAGTTGGGAAGGAATACTTCAGCTTCCTGGGCTCTCTAATCCTCTGCCAACAACTCATGTAAACAAACAGAAGGACTAACAAGTAGCTGGAAACCTATACTGGGCTCTTTCAGCTCCACTCAGCAAGAAAAGAAAGAAAATTACTCAGCACCACCATTTATGATAATCAGCCTTGGGACACAGCAATACGCTCAAGGATACCTCACTCCACAGAAACTGGATATCTTGAGAAAAAACACAGATAATTGTTCTTGACAATTGTCTGAATAACTGAAGGAGAATAACCTAAAAATGACTTAAAATACAATGCAGGCACTGCATAGTGCTTTTCAGACACCTTCCTTCCTCCCTTCCCTCTCTTTTCTTGTTCAACTTTAATTTAAACTAAATATTTAAGCATAAATCATTGAATAGCCCAGAGGTATGAATATTCAGTCTTTCACTTCTAGCTCAGTTATTTAAATGTCACGGAAGTAAACAGTAACCAGTATGTAAAAATTATTTGGTGTTAAACCTGATTTTAGATGATATAGAATATTTAAATGTCATGTCCTTTAACCTAAGGAAGAAGACAGGATGTTAGTCATTCAAAAGTCAGAACAAAGTGATACATAAATTATATATTTTACACATTCTTGGGTTTCTCAACTTCAACATATCATTTTATTGTATGCCTGATCTTTTAATTGACTGCCACTGAGCAAATTGATACTTAGGTATTTTTGAGTAATAGAGAAGTACTAAAAAACTCGAACAAAATACATTAAAATAAAGTTAAGTCAGAGTCAAAACCAGTAACTTCAACAATTTAAATTATAAAAAAAAAACGCAAACCAAACCAACCAAACACAATAACAGCCCTTCAGGGAACACAGAATTATTCAGTGTTATAAAGCCTGGAAACTTTGAGACAAAGTTAATTAACTTGTCAAAGTACAAAAAAGCACTGAACATATTATTTCTTTTTTTGTGTGTGATTTCATCAGTAGAAGCCACTTAGGAAAAAGGCGGTTAAATCAAATTCAAAATCAAAAATAATAAAATGCAATCAGTATGCACTGATCACAATCATATGGCTATTGCATGAATTCAAGTTGCTCATTCCTATACATGGATGATTTAGAAATTACACTGTTCATTTCACTAGTGGCCATAAATATCCTCACATTTCAAATCTTTTACAAATATTTAGGCTCTGCAATCATAAGTCTCATTTCATCAAAGAACATTGCATGTACACTGGGAAAAGGATTAGAAATCAAAGCAACCAGATGGCTGAGGGGCCTTAATCAGGTCCTCCTACAAAAAAAGATCTCTCTCAAGAGATGTGAGAAAACAAAGCAGAACCATCAAACCGCCAATCTGTGATCACAACAGGAAAAAGGAAAAGGACAACACACAACACATTAGAAATCCTTACATGAATAATAGGGAAAACCACATGAGAGGGGAGAGATAGAAAAACAAAGCAAAGGGAAGATCTCTGCAGTCATCCTGCCAGTGCTGAGAATTTTGGTGTCACTCTAGGAGGTAAGATAGGTTTCTGCTTTTCTAGAAAACATGCCACAACTGGGATTTGTGGAGAAAACACATCTGAATGTTCCAGAAGATTGAGAAATAATGAATTATATGTAACCATTACAGGGACAGTTAAGATTGTTAGAAAAATACTATCTGCCCATTATCATACAAAGGGCTTATGATGAATTTTAAACCCAAACTGGTTTCTCCAAGCTCAGATGCAAAATGTACTTGAATAGGATGAGAACTGTAATATTTAGGCTGTGGACAACTGCAACAACCCCTTTAAGCCCGAACGTCTAACTAGTTTTAAATGCATCTGTTTGCTCTAATTCCTGCTTTCTGATATGTAAGTTTACATCATTTTTCAGTGCATTCAGCTGGTGCCTAATACGACTTTACAGCATTACATTTTATGTGCATGGACACACATTTTTGTGTGTTAGAACAAAACTGAATTTGATGCTTGTCCCCTATCAGAAGTATCTTCATGGGTGGAGATGGCCTGTCCTAGATGGCAACTAGGCTCACTGCTGGCTCACTGCATGGGTTGGAACTCAGCCCCTGCTGCAAAATACTCTTTTACGTCTGACTGTTTTCAAGCCCGTTAATAAGATGATTATAAAGTAAACATGGATTACAAAGTAGATAAATAATTATGATTATAAAGTAAATAAAGATGGTGTTGACTGGCTGAGAAAGTTGGGGCTATTCAGCCTGGAGAAGAGATAGTTGTGTGGACACCTGACAGCAGCTTCCAATATCTGAAGGGGGCCCACAAGGAAGTTGGTGAAGGACCCTTCATCAGGAACTATAGTGACACGACAAGGAGTAATGGGTTCAAATTGAAAGAGGGGACATTTAGCTTAGATATACAGAAGAATTTCCTTACTGTGAGGGTGGTGAAACACTGGAACAAGTTGCCCAGAGAAGCTGTGGATGCCCTAACCCTGGCAGTGTTCCAAGTGAGGTTGGATGCAGCCCTGAGCAACCTGATCTAGTGGGAGGTGTCCCTGTCCATGGCAGAGGGGGTTGGAACTAGATCAGCTTTAAGGTCCCTTCCAATCCAAACCTTTCTATGATTCTATGGTAAACACACATATGTATATAGAAGTATTTATGTAATATACATGCACAAGGTATAGACAGGTAATGCTTTACAGTGATTGTTCCAGGTTTCATGGACATTGAGGGCCAAATCCCCAAACAACGTAAATTCATATAGGTCAATGGATATCGATCAAAAGTTATTTTAGTGCTTCTTTCATCCACATTGTAAGACTGCCACACCAATGAATTAAGTGTATGAAGTCAAAAACTTCAGTAGAAGTTGCAGTGTATGCATTCTAATGATATGATTTCCTTGCTACTTTTTAATCAGATGTGAGCATATAATATGCTTTTTCAAAAGTGAGACTTGATTTTGACTATCTCAGCTTTGGAGGGGTTCCAGAGATCTTGTTTTTAAGACCTATTCCCCTTCACTGTGTCTTGCCTTGAATATCAAAGGCTCCAGGCTCACCAGTCATGAGAAATGTAGGTCATAACTTTTCAGCTGCATTTCTCATTGTTTCATTTTACTGAGCACTGACTCACTCTGATGGCTGTTAAACTCAATTACTGCTAGAATGTCAATGTTTAACATGTTTCTCTAAACTGAACCATATGATTTTTTGTTCCTACCACAGAGTGATTGCACTCCTTTCTTCTACTTTTAATACTCCTGTTGATAAACTATATTACCATAGTAATAACTCTGAAGTATCAGAAGCTACAGCCCAGTTAAAAAAAACCCAAACAACAACAACAAAAACCAACACACATACCCCCCAAAAAAACCAAAACCAAACCAAAACAAAAAAAACCACCAACAAAAAAACAACACACCACCACAACAGTTCTGGGCTGCTGTTCTGCAGAATGGGATGCACATCCTAGATCTCAACATATATAACAAACATACCCAAAAAACACCATCAAATATTTAACCACAGTTTTTCCTAACTATTACCTAATAATTATTCTAGTTTATTAGAGCCTAGAGGATTCTCTGCAACCTATGTTTCATTCCCTAAAATAGAGTTCCTTTAGCAAGTCATTTTATTTTCACATATGTTCTTTGCATATGAATATACATACATGTACCCATGTAGAGCCAGAAACAGCAACGTCAGCATGGAACGAAAAGTCATAAGCCAGGGTTACACTAGCGAGCTAACAGTTGAGTGCACATATACCTGTATGTATCCACTACATACACAGGTATAGAAAAAAAAATAGAATTGAAAAGTGTCCACACAACACTTCACATTACTAAATTCAGGCAATCTCATGACCTTCAGTCTCATTATGAAAACAGTCTCAATGAATCTAGCTCTGATCTGAAGCATCTATATAAAATTATACAAACATCTATAACAAAGTCACCTTTGAGAAGTTTTCTAAGCATGGAACCATAAAGAAAGGGAGAGTATTTTTATTTATGTTACTAATGCCAGGTGATTTCCATGAGAGGCATCCTGGCTGGCAGTGGCTTTGAGCAAGGTTGACAGAGAAACATGCCCAAATGAAAATTTGCACAGTTCCAGAAATACCTGCAAAGCCATTTCAATACTACAAGAAGAGTATAGAACTGTCTATTTTTCACAACACCTTCAGTGACAACAGGTGAAAGGGGAGAGGGTATTGAACTACGAAGTCTAGTCTAGACTTAAAGTTACGTTTGGGAATGAAACCTTTATCTGTTCCAAGTACCTGAGTTTGTGAAATGGGTACAATCAGATCCCATTCCATAAATACTTATAGAATTCTGTGAAACACTGAAATTACAATAACAGGTAAAAAACCCCATCATTTCTTTGAAAAAAAAAAAAAAGTAGAAGATATTCTTTGTATACTGCAATTCCTCCCAACTTGGCCTAAGATCTTCCCATATATTGAAGATTAGATCTGACTCTCCAGAATTTTTTTCCTTATCAGGATGGCAGTAACAGAGTACTTCTGACATCCCTTCAGTGCTACTGGGCAAGAATATGTGTGAAATAAAATGTCTTCAAGTGCACTGCTGCAGTCAGATGGCTGTTTTCCTAATGACTTCCTCACTAAATCAGCATCTAAGAAAATGTCTTTTTCTTCTTTTTTTAATTGTACTACAACATAATATAATGCCCTGCTATTAATACAAGTGTAGACATTACCTCCTGATCCAGTTAAAACAATCCAGTGAATCAGCACATTTCCACACTCTTCACATACTCTACCCAGAGAAGAAAGCGGGGGGGGGAACCCTCAGCTCGTTTCTCAATGTTCTCTTTATCGCTGTCCCCCAGCTACCACGGTACCTGGCTGCATATGTACCTCTGCCTTTTAGGCACCTCATCACTCTGACTCACCAGGGAAGTCTCACCGACTCAGGAAGGAGGTTGTGCCCAGCAGCATCTGCAGCAACTTTTGGTGAAACTCTCCAAGATGTGCAAGATACAAGAGAGGAAGCAGAGACTGCAGCACAGGAACAAACACATTCTCAGCAAAATCCACCTGTGAATCTGACTGATAGTAATCAGCTAGATGCTATCAGGCCATTACAAAACAAGCATGTGATACCGTTTAGTGCAGGCATAGCTCTGTCAAATGCAGAACTGTTTTGTTAACTAGCAATATATCCCACCTGTTTCTGTGTTACATCAGGGACAGGGATCAAAAAGAAAGAAAATCACTTAAATGATGAGCAATTAACTTAGTTTTCTGTGAGATTGCTCTATTATCAATGGTTTTCTAGGGTTTGGCTGGCTGTTTTGTTGTTGTTGCTTGGATTTTTTGGTGTTTTCAATGAAATACCTGCCATTAATTTTACTGAAGTAATTTTTTTCTTTTCAGTGTGTAGCTGTACAACAAACAATTTCAATATGATTGAGAGGATTTTTCCTTATTGTTTGCTGTTATTTTAATCAGTCCATTCCATATAATTAAGGAACAAACTCTATCACTGTATTTACAAAGACCTATTCCATAGAGGTTTTAACTTCTGTAAAGACATAAAATGAAAGCAGTATTTCCCTGATCACTGCCATAGATTCCCCACCAGCTCTTAGTCAGCTGCTGGGAAAAAATAAGGAAAATGTTGGTGTGGCAAGTACTTATAATTATAAAAATACAAGTACTCACTGCACAGAAACTCTTTGTATTCAATCACACTTGATTGAAAAGTGCTAATAGATTCAGATAGCATACAGTACAACAGTGCAGCACTAAACAGCAATACGGAGCAGCTGGTTATGTTGCCCTGTGACTATTTTAGATTTGCTTACTTAAAACTGCAGCCATGAAACAAGATTATGTCATTTTAAAAGAAGATAGGCTTTTAGAGGGCCTCCTCATGAAAGATTATACAGTCATGCTTCTGAGCCCAGAAGAAAATAAAATAAAGGGGTTTTTTATTAAAATTTACTAAATCTTACTCACATTGCCTACAAATGATTGTCTTTTAGTTATAGTACCCTAAAGGAGATTAATTTATTGCTTGGATTACAAGGAGGTGAGCTAAGGACTCCAGGCTCTGCCACAAACATCTTGCAGGATGCTCAGAAAGTTACCTCATATTCTTGAATACTGCTTTTTCATACAGGAAAAAGAATGAGAACAAGAGCAAGAGAGGAAAACAGCAGTAGCAGTAGCATGCTTTCAGAAAGATATTGAGATGCTAATGGTTTAAATAATGTTTTTTAATTTTATTGCAAGACCCAAAATGAAGGTGCTATATTAATGCAAATTATCTGTATTGTTAAGTGATAGAATTAAAATCCCTAAGATAAGGGCTGCATAATGCTCTGTATAAATAACAAAAGTCTAATTTCACTTGTTATATTAAATTGTTTAGAAATGTTCTCTAAAGATCGTGATAGAGAAAATATTTAGTACAAACTCAAAAAAGCTCATTCAGATCATATGGAACTACCTTATGCTCATAACTGGTGAACATAAAGTATAGATATGGAAATGAATTAACTAAAATTTATATCCTATGTCTTAGTCCACACTGGCAAATAAATCAATAAAAAGAATTCTACTAATTTTAGATTTTTTTACTAATCCAAAAATTTGAGATGGTGGGTAGACCAGAAAGAGTGAGCCTTACTGTTGAGACTGCCATATCTACTTATGTCCAGGATCAGTATTCTTTATCACCTCCTCGATGAGAGATGATCTGCCTATAGATTGAAAAAAAAAAAACAAACTTCTGAAAAAAGACTTCTGCCTTCTTTAGGTACATAAGTCCTATGAACCGTTTAGTGTGGGAGGGTTCACCACCTTTTCTTTCCTTTTAGTTGAGTTTTTTTGTCCCTCTTTCTCTCTCTCTTTTGTTGTTCCTATCCTTCCATTTAGCCTACTACAGCTGCTTTTCTTATTTGTTTTTGTGATACTGCTGTGAGCTCTTCTCATGTTACAAAGGCAGCTAAAAGCACAGTCCTAAGCATGTCGATATTTGACAGATTTCACAATGGGTGAGAAGACCAGGTGCTGTGGCTGTGTTTAACTGTAAGATTTGCAGCATGAGCCAGAAACAGAAACTACATTTTCAGTCTTTGTTGTTCTTCCCCCCCACCCCTCCATCTCTTTCTGTGTGCGTGTTCTTTTGTCTTCAACAAAAGTAACCATAATAGCACAAATCCCTAGTACCTGACTTCTTCAGTCTTCCTCCAATAGTTATCAGCATCAGTACCCTCTAAAAGACTGTCAGACAAGATTTTCTAAAAGCAAAGTGAAAAAAACCAGCCTACTTAGAAACCCTCTAAGCTAACATGAAAGGGAATAATATTGGCTGTTAATGTGCAATATTTTTCTTATTGCTTTACAAGTCTGAGTGGATTCCCTGACCCCATAACTTTTTATATATTTAAATAAAAACTTAACGACATTTAATCTTTTTTGCTATGAGCATAAGCTGGCTGAAGTCTGTATGTATGCAATACAGGCAAATTAACCCCCTTAATTCATATTTTTTCAAACAAGATTATTAATAAGGCTTTATAAATACCCTCTATTGAACAGAGCAGGCAAGCATTTCTGTGCAAGTTTATACATACATTTAGGTCTAACACTCTGCAACTCTGTTGCAGTTGTAGCTAATCTTCATAGGTTTCAGTGTTGCAGAAGACCACCCTATGTGTCATTGAACCTGGACTGTAGTTATACTGTACTGTAAAGCACAGATGTCATAGCCAACTTCATTTACTCAGGATCACATGGAACGTCACCTGGAAAAGGTTTAGAGCTCCTCAAATTAGAGAATCCATAAGGGATAAGACATCCTTCCCCAAACAGCATAGTAACAGTGGAAAAAAAATGAGAAATATTTTCTGCCTTCCCCATTTCTCTGTTGAGTGAGGATTTGTCCCACTCAATTTTATTTCTATCTTGCTTGACAGCCAAAACTGTCAGTGACAAATGCTATTTGAGGAGAATGGTCTCTAAGATATCTCACAGCTTATCATTATTAGACATGCAATGTTAAAGTCACAGTTTAATATGCTTATGCAATACTACCTTCCTGAGACCTGCAAGGTCAGAAGATGACCTAACCTAACCACCGGGTTATGTTAGGTGATAATTCATGTAAGGCACTGGCCGTTGAGATGTATTGCTCCAGACACCTGCGATGTTCTCCCGGGCATAGTTCAGTCAGTCCTCATGCTGCCAGGGGAGCTGAGGATCACAGAAGGATTAGGGACAGAAAAGGCAAAAATTAGGCTTTATACAAGGCTTTTATTAGGCAAACAGAGTACCCTGAATTTCAAAAGGAAAGGCCTTTATGGCCACGGAGCAGCTCTACCAGGAGTGTCTGAGACAGAGCAAGCATCTTTCCTAGAAAGAGGTGAAAGTCAAATTGCTTAAAATAAGAGCAACAATTAGACAGATGCATTCCCAGAATTGGTGAGGAAGAAACCCTTGGTATACCATATACTTCTTTTCCATTTTTAATTCCTCAGAGTAAAAATTTTCACAAATTTCAATGAAGTGTTTAAAAATGCTTTTACGTGTCCAGCTTTAAAATACAGAAACACAACCTAGTTTTTGTCTTGTTGTTACATTTAAATCAGTTCATTACCATTTCTAAAAGTGTAATTGACATCAACTTTAGATTTTAGGACAAAGAGAATTATCATTCAAAAGTTTTTCCACCTGTCCAAGGCTGTTTACACTAGAAGAAAAAGAAATTTTAAAATAGTCCTTTTATTTTAAAGTGTGTTTCACAGAATCACAGTGATTGTTCACCTTAATGCATTATGAAATCCAGCAAAATGTGTATTTATTTCTGCATTTATTTTGCCATAATAGTTTTTAAATTAGGATTAAATTTATAATTTAAAAAGAATCACCATACTTTAGTATAATCTAGTCTTCTATGAAAAACATTAAATAATAAACCTCATCACATACTATATAAACAGGTTTTAATTTTAGAAAGGTATTTTAAAGCATACAACACAGTATGACAAAGGAAATGTAAGTAATAGTCACTGAAAATATCTCTTACATATATAAGATTTTTATATTTTTAAGGAGGTTTAAAAACATACCTTAATGTACAAAACCTTTCTTTAATGTATTTCTAATAAAATGGAAACTGATTTAGGTTTCATGCAGCTGAAGACTATAGAAATCATCACCTTGTGGACATAAGGTTCAGCATTTTAATTCATTCACACTCTAGAGAATGAAACATCTTCTATAACTCTCAGCAAGAGGAACAAAAATAACTAGCCATAGGGCTCTCTGCTATATTGCAGAGTATAAAATGAACAATTAGCTGGAAGTATATATTTATTCTTTTTCTAAACTATTTGTTAATAGAGCAATCTCCCTACAGTTACAGTCATCTCCACTCATAAATGAAAATATATCTCCACGTTTAAAGCTCTTAAGTAGGATTTTTACTTTTCGAGTAGTCTAAAAAACAATCATGATGACAACTAATTGTTTCATTTAAACTGGATGTACCAATAATATTGTTACAATAAGTCTATTTTTTTTTTTAATTGAGTCATCCAGGACTACAGAAAATAATTTGCTCTTTCTCCATTTTGCCTTTGTTTATGTGGTTGTAAGAGAAAATAATACATTATTCGCAGTACATGAAACTTTTGCTGCACCAAAGTGTTTCATTTATTGTAAAAGAGAACAGCATAATTTGTTATCCCAAACAAGTGATCTATGGGAATGATTTTGGGTGATGGCTTAGAGTGCTTCTGTTACTTTCATAGCAGTAAACAATTGTGCTTTGTAATTTTCTGTATCTTCATAGCAATGAAAAAGAGTTTCAAGGACTGTGTTCATAAAATTATATGTTAGAATTATTTTTATAACCTAGTTCATTTGCATGCTTTGTTGCATCTGACAGACCACTCCAGCTACTTAAGAAACCTTTTTTGCAAAAACTGCAGTAAGCTTTATGGCTATTATTGCTATGTTCACTGATCCAGGTAATATCATTTCTCTACTCAGAATGCAAAGAACCATTTTTGATGTGTGGTTATGACAACCTTCTTGAATAAAAGAACAATTCTTTTAAACATGTAGAAGAAAGTCATACAGGTGCAGCAGAAATGTCCCTTGGCTGAACAAGGAACTCCTCACAGCTCCAACGTGAAAGTGCTGCAGAGTCCATTTCAACCCAAATTATTGTCATTGTATGATTTTTTGGTGAAACATTACCCTCAAAGTCATTGCACAGCCACAATCTATGTGGGAGACAATGAAATTAACCATAAAACAAACAAACAAACAAAAGCACTAGTTTCTTTCTTCCTCAATGCTGTATACACAGACATAAAAATGACTGCTACATATGAGAGGATAAGTGCATGAGTTAGTACTGCCTACGCTTCTTCAAGGCAGTCTTCAGACTCTATCTACATGGCAAATCATTTAGATTGTAATGTTTTAAAAACACCTTACAATTTTGAAAAAGCATCTCAAACAAACAGGCCATGTGGGGAAATGAAACAATTCTTGGCAAAGATAGACTTAACTCTCATCACAAATAAATACCCCTAAGGCAGTGAGTATTCATAGTACTTCTCTTAGCTTCCCCCAAGCAGGGAATGGTTTCCTCTTCCCCCAAGTGGTTGTCTCACTGCAGTCAGAGGATTTTTCACGCTGTCCTTTCTCTAAGAGCACCTTCACTTTTAAGAATACTCCTCTAAAACACACAATGTTCTGTCTCAGAGAGACAGTCATGAGAATCTCAGAAAGATAATCACTCCGCCATCAGCATTTAGCTCCAAAGCCCTCTCTTACACAATCTTCTCAGCACAACAGCATTCTGTAACCACTGTGATTTCTGCTGTGGTTGGTTGCTAATTTCCACACTGCTCCAGGAAAGTCTACACTTATAAATGCTGAGGTCTTCCAAAGGGCAGTCTAGCTAGCATGTATAGTGTGGCCTAAGTCTTTCTAACAAAACATAGTAGTATGCTCATGTGGGAAGCATGGCTTGTTTACACAGTCATTAATTAAATTGTCCAGAATACTTTCTCTTTGCATAGTATTTTCTTATTGAGCTACAAATGCAGAAAGGGATTTTTAAAGAACATTTATTTAATAGTCAAAGTCTGAAACATAAACTTACATCTCTGAATTACACTTCAGGCAGGTTCCTGTCTTCTTAAACCCCAAAAGGGTTTTTTTGTGTGATCAGCTTTTCTTAAAACTCTGAGATTTCAAATGATTGCTGCGCTGAAAACAGGATTGATCTACACTGACAGAGTATTCTGTGGAGCTTTAATTAACTGATTCAGCTTCGCTCATGCTGGAAATTAATTAAATATAGGATAGCACTTTAAGTTTAGGAACAGTTTTCACTACTGGGTACAAAAACTCCCGCCCCAATATTAACACCAGTCATTGAAAATAGCAAATAGCAGATACTCTTGACTGAGAGAAACTCACAGAATTCCTTTTCAAAAGAAGTTCAGCTGTTATTTAAAGAAACCAAGTACACTCTAGGCTCAGATCACACCAACAGTCTGGGACTGTCTCTCCAGCTGAATATTCAAGATTGTTTGGTATTCTGAGGAATGTTTCAGAATATTTACAGAGTATTTTGAAGAGACTCTGAACATCCTAAACTGTACCCATCTACCCTACACTGCAGGAGCCATTCTGCTTTTTCCAAAAGACTGTTTCTAAAAATAGTACAAGAGAACAAGAAAGCAACATTCTAACCTCACACTTAGTGCATCTTCCTTGGGGCCAGACAACTCAGTTCCTCTCCTTGCTCCTGGGAATCTGCCTTCACAGAAATAAGAGAGAGTTCACAGCAAACTCTCAGAGCTTTCTCTGTGTGCTTACTAGCCTGGAAGATGGAAAATTAAGATCCACATTCCTGCTAGGTTGCATAGAGAATTTAAATGTGGTTTCTAGTCCCTTATCTACTGGATATATCGCTATGACATTTTCTTTTCCACAGCTAATACTGCTGTTATATTATACATAAACGACTGAAGAGCTTTAAGAGGACTAAAGATTTATTGTTTAGAGAAAACCCTTGCCATCCCCAACTGCAAATCATAATGTTATGCCTGTGACTACTTATTTTGTATCTGCAGTGAGTGGGCAAGTCTCAGGTGGGGTGCAAATTTGTCATTCTGCAATGCTGAAGTAGTGGTTCACATTGACTGGGGAGGCTGTTTGAAAAGACTGGCTTCTGTTTCTGCTAAGTCACATTTGCTTTATTGCTGTCAAGAAGGAAGAGGGAGAGAATTATCAGGCTCATGCATCATCAGGAAAACTGTCCACCTTTTTTAATTTCAAAGTCTTTGCTGATGAGCATTGCTGAAAATATATAGAGTTAGATTTGATTTTCAAATACCAGTATGAAACAATCCAGGAAATTCAAATGGCATTGTTATTGTTTAGACCTGTTACTGAAACTAAGTCAAGACTCCCAAGTCATTCTCAGCTACAAGCAAACAGCTATTGCAATAAGGTGGTTGAAAGGAAAATAAGTAAACACAGCAGCTGTGGTATCTGTCATGGAAAAAATACACTAAGAAGAATGCAGAAATTGACTATATCTATTTTTACTTTGGTTCTGGAATGTGGTTTTCAATAGTTCACCGATTTTCCCTATTTTCAAATGGGTGTTAGAGTATGAAAACTAGAATTCTCTCAGGAGAAACAAAGCTGGTATATGCGTTCTGTTTGACTGCTAATGTCTGTTCAGGGAACAGAATGGAGTTAGTCTGAGGTAAATTCAGACAAAATAAACACAGTTTGAATATCAGTTCCTCAGCTGCAACTATTTCACTCCTCAGATTCTCTCCTGATGTATTTCTTTACTTGTTAAAACACAGGCATTATTGATCAACAGGTCTGATTTTTTCAAAATATTTCTATACTTGAAATTACCAAGATTTTTTTCAATATATTTTTATCAATATATTGAAAAAATATATATTTTTGGGTAATTTCTACATCAGATTTTTTTAAGAAAGGCAAATTTGCAACATGGTGAAAACCTCAGCACAAGCTCCTCTTTGCCTACATGGCACATTGGAACAGCATAATATCAAATTACTCTGAAGTACAATGGTTGAAATCGAATCCACAGTTTAAAGTGAGAATAATTATAATTTCAAACAACACATTGCCATGTTGATGGGACAAGTCTCTTCTTATTTCCTCTAAACTGAACTTGGAGGAGCAATGGGTTCAATATTGGCTATTTACTTTGTCTAGAATTTTGTCACTGACTTCATTGCAAGATCATTTTCTGGGACTAATTACATGAACTTAGGCAATACCTTGCCAAATGAATGGCCAGGGTGGTACTTTCTTTGATCATTTTGATTGCTTTATTCTTAGTACCTAATTAAAATGAGATGTTCTTCTGACAGACATGCCAGAGGTCTTGCTGAAGGAATAACTCACGGAAACAACATGCCCTGCACTATACCAGAGTTAAAACTAGATGCCAATAATGATTTCTTCTGGCCTTGGAAAAAATAAATATACCAGTGTGCAACAAACACTGATTTGAGAAGTAAATTCTATTCAACATGAATAATGATTGCTTTTTCCCCTATGAGAAAGAAACTTCATCAAGGAGGAACAAAATATCAATTTTCAATTAAATGTTTTTAACTGTGTTTTTACAATGTTTAACAAACTGGATAACATGGTAAAGAAGTTTGAGCAGCAGGAAGTAACATAATTGCCAATAGCCTACATCATACGGGCATATTTCAGCAATAACCCACAGTAAAGGAATGGTAGACAGAGGAAATTTAGACCTTGAGCCAAACAGATTAAAAAAGAAATATTATTAAACCATGAAAGCACCTTCCATGAGTTAGCGTCTACTTGCATATTGGAGGAAAAACTCTAAAAAAAAACTATTGCACAAGAAAAGTAATCCCTAACAAAAAGTGAAAGGGCTTTGGGGATCAGAAGTAAAAAAAAAAAAGACTTCAGAAGGTGAGAAGCAACTGCTGGATTGATGCAATCTGTGCCCTCAAGCCTCAGATCAGCAGTCTGAGACAGTGTAGAGCAGAAATGTTTCCATACTGCACCTTTCCCTGGTTATTTACCATTTGCCACTACTGGGATAAGGAAGAATAGTGGTTAGGCAGAGCTTTAGTCAGATCTTGTCTCTGTGTGTTCTCATCATCGCTCAGCCTCAGTGCCAGATGCTTTTCCTGCAGCTAAATTGTAAAGGGAGGGGAAAAGCAACTTGAGTAGTACATTATCAGAAACTCCAACTTTTCTTACTCTAGTTTCAGTACAGAAAGCAGCTTAACTCACTAGAGACACAGTTCAGCTGGACTTTTGTAGCACAGTTTCCTTCTGAAGGTGAAGGAGGAAGTATTTCACCCTACCTTACATTAACTCTCTTTGCTGATTTTCAGATAAATTACTGAAATAAAGATGGTATATTAGTACATCTAGCAGATCTTGAATGTCTTGCAGCTCACTGGTGTAGATATCTACTGCCACTCGACTAATGACAAGCTGTGTAATTTCCCATGGTTGGCAGTATCTCTAAGCAATAATGTCTGCTTCCTCAAACCAGTTTGATTTCTGCATCTAAATCTGCACTAACATGAACATCATGTTGACACTGGCCTGACATCCACTGAACACACCATTTCCTTTTCAGTCAAGCATGAAGCTTACCAAGCAGGTTATAAGGTGTAAAACTCTAGCAAAATTGTTGAAGTAGAACCTGTTTCTCGCTCTGTCACATACACGCTATATTTGTTCATCTCTTTTTCACAGCTAAAGGAGCAGTAACAAATTGGCAGGAAAGTTTTGTCAATTTGCTCTAGTGAAGCTGCAAATGATAAAAATCTATTTAACATTTATTAAAAATAGCCAACACCTCTCACTTCTTGAGTGAATGTGGGCTTTGTTCCCCCAAAAAAGTAATAAAACAGAATGTTTATAATGGTTGGCAGCAATAATATCCATACCACAGACCTCTACATTCAGCTATTTGGATTCATGTCAGTCTCTAATATTTTGAGACATCGATCCACAGAGCAATCTCAGGGTTATGATTTAAAATAAATTGCATTAGGTATGTCTACCCAGATGGCTGGGTACCAGCACATAGTTGTTTTTGAGACCAGGCTGATGGACCGTGCAGCCAGTGAACTTCCAAATGTGGGCTCAGATACAGCTCAAGTGTCTGTTTAGACTCTCAGACCCAGGCTCCCCATTGCTGTGGTTTAATCCAAGATGGCAACTAAGTCCCCCACAGCCACTTGTTCATTCCACTCACAGTCAGAGGGAGAGAATTGGGAGACTAAAAGTGAGAAAACTTTTAGGTTGAGATAAAGTCAGTTTAATAGGTAAAACAAAAGCCACATACACAACCAAAGCAAAACAAGGAATTCATTTACCACTTCCCATGGGGAGGCAGGGGTTCAGCCATCTCCAGGAAAGCACAACTCCATCACATGTAATGGTTATTTGGGAAGACAAACAACATCACTCTGAAACATCTCCTCATTCCTCCTTCTTCCTTCTCTTTATATATTGAGTCTAATGCTATATGATATGGAGTATCCCTTGGGTCAGCTGTGTCCCCTCCCAACTTCTCCTGCACCCCTGCCCACTCACTGGTGGGGTAATGTGAGAAGCAAAAAAGACCTTGACCCTGTTCAAGCATTGCTCAGCAGTAAAGAAAACATCCCTCTATTGTCAATGCTGTTTTCAGCACAGCTCTGAAAACAGTTCTGTCCAAAACAAAGCCCCATACCAGTTATTGTGAAGAAAATTAACTCTGCCCAAGCCAAGACCTGCACAAATGAGATCATATGCCAAAGTCAATAGTACGGGGTTTATTTAATGGTAAATGTGAGGCAGAGAAATAGAGATAGAGACAGGAAAAGGGGGGGGGGGGGGAGGTGGGGAAGAAAGAACGTGACAGAGATATTAAATAGAAAATGTATCATCACTCCGTGTAACCCGGAGGTGTCCCATTGGCCGAATTCTTCTGGTCTTCTTGGTGGTGAGAGTCCCACAAACCATAGAATCCAATGGATTAATATACATTCAGGCACCTCCCCTTGGTGGGGGGAGCTTTGCAGTCTTGCAACAGGCTCTGAATTTGTTACTTCACTTGGATCACATGCAGACCTCTGGTGGTAGGCCACCTCAGAAATGAGTCAGGGGGGCACCTTGGGAGCCTTTGATGGCTTATGACCCTTCTCAGCTGCCTCTCACATGAATGTCCCACAAGCGCATGATTTTCCAGGGGGTGCAGGGGGTTACTCTTTTGGTTTGGTGTAGAAAGATTTTGCTATCATACCCCCAAAATCCTTCTCCGCTGCCACCCATTGAGCTCAGCTAGGGCAGATTCTTAGCACAGAGACATTCCTTCCTGAACCTTGTTTACCTCTGCTCAGACCTGAGATGATTAGACAATAGTCCTATCTCAAGTTCTCAGTCCCAATCCAAATTCCAGTCAAAAGGCATTGGGAGGGGGATGCTTCAGTGCTCACAGACAGGCAGTTTCTTCCTTGCAATTTGGCAAAAGTCTTTCTGTATTTTTGACAATTTTTAAAACATTAACATTCAGCCACAACATAGAGACTTATAGAAACTGCAGGCTGTCCATGGGTGACCATGTTGCTGAGAGGATATGTCACACAACAAGCTGCTCTAGAAACCACGTCTCCATAACTAGATAAAAATTGCCACTGGGTTTGTGCCTTGGATTGAGCTGGCAAAATGCCAACTGCCCAGTAGAGTCAGCCTTGCTCCCCCCTCCACTGAGAAAAGGGAGAAAGGGAAAAAAACTGGAAACAGATTTAAACTAACTATATATATTTATACAGAAAGGAGAAAATTAAAAGAAAACTACAATATAACGTACATTTACACACGTTAGATATAATAACAATTTTCTAATTCTTACTGAAAACAGATCCCATCACTCAAGATCCATAAGCACCCCAAAAGACATCCAGCAAGGAACAGAAAGAAAGAATAACACTAAATATTTCTACTTCCCTGAGCTAAAACAAAATGCAAAGTAGCAGTGGGCAGCAGCCAAGGCCCACCTGAGCAGGACAGCAGCAGCGTATCCTGTCTCCAGTGCAGACATGATGGAACTGAGAGAACATGCCTACTCTACTGTATTTATATCTCAGGTTTGCATCATCTGGTATGAAATATGTCTTTGGTTACTTAAGTCAGGTGATACCTGTCTCTCCTAATCTACGTGGATTCTCTGAGCCTGCTAAATTGAGGACTAGCTAAAACTAAAGCCAAAACTAACACAGTTTGTCAGACACCAAATAGGATGACTGAATTAAAAGTGATACAATAAGTACCAGTTAGAAGTAAGAAAATTTGTGACAGCCTACCTGCCTCAGTGCAAGAACAGTCACAACCAACATCTTAAACACCATATCTATGATTTATACTTGACAGTGTAGAAGGCAGAAGGGGAGCATTCACTTTTGGTAACTCATCTAAAATTCAAAAGAAAAAAAAATCTTCCCTCTAGGCATTACCTAACTGAAATCGTCAATCTCAATGTCCTTTGAAAACAGAACCTTGCTAAGGGAAAACCATTAATGTATTTTACAGGAAATATACTACTTCTCACTCCGGTAGTCCAAAGACCATGACACTGTTTTTACCACCACTTAGATTCTCCACAATGATAAGATACATCAATTTAAATTTTTGTGTTGTATTTGTTTGGTTTTAGATCGCCATATATATTTTTGTTTCATTGCAATGACTAAAGGCATAGCAGGGGTAGAAAGACACTCAGGATTCTCTTTAAATAAAAGATGATTTTCTAAAAATTAGCAAGATCTGGCTTGAATTTTTGGAGAGCTTAAATTGGAGGCTAGCTCACAACTGTTTCAATTCTATTTCAAGCTTATGAAGAAATCATAAACCAAACTGTCATTACACCTTTCAAACTACAAACCAGGCCTAACTGCCGAGATATTTGTCTAGCACATAATAGCAGTGGAAGGCAAAGCTGATAATAAATGGAATACATACTAGAAAATATCTGAAAGATTTTTGTTCATACATTGTTTCTCAGTTGTCCTATCCAGAGGGAACACAGTAAGAAATAGCATGAGTAAACTTCCAACACTGTTAGTTGCATTAATTAGTTTAATTCACTGGTGTACCCTCATGAAACAGCACATATTTTTTTCTTCCATGAAAATAATTAAGTATTCATGAGCAGACAACAGAAGACATTAAAGAAAACCTTAGAAATATTCAAAATAATTACCTTTGCTGCTGTATTTATGATGGGAAAGTCCATCATTTTGACACTAATGGTGAATTCAGGCATGAGGAAGGGATTGCAAGGGAAAGGTTGTCCATTACTTCTAAACAAGAACCTTGTAGAAAGGCTGAATTGCTGGCAAGAATCAGCATATCTCCAGTCTCTTCCAATGACTCACACAATGTCTCAGAGTGTCAACTTGAATTGCCCTGCCAAGTGCTTTCATTTTGTTTCTCTGAGAAAAATGAAAGCTAAAAAAAAAGTGGAACATTCAAAGAGGATGGGGCATAAATCAAGGTTCAACATCAGCCCAGCAAAACATCTGTCAAGCACCTATACTGAAGCTCCCATTTTAAATTAAGGTAAATAAAAGTTAAAGAAATACCATTAGAAATGGTCTTTTAAAGTTATATTCAACAGGCATATGCACATGGGAAAACAGTACTAGCAAGTGTTTTGCAAGCAAACAAATGCAAATAATTCCCAGAGATTTTAAATTTCTTGCACATTGTTTTTTTCTCATTTTCTTAGAAAAAAAGGGAAATCTTCTAACAAAATGGATATTTTTTTGTTTGCTATTGATTTTGATTTTAGGATACTCCCACTAAATTTACACTTTTTTCATACAGCAGTTTTAAAGCATGTTGATTGGAAGCAGAGGTTAATGCAAAACAGCAGCTGTTACTTAGATATAATTCCATTTCCAGCACAACCAGTGGCTTGATTTAAATATCCTTTATAAAGCTGTAGAAATCATAAGTAATGAAGTTGTTATTGCTTGTACCCCTTAGGCAATTATTAAAAAGTCACATGTATGCTTAGATTTCAACTAGCTTAAATATCTGAATCAATCCATACAAGGGCTAAGTCCTCACTGGTTTTAGAAGAATTTCATTTGACGTGAGTTTATGCCATGCTATTTTCCCCTCCATGGTTACACTCTGCTGAGTGGAAGTGTTATGGCAAGAAGCAGAATTTCCAGCCTGGTTGTCGTTGGAACACAGACCCTGTTTAATTCAAAACAAGGTGATATTCAGCAACATCTAATTTCATTATTAGCATTTTCCTCCACAGCTTGTGTCATCTTATCATTAATCTTTTGAAACTAGTAAAAATCAGCTTATGAAAATTCTTCTGTGCTACAAACTGGGTTTTTCTAGTCAAGATAACCAAGAGGAAATGTACAAAAGGGAAGAATATTAAAGACTATTTTTGTCAACTTTAAATAACATATTAATACAACTGATTATTCTCTCCCTGTTCCCTCCAGCACAGGTATGCACAGCCTATTTGATGAATGCAGTCCACAGGTACAGTCTGCTTAAACTCTAACTGGCATTTGGAACACTGATCAAACAATAATTCAATGTGAATTTCCTTTGAATATAATCCTTCTGAAGCCAATTTTAAGTAAACCTACATAAAAAAAGAAATTAAAAGACAAAAGACAAAAAAGTGTTACTTTAAGACCAGGTTCTGGCACTCACAGTCATAGCAAATAGTGTTTTATAATTAAAATTCTGATAACGATAATGAGAAAAGTAGCATCCAAAATGAAAGGGAGGGGAGAGCTAAGGAATCAGTCCTCAGTGAACAGGAAAATAGAAAAATGATACCTAAAAGAATCAGAGATGATATTTACACTACTAATTCAACACCACGAGAATGAGATGTATTTTCACTAATGTAAATTATCATAAGTTAGGGAAAAAGAAAATGGAGCCTCTAAGGGATGGTTATAATAATGAGGCCAGTACTAAAAACAGCCACATCCAGTATTAACCTTGGCATTTAGAAATTACAGGAAATGATCTTGGAATCTGGCAGATGTTTCCCAGTGAAAACATATCAAATACTGTAAGGATACCAAGGTTGAGCCAAAATGGGAATGTTTGAGGTCTGATGTGAAGTGGCAGATATGACAGGAGAGAAAATCCCTTCAGAAGGATCAATTTAAAATATCTGACAATTAAGGAAATGCCAAATGTCATTGTGAAAGCTAACAGAGAACACAATAAATATAAGGATTTTGGAGAGCTGTTCACATCTGATCTAGAATTACTCCCTCATTCTTAATTAATAACCACACTTCAACAAGTCACTCCCCAGCCTCAGCTGACCTGCATTGGGGGATTTACAGAAGGAGGAAATGGATACGCAAAAGTAGGAGAACACTCTATTCTTTCACATCATAGACCAACACAAGTTTCCTGATGCAGAGGCCTCATCCAGTCCTGAGTTGATTATTTATGATTCACAAGCACCACATGTTCCCAGTAATGGACTGAGATGTATCATAGATGAAGAAAGGCTGAAATGACAGGCTTTTCCATAGCAATAGACCATGGTTATATGTATTTCCAAGGCTGGATATGGTAAGTGTTTTACACACTGCCACATGTCTGATATCACATGGAGAGAGATTAGGGTGTATCTCAATAGATATCCTGCATGTGTAGTACACCCCAGGCAGAGAGACCTGCCTGTGACTCAATGAGATGGTGTGCTGGCTGCTGCCTCTTGCAGAGGGTAACACTATCACTAAGCAAAGGAGCTGATGTTGTGGGCAGCCTTTTGCTGCCTCCTGTGCTTTCTGAGGTGCACTTGGGCTGCAGAGAAGCATTGACTTTGAGTATTTATTTGCTTAGATTTTGATGATACTCAATGTTTCTGGGCCATAACCTCTAATTGTGTCTCCCATCTGGCAAATAAGAAATGACAGTGGAAAATATACAAGTCACTGAGAGCTGGAACTCCAGAAGAACAAAAATAGCGGGAACATGACACAAGAATCTGGGAAGCAATGGGAAAGGAACCAGCTCCTCTAAAGTGACTTTGGAATACTGACTTTTCCTCTGTACAGAGTCAGAGAAGTTCTGCATGCCTGGTGAGCAGGACAGATGAAGCTCTGGAAAAACACTACAAAGAAGTTCAGTCTTAGGGAGCTAATAAGTGACAATTTCAGCCTGATCCAGATAAATTCTCGGGGCAAGTTTCTATTTGCAGATTTCTCTGAAAGCCATCATCATTCAGAGAGCAACATCAGCACCAAGGTTCAGTGGTCTTAGCTGGCATGGAAACCAGCACCACATTGTAAAGCTGAGCTACAGCCATGAGGTATTCAGCCATGCTAGACCAAGTAGTGTTCACGGCCTTGTGTCAGAGAACAAGCATGGTGGGAATTGTTTATTTCCCTCAACTCATTCCATGTAAAATGGATTTTAGTATGTGAAAATAAATTCCATACACCAAATTTCTTTCAGGCCAGACTTTCAGGTGAAGGCCCTGTCTGCCAAAAGTTTGCATGTGTTTTCAAATATCTATTTATAAAAACAAGTAAATATCACAGTTTGAGTTCTTTAGAAAGCAATCAGTGCTTGTCTACTTTTGCTCAAGTACAGCTAGGACTTTTGATTATTATTTCTTTTTCTAAATGCCACTCTGTCCACGATAGCACAATTTTCTTTAACCTTTCATTTTATGACAAGCAATTGTGCTCAACCAACATGAGGTAACTACCCCTTCCCAGGACAAGTCAGCAACTCGGCATCAGATTGGATCAAGCTGTGTTGATGTTGAGTGTCTTTTTTAGCAGTGCCTACATAGTATTTTAATACCAGTTCTAACTATCACTGGAATGATAAGAAAAGTGCAGCAGGTGAGGCATTTACCTAATGAGAGCACCAGACACTGGAGAAATTTTAACTGAATGATTTTCACTCCTACAGAGAATACTATCTCTGTGCAGACTGGGATAAAAAATCTGTCATGAGCAGAAATGAAGAAAAGTACTGAGATCAGTCAGAAGGAGAGTCCGTCCTTGTGCAGTAATCGCTACATTACAAAGAAAGAAGCAGAAAATGTTCAGTGGTATAAGTGCTTTAAAGTAAAACTCATTGATCATCAAAATTTCAGCACTATGAGGAGTATTCTTCAGTTCATAATCACACAGGCTTTTTTTTTGTGTGTGTGTTTTAGACAATACAGATTTAAGTCACTGGAATGGATGTAAAGGGAAAATAGAGAAGCAGCCTTAGATGCCATTTAGAATGAACATAAACTTGTCTTCTGGCATCAATGCAGTGGAGACTTTCATGTCCCCATATGGTTATTCTCCTGGCTGAAGCCTGTAGAGCAGATGCACAACACATGGAAAGGAAAGAAAATTATACTTACATAATAAAATTAAAGCTGGAAAGTAAAGGAGAGAATTTCAGGAATCGCTAAAGTGAGTACCTCCCAGAACACACAGTTTGGGTTGTTTCTTTTTCCAAAAAGGGAAAAAAAAATAACCCCACCAACCCTCCTGTAGTTTATGAAAATGGCTTGCTTTATGAAGAGAGCGCTGCTGCCAAAGTCCTGCTGCTCTGCAGGAATGTATCCATGGAGAAAAGGCTGAGTGCTGCTTATGCTTTTGTTTTTTCCTAACTCAAAATGGATGGAACACAGATTCTGTTTTCCATTCAAAAGACATTAAATCTTCATTTAGGGATGCTATTGAACGGTCATAAGAAGGACAGCTTCTCAGGGAATATCACTTCTTCACTGCCCTCTGACAACAAGCCTGGATTTGACAAGTGCACTTGATAGCAAAAATAGAGTTTCCAGCTAATAATAAGCTCCAGTAAATACAGCAACTGTGACCTTCCAAAGCTACGTTAGCTGCATCTCTCTTCAGCTGTGCTCAGACTAGGCAACATTATGACTGTCTGCGCAGTGAACCGTGCCTCTTTCAAAAGCATCTGTGGATTTTAAGTGATCCCTAAGCATTTTAGAAATGCAAAGCTAATTAAAATTATGAAAGGCTTTCTCTTCACTCTTAATGGTAGATGCTTAACTACTCTTGTTAGATGTTGAATTCCATCTCAGCCAGAGATGTTACTGGGAAGCTTGTGATGTTATGCACACCAGCATCCAGTTTGGTTAATCAAATTAGACTTTCTTGGTTATCCTGTTATAAGGACACCTGATGGGACACCTGGAGGGCAAATGCCTGATAGTAGTTTCAAGTAATAGAAGGTGCTAAATAATGGATAAGCTATGGGCTGCTTCCATCTGCAAAAATATCCAAATTGCTATAGCCTGAAAGAGAAAGCTTGCAGCACTATCAATTAATTTTCATTAGATTTTGCTGTGATGCAAAAGTGGTCCCAGCAAACTAAGAACTGTTAATTGTCTCCAAAGTCTTTATAGCCAAATAGAAACTTTAAGCAGGAAGGAGGGGTAGGGGAGTGAGAGGGCAGGGACAGAGTAAGGTACCAAAAGATGCACAATTTAAAGATAAATTATCAAGGGTTTAATAATATATGGGTTAATGCAATTGTCCACTTCCCAATTCTAGAGACCTGAATTCAAAGTAGGTTACAAATAAAGCAGCTCTGGTAATTTCAGCCTGGTCCCTAATGGGCATCTGTATTTTATCACCTAATTAGGCAGTGGTGAGGAGAAACACAGATCTGGAACAGCAAGGAGGAACATTGAGGTCATGACAGAGGTACTCCTGCAGTAATGTACATGCTGCAGGTAACAACTCCACAAATTGCCTCAGTTCTCTGTGAGACAGCAACCTCTTCTTCCAGTACAAATTGCCAGAGGTAATCCAACAGAGTTATGATATGATGCCATTTCACAGAACTGGGCAAATAATGCACGGAAAGTTATTTGTTCACTGAAGTTAGCTCCCCTTTTACCCTTCTTCTGCTATCCCCTCCCTGTTTACTTGCAGAACACCTAGTAACTGTTGTTTACAATTCTAACCTTACTACTCTTCAACAATAATAGATGAAAAGCAGAGCAAAATGCTTTACTTTCTGGTTTACTTATTAATATTCAATATGCATTTGACTGGTCAGGTATGTTCTGACACATCTGTTAACCTCCTCAGGTAGGAAGGTGCAGAAGTACTTCTGCTGTGAGTTTGCAACCTTAAAATATGGTTGGTAAATTCATACATATATCACTGGCATGTCTATGGTATCTGAGGTCTTCACCTCCCTTAAAAAAACAAATCTGTGCATTTATTTGGGGTTTTTTTCTTTAAAAAAATCAAAGAGAAAGGTCAAAGCCCTTGAAGCACGATAAACAAAAATATCTGAGGAAGGAATAAGGTTTAAATTTACATCTCTGATAGCACAAGATTAAAACTCAGTCATAAAATCATGTGTTACAGACAGTGGTTAAGATTTTTTTTTCTGAGAGTCATGAGCAGTATAATCTGCAGCTCAGAATTTTGATATAAAATGATAATGTCAATACCAATAACAGAAATAATACAGCTGAGGAGAAAATATCAACAGTCATATTTCAGTCAATGTGCGTTATGCATAGAGGACAGCAATAAGGCAAGATACTTGTTGAAAAACCTACATTAAACTCTTTTATTAATAGCTCTTAAAGTCTTGCTGTCTTGAGTTCATTTTTATTTGCAACTAAGGGATATTTTAGACATAAGAAAGATCTCCAGAGAGAGGCTGAGAATATTAAATTTGATTTAAAAACAACCCATGACAAAACAAGACAATGTTCAGGTTCCACCTAATATTTTCATTTCTTCTAGAGCTACGTCTAAATTTCTGATTGGGCATGAAGCAGAACAGGCCTAAAGTTTATGCAATACCTCAGTGAGGTAAGTTTAGTGAGACATTTTGTTTAGGTCTTCCCTGCTTTGGAACCTGAGCCCAAATTCCTTAAGATGTCTTTGTTTAGGCTATCTCATTTTTTTAAAAAATGTTTTTATTTGGATATTACTATGTGAGATAGAATTCCCTTACCTTCTGCTTTGCAGTTCAGTCTGTCTGTAAGCAGACTCACTGTCTTATATGGTTGTAGTAACATGTGCACTCTGCTTCATACCTTACACAGATGTAATCTTCACTTCTACCTTCTATGTTACAACCCTTTGCTTTCTTTCTAAAATTCCATTTACAGGCAAGAGTGCCAAAAAAAAGATGAGATGAGGGTGTTGTCAAGATTCAGAAGATGATAATAGTACATTTGAAACTGCAGACTAGAACTTCATTCTCAAATATTGCACACATCACCATCTAGATTCACTAATAAAAGGTAATGGTCCTTCCTCCTCCATCTTGTTCTGTGTGCACAAATTGTATAGTAGTTTCCTCTAAAATTAACTCTGGAATAAGGCCATCCTCTAAATTATCATGATGGAAAACATTCCCAGTGAAGAAGGTGCAAATGTTCACACTTCTGGACTGTATTTTAATGGTAATACTTTACATGTTCAGTAAGTTTTAAAGGAACCATTTTGTATGCCACGTAAACGTCTGCCTCTGTGTTTTCACAGGTCAGAAACAGCCTTCAGAGAAGTTGTATGAAGAAAAGTTCACTCCATTAACACTTGTAATAAAATTCTCATTAATTACTGTTCTGCTCAGAAAGCATGAAACTATTCTTCAACAGCCAGAAAACAGTCTTCCTGACAGCTCAGCTCCAACTGCCTTGGAAAACATGGTCTGGATCCTAGGATCTGGCTGAGGTGATATAATTCAGAAAGAAAATTGCATTGATGGCCACTAATGACCCCAAGCAGACTACTATATTAACAAAGAGTTGCTCACTGTGGAGCCTGAGGTCCAGAGTTCAGTTAAACCTATGGAAAGTTCTCTTATTGGTAGAAATTACAGGTTAGCTGTCCAAGAAAAATCTGTCCATCTCTACTTCTGTAAAAGACCTGTGATCATTCAAGGAGTCTCCTACAACAGCATATGACTTTTGGTGACTTTTAAGGAAACACTAAGCCAATACCCCTGCAGCATCCTAAGACGACAAAAGCAAGATAAGCAGCCAGTGAGAGAATATGTTTGCTTTTCTGTTTATGTTCCTTACTGGTTTTAGTTTACCTCTTGTGGTTTCAGCACAGATTACCCACTAACCATCATGCCAGCATACTACTTCATACCTTACAGAGAGAGGATTCTGAATGCTATGTCATTACTCTTTCACATAATCCTGCATGAGAATTCTAGCCAGTATAGACATGATACTATAGCTGTATCCTGATGTTATGCTACCATAACAATCCCTCTCACAAAGAGAAACTATTTCAGAGTAAACATTTTTGCTTTTGAAAGAGTTGAGAAGGAAGTTAGATGGAGTTACAGCACCTATAAACAGTTTCTTTTTGAATTTGAGAGTGCTGTGGGACCTACAGCATAAATTCAAAATGACTTATGCCACAGAGCACCAAGATCTGTCTCACCAACAACAGTTTTCTGAAAGCAATCTGGGCCAGATAAGGTACCTTCATAAAATATTATTACATTTTAAGTACTGTAGCATGCACTTGCTAATATGTTCTTCCAACTTTTCCATTACTAAAATGATCAGATTTTGTGCTTGAATGGGATGATTTTTGAAAAATAATTCAACTTAGTTCAGAATTTTCATAGAGAACTCCAGTGCAGGTGCACTAATCCTGCCTGGGACCCTAGCAAATGATTTGTTCTTAGCTGAGAAAACTGTAAGAGCGCAATTCTCTCTCAAACCCTGTAGTGGTCATGTAGGAACCCTTATTCACACTCCTTGAATAACCTGACTGTAGATTGAAGCAATGCCAGAAATAGCATTGGGACATACTGACAAACAGTCCCCCTTATTCACCTTCTCAAGGGATTTGACAGCAAAGCTATTTCCTTACTAGTGCTGAGATGATATCAGCTAGAGCAAAATGATCATTCCAGAAATCTGGATTCCTTCTCAAACAATACTTAAATTAGAAAAATCTATTTCTAATAGCTGGATTAAAACCTGGCAACAGCTGCAAAGGCTGTGATGAGCTTTCCTTTTCAAGGGAAGGGAGGAAAGCTGTTGCCAACACTCATTTCTCACATTTCAGTCCAGCAGATCCCGCAGAGGTCCATATAATTACCTTCCTGCTAATATCACCTAATGTAGATAGAAGCATCTGGTTAGGAAAGTGGAGGACAAATTTTTAAGCAGAACCTACCAAGTAAGTTCTTAAGAAACCACAAAGGTTTTTTCACCATTATTTTTACAATACAAATTGTAGGTCTATTAAAGCCTGCAATCTATACAATGAAACCCTGGTGCAAGCAGAAATTTGAGAAGAAGCAGCTTTGAAAGATAGGCCCTAAATAAAACAAAAATAGAAACTACAAGGAGAATAAAATTCTCTGATTCTCAGGGGATTCAGCTTCAACCAAAATTCGGTTGCGGAGTAGGAAAGGCTTTAAATTTCTTTGCCCTCATTTGCATTTTACCACTAAGATTCTGTGCAAGAATAATTAGCATAAGATACTTCAGAAGACGAAAATTATTTTTAATAGATGGATTGTCCTTCTCCTCCTAAATCTGGATGATTAAAATGAATGTTCTGCTCAGTCTCATTTCCTGATTTCAGAATTTAGCTCTTTCCGTTTGTAAGAATTATGCTTTTAAACAAAAAAATGGTTAAAATATTTTTCTTAATTTGTGTCTCTGGAGAGAATTTTTTGTCCCCACTAAAAGAGTACTGCACAGCAGTCTGAAATCTGTGTACAAAACTCTCGGTTAATGTAATTGAGAATTATTCTATCTAATTATAGTCTATTGATGTGCTAAACTAGAACATGCCACAAAAAGGAAGTTCTACAAAAAGTATGCAAAGGGGAGTAATTCTTGCCTACTTGAAATCCTGTATATCCATCATTTCCCAGGTCCACGAAGTCCAGCTAGTCAACAGCAATCTTAATTGCCCCATCCTTGTTCCTCTGTATACAAACCACAATAAAATCTTTCATTCTCAATCTTGACATCCTCCCATGGTATCTTTACCCTCTTCTGTATAAGAACAATGTGTTGGGGCACAAGGAGGGAACAGAGAATCCACAGCATGGGAAGGACCGCACCTCTCTAGTGCAGAGTTTGAAAAGTGTGGGGCACAGGAGGCAGTAGGTTGTGGGAAGACAGAAAATGGCAGCACCACTGAGTGACATGAGTGCTTCAACACCAGATTCTGTTCTTACCTCTGCCACAGTCATTCTACATCTTGTCATTCTCCAAAAAGATGCATTTCTTTCTTTGACACAGCATGGGTCTCATTTGGACACCCTCTGTGAACAGCCACTGGAAATGCATGTGCAGAGTGTGTGTGTACAGGTATATTTGGAAAAGTTGGACCCTATGAGTTTCCATCTGTGTTCCCATTATTGATAAACAGTGATCTCTCTGCATTGCAGGCACACAGCTTCCAGTGTGGGGTAATATTTGCCTATCCCCTATTTACCAGAATATATCAAAACATCTAAAAATACACTGAATACAGAGAAAATTGAGCTTCTATTTGTCTCTGAATTCACTGAAGTCAATGGGCAAGTTCTGTCAGTGCTGTGCACCAAATGATTTATGGGTCCTTGGGAAGTGAAAGCACAAGGCCCAGTGATGGAAAACTTTATTTTAACACAAGTGCAACATGGGGATAAATGAAGATGGATGAAGTGATTTTAATTCCTAAATTTCCTAATTCTTAAATTTTTGCCTTACAAAGTTAATAACTAATATACATTTGAACATTTTAACATGCCTTTTTTTGGTGTATTACATATTTTATTCAGTGATATGTTAGTATGACAAATTGATTAACAGCTTTTAATGTATTTGTAATTATTTTTCTTTTAACTGTGCTGAAAATATAACATTATTTTAAAAGTAATCTAAGTCATAAGTAATATAAACTTAAGAATTCAGACTTTCTTGCAACTAAATTATTTTGCAAAGTCGTCCATGCAAGTCTGACAACTGCTAGACACCTTTTTAGCTGGATGTCTTGTCTAAACCCAAATGTTGGTCCTGAAAGCCCTATTACTTGTGTCTGACTTAGCACAGACCACATGTGAGGTTTTTCTTCAACCTTGTATATCCAAACAAGACTATTTATGCTATTCTCAGCATGACTCTGAGACACAAAGATGTTATTGCCTCTAGCATACCCACTTCTTGTCACTGCTATATTGAGAGGGGTTGACCTTAAGCTTGACTGGCTGTTCTCTAATCTGTTTCTGAAAAATGAACCAGATTTACAGAGAATAAGTGAAAAACACAAGACTAGTCAGAGGCAGAGGAGATGCTCCCTACAGCCTGGGATTAGAACTATTCTGTCTAGATGTCTGCTAGACTGAAGTGGAACAGAAACCTCATGCAACAAACTGACAGACCCAGCTGGAAGACAGCAGGTGACAGCACTACCTCCAGCAAAGAGTTCTTAAAGTTTATTTTCACTGCAACTCTAACTCACACACACACAGAATAACCAACAGACACACAGCACCTAGATATTCAGAGTGCAAGACAATTCCAACAAAATGATTGGGATGGTCCTTGGTGAAGGTGTGAGCTTAGACTCAGATATTAGCCTCTCAAATCAAATGTTTATTGTTGAAGAAATTCCAACCATATATCTGGACTGAACTTGCCTGAGAAGTAGAATGGAAAGGAAATGAGATTTGATGGAGAGAAACAACATGAAGCAATTCATAAAGCAGAGATGTTAGTAAAAACTTGGCTAAAGGCAGTGAGGCATTTGCCAAGATTGCAGCATGACAACTGGATCTACTCTGCACTACTTCAATGAAATGATGTTATGTTGCTGAAACAGCTCCCCAGCTGGCAGTAACAGTCAGGAGGAGTCAAACTGAATCCATACTGTATTCGATTTGGTATTCTTAAGGAAACAACTTTTCTGCTGGTATTCAAAAAATGGTCCTGTCTGAGAAATCCATTACTGACAGCCTGAAGGACAATGAATCTCTCACTCCTTGGTATGTATGATAGAAGTTTCACGCTTTTGAACTTGGATGAAATCTCCATGACATTTGAAGACTGGTGGAAGAGGAATCTTTTTCTTCAACAGCAGGCATAGGAGAGACTGCTTACTTAACTTTCTTTCTTTGAGGCACAAACTGATTGTCAGATGTTATCTGAGTGTCTGGGTGGAATTTCATCCAGTCTGAAGCATCACTGTTTCATTAAGAAGCTAATATCCATTATGTGTACTGCTAGTAAAAATTACTTCAATTCAGGTTACTTTGGAAAGTTTAACTACTGTCTCAGTGACGAGATGACATGGACTGTTGAAAGTATAATGCAGGTAAGAGAAAGAATAAAGGCTAAGTTCAATACATCCAGTAAGGATGCCTAATGATTTGGCCTCAAAATGCAATCTTACCTGCTGAAAGGGAACATACTTCCACAGAAAAAACTGGGGGGAAACAAAAAGAACAAACAAAACCAAAACAAAAAACAACTAAAACAAAAATAACTTTCTGCATTGAAACTCACAAATTTGTGAAACCTCTGCTCAATTGCCAGTGGACATATCAGAACATTTCTGGTTTCATCCTTGTACCACTTCACAATTTAAAAATTAAGTCAGAGGACTGGCTTGTCAGTCTCATACTACTGAAAGTCAGGGTATAACTTTAACCACCTACTTTCAAAATCAGAAATTTCATTTTAGCAATTTTGTTTCTTTGTTTGAAAGGGGGTTTCTGTGGCTTTTTTATGTCTGGGTTAATAAAAAGAAATTATAGATAAAATTGCACACATCTGGTTTTGAGGGGTACAGCAGAATCCAAGCCTGTGCAACAAAACAGAATGTACACATTTTCTAAGCTTGAACGGTAAAAACACTTGACTGGTGTCCTCATCTACTTTTCAGAGATAGCCATGAATGCAGACTAAAATCTTAAGTTCCAATAAAAAATTCTGTAAAAATCAAGGAAAATATGATCAGGGCACATTGTCCATATTCATATTAGACAGCCCCCATCTGTTTCCTGCCAGACAGGATCCCAACCTCTAAGTCATGCCAGAGTTTAGCTTCACTCAGTTGTGTCTGATTAACTTAATGCAGGAAGTCATTTCCAGATGGGACCCCAATTTAAATCCGAAAGTGATGCCACTCTCTATCTCATCAGGGCTTCTGCATCACATACAGTGCACCCTAAGGGATGGCAGCTTCTGGCAGGAAATACTTTTCTAATATCCTACCAAGGTAGAGAATGCTGTTATTCAAAATTGTCATAATAGAAGTGCAAGGCTGTACATAAAAAAAAAAAAAAAGAAAAAAAAAGAGAGTGAGAAAGAAAAAAATATATAAAAAAGAAACAAAGAAACTAGCTCCTGAACTTTGTGCCTCACCTTTCTAAACTTGATTAAAAGTTCACACTTGAAAACGTTTTCTTAGGAAATTTTTGCTCATTTTGCTTTCTTTATATATCAAAGAGATTTTAAACAGTTCATGATCTCCAGAGATCACCTTTTTCAATTTTTTTTTTAATCATATGATGCACAAGAAATCCAGATTCCATGAAGCCCACGTTAGTTTGTTCCTAGTGACTTACAGCATTGTAAGTGTTAGATAACCTTTGCAATGGAGCTGCTCACAGCTGGCCAACATGCAGACTTCCATTCCATCAAATGAACTGCAGTATACTTCCCTCATTTCTGAGCTACTTCACAAAAGCATCTAAAGGAGAAACGGGAAGCCTTGCTTCTGCAGCAGAGCAAGTTTCCACTGGACATTGCTAAAATTCTTTCAGAACTATATTAAGATTTTTATTCCTATGAAAGCTCTGAAAATATTTAAATCAATTGGACAAACAATAGCAGCAGTCCAGCTGCTGGAATTATCATTGGGGTGGAGGAATGGGAAAACAAGGTCTACATGTTAAACTATATTGCTCAGAATTAAAGGCTCAGGGAAACATCAGCTCACCAAACACAAACCAGACTGTGGCCAATGTGTTTAAAAGAGGACAGTGATGTATGTTGCTGTTTGAGACATCCAGCTTTCAAAAATCAGATTATCTGTTTGATGTTTCAGTACTAATTTGCCTAGAAGAGTGTAGAGGGTGTGTCCATGTTCAGGGTTGGGTGATGAAAGAGCATCCCTGTTTTCAGAGAACTTTTACCTTCTCACATCCCCACTCATTCTCCTATCTGCATTCCTTGACCATACCCAAACTGGGTACTCAAAGTCACAACGTAGAAAATAGCCATAGAAAATGTAGGCTTCTGACATAAAAGGCAAGTGACAAAAACTCATTTATCTCACCTTCTTTTGAAAACATTCACCAGATTTCATTGTGCCACTTGCCTGACTGATCAGTTGAAATTGATCCGTTCTGGGGAATTTTTAATTTTATAGTTATTACTACAAATTCACTCATAGTTCACTACATTAGATTAAATTCAATTGAGACACCACTGGAGGTATCAGGTGTTTAATACAGACCAGTTCATGTTGATTACGGAGTAACTGAGGAATATTCAATAAGGAAATACTAAAAATTGTTTTGGCCAACAGACACAGTCCAGTGGCTAGTATCACCAACCATGGCTTATCTGAAACATTATTTTTCCCTTCTCTACCACAGGTAATGCCTTTAAGAGCCTTGTCATATAGAATCACCTAAAGGATTGTAAAGAATATAAGAAATATTCATTTGCTAATCCTATTGGTTGAAGAAATTTATGTGACTAGAGAACACCAAGGAGCACTATGGTAAAAGCCTTTTCCTAGATGACATTTTGATAAAGAATAGGCAGGCTGTAAAACAAGAAATAATAGTGTTTTAAACATCTACATGATCATTTCAGATCTGTACTCTGCAGAAATGCATAGACCCTTACTGTAGCTCATAATCATCAGGTCAAGATCATGTGGAAAATTCATAAGGACTATGAGCATGCAACTGGTATGAATAGTGTGATTACAACAGGTAAAGATCATCTGTTAAATATGCAAAGAAACCTTCTTGTGCTTTCTGCTATGCTGTAAGATACATTTGTCTTCTGAAAACATCTGAATGGTACCTCATTATAGTCCTTCAAATATCTCCTTAAATTGCATTATGTCACAACAGCTGCTAATAAGTTGAAAAGAGCAGGCTTTCAGTGTCCTGACCCAAAGATGCTTTTGTGCCACCCAATGCCATTCAATTTTCACATCCTCCATCTGCCTGTCTGTTTTATACTTAGGCTGGAAGCAGATGTGTCATGCTCCACAATCAAGAATGTCTAGCTGTTACAATACAAGTAGAAATAGCATTATTACTATTATTAGTATAATAATAACCCTGCCATATTAGATTAGTTTCCCTACTGAGGCAACCTTAGAAAAAGAAGTCATCTCTCTGCTTCAGCAACTACACAATGATTTCACAAGCATACCCCCACAAGAGAAACATGAATCATTCAGAGACATACAGGGTGTATGTGAATGACACATTTTTGCATTTGGATTCCTGATTCATCTGACAGATGTGAGAAAATTCATGAAGTTAGACAAGTCCCAAGTGATTGCATGTGTCTGGATGCTGTAAATCACAAGTTATTCCACCTACTTTGGCACTAAAAGTACTGAGCTTTATTTCCTTCTGGTCTATTTTTTGTTGTGATATAGCTACAGTTGTGCATTTAGCAATGCCACCTGTCTTTTCATATCCATTAAGAATATTTTTACAGACTTTATAATAATCAAGAGTAATGGCAACTTCTATTCTCATATTTAATCTGACCTCTAATGCTCTGAAGCCTTTAAAAGCAAATTAAAAGCTCCCAGCAGGCATCTGAGGTAATATGGAGAGCATAAGGATGTGGAGAAACTGTTAAAAAAATACCATAGCAGAAATGCTAAAATGTGAAACAGATGCTGAAGTCATATGTTAAGTGCACACATATATGTATTTTCCCATACTTGCAAGGCACTCACTACTCATTACAGCATTGATAACAAGCAACACACAAACTGTTCCTCCTAAGTTTTTACTCCCATAAATCTACTGATATCAGTAGACTGACTGTTCTTGATGTTCCTGTGCCAGAACTCGATGCAAACATCTTTGAGGTCCCTAGAAGTTCTCTTGCTGAGCATCCTGAGCTTTAGGCAAGGTGCTTGTGGACTCTGCAATGAAAATTCCAGATGGCTGTGGGCAGGCTGTATTTCCCAGACAACTAGTGCACCTCCTCACTGCTCTTCAACTGTCTCAGAGTCTTTCTCTATAAACTCAGGAGCATGGCACTCATGCTGCGCGAACAAGCTATTTGTTTTCAGTTAATGATCCTCACCTTCAAACATATAATGGTACTCAATTTCCATGTTTATTTCTTCTTCCTTTACCCTCTCCCTCCTGCTGTTTATTACCGGCCAGTGTGATCTCCATCATGTAGACTGCAAAATCTGTGGATGAGCTACAGTGTGTATGTATTTGTACAGCACCTAGGACAGTGTAGTTTTGATCCTGATTTGGGACTGACACTCTGAACACTTTTTGGAGTGCTGCTTTCTGTAGAATTCACAAGCATATAACTCATGGCTTAAAATTAAATAAATAAAATTAATGATCAATTAGAATGAGTTCTACATGTATACAGGCAATATCTCTACCTCTGATCTACAGGTGGTTTCTTTCCTCAGGTCCTCTGCATCTTCTACTCACTATGTTCACAATGTCTGAGGGTATATTACAACTAATGGTATTTTAAAGAAGTAAATTTTACACTTGTAAAGCATATGATAGCCATTGGTTCTGTACACTTTAACAAAATGCCCCCAGCATTATGCTTCTAGAGGCACATTAATTCCTTACTTTGAAGCAAAGCAGACAACATTGAGAAACAATTATGCTGTGTATATCAGAGGTATTTCTTAAGTCAGCCACTTTTAATTCCTTAGGGTATTGCATGGGCCATTAGTCTTCATTTACAGATTATGTATACAGTCCTCTGAAAGATGTGTTTTTAACTCCTGACTCTGTCATTTGTTTCATGAGTAACCACAGAAAAGTTACACAGGCATCCATTTACCCCATCTGTACATGCAGCTAACAGCAGTTTACAAAACCATACGATGCCATAATATGTTACTGAAACTGTTTGGGGGAGGGAATTCATGCTATTTCATCTTGCATTTATACCACAGCTAAGGAAGTAGATCTACCAAGGAGGTGCCTAGGAAAGCTGTAAGCCACCTCCCCCTCCCAACCCATTAGCTGGAAGCACTTATGTCCCAGCCAAATCCCACAGAGCACTGACAGCTCACTGAGCCTGAGCATCGTGACTCTGTTGCTGAACAGCCACACCAATAGCACCATCAGTATTTCAGGAAAGGATGCTGTAATCCTTCAACAGTAGAAAGTAATCACAAAGACATTCTTTTCCATTAAAAAACAATAAAATGCAGTAACTTCTCATACTGTATGAGACAAACATATGGGTAGTACAAAGCATCCATCATTTCAAGTAGGCACTTGCCACTTAGTAAAAGCAACTGCAAAGGAAATGTCTCACTGGAGGTCACTACACTCTTTGAAAGGTAGTGGTTGATTCAACATGATGTACATCCATTCAATAGCCACATAGGATGTCACATTATCTTAAAGAATATGATCAGACTTTCTCATCCAGTTGGATTTGCTGGTTCAGCAGTCTTAATGACTAAAAACAGGGATGAAATAAGAGACTAGCAGGCACCTGTACATTGAATGACTAGAGCAGAGTACAATTTCCTATCATCCTGCTCAGTGAACCAATAAGGTGACTGTAATCAAAAATGGTCTCTTGCATGGAGAGTTTACAGCATGACAATTGTAGGAAATTAGTACAAATTAAAGCTTTTAAAAGACAAGTCCACTACAGGTGATTGTAACCAACATACTGCTTCAGATTTGCTATGAACAGGAACACCCATGACATGATGAAAAAGTAGGGTCTAAATCCACTAGATTTAAAAAGAAAGTAAAATTAAACAAAGAAACAAACAAACAAAAAACCCACCACACAATAAAGCTACACACACAGTGTTCATCAAAATTTCTACAGAAGTTACCTGCATGGTTTTACATTTTGGCCCCAGTTTGATTTAACTTTGCTTTTCCAAATTTACAGCAGTATTTTCAGAAGAAGAAACAAGTAATTTAAAAGCTGGTGGCTTAGAAATTCTAGGAATGTTCATCTGGCATGGTTCATTCAAAACAGAAATAGTTCATCAGCAGATAATCTAAAAAAAAAAATTAGTTGTTTGGGGTTTTTTACCCAACATATAGGTTTGGATTCAAAGATATTTTAACAAAGGCACCCTTCATCCTACTATAGCAGCGTTCACTAATCACTACTATAGAAATCATAAAGATAAAATCATTATATTTCTTAGTGAGTGAAAGATTCAAGGGAAAAAAAAGAAAAATTTCCCTTCTCATCTGGCAACTTCTGAATCAAATATTTATACTTTCACTTAAAAAAGAGACTGCTTTAGACCCAGAATAAAGCCAAATTACTTCCTGTAAAGCATAAATAAGTGTTGTATAAAGCCAAACTTGGACCAAACCCTAAGATTTTCAGGGTTTCTATTTTAGATTTTTACACTACAAATTGAGATGCAGCTTCTCTGTGGGTCTATTTTAAGAGACCCAGTAGAAAAACTAAGTCTCAGCAAAACAAACTGTGCAATCAGGGAAGCAATAAATGAGCAGTCTGGGAACACATAAGCAGGTGAAAATCAGTTTGAGAGATTGAAATGATTAACAGGTCTGGTAGTGAGAATTTTTAAACAGTTTGACTAGGCAATTAATGTGAGACTTGTGAGAAGAAAAGCCTATGTAGTAATATACTACTGACCCCTATATGAATTCATTCAATTGTAAACTGGCTGAACAATTGGATTTTAATCTCATTTACCTTTCTTTTTTTCTGTTTTTTTTTCTCCAGTAGGAGGAAATGAATAAGTAACACCATTGAATTACTCTCAAATTAGCAGATTTTTCAGAACAAGGTTCCAGATTGCTAAGCCTACAGTCCACATGCCCTTGCTGCTGAGCCACAGCAACTTATCTCACCTCATGGAGCCCCACAAGTGCTCCTGGGGGACCACCCAAGTATCCCCTGCTCAAGAGGGTCTGTGTACACAACAGTATAACAAGGGTCAAGTAACTCAGGGTAACTCAGAGAAGGTTGAAATACATCACCCCTGAAGTCAGATTGTGATAAACCATAGGGGTGTTGTTTCTGAAATCAGACAAGTACAGAAAAACTACTCAAGTTTTATTACCTTAACAGTTTATTTTAGTTTAAGTTTTATTTGATGACAGTGGGGGAAGGTCAAAAGCAGAACTAAGTACATTTCTTGCAGGCATTAGCTTGAAAGCATGAGTGCAACTACTACTGTGGCATCTACCAAGATGAAACAAGGAATGCTATGAAAATGAAGTGGTTATTCCAAAATTTACTTTTCCAAAGAAAGCTCCCTCCTTTCTTCACCCCAGACATGGAGATTGTTTTATTGTAAAATTTAACCTGGTCCCTATTTGTATGGAACCCCATAGAAACCATCTCTGTATCCAGTACCTGACCACGTATCAAAGAATCACTGGCAAAGTACTACAGTCCACTTTTGATGTTTCAGAAACTGGAACAAACCTTACAGCCACATGACCTTTTCCAGGAAAGGAAATTCCACAGCTAGAGGACCATCTCGTCTCTGCCTTCCCAAGCTAAAAACCCCTCCTTCTTCAGAGCAATACATCTCTTTAAGCCACTGCTGGTGGAGTCAGGTTTGTTATGGCAAGCAGGCTCCAACTTCTCAGAAGTTGGCCCTCAATACAAGAGCTGTTGCTGCCTCTTAAGGCTCCTGAATCAGAGAACAGCAAAAGATTTGGAACTCCTAAGAAAGATTTTTAAGGAAAGGTGGACAATTTCTCAGCTACTCCCCCAGGAAAGTACAATTAACTCACCTGTAATGAGAGTACTTATACATACTCAATTTAGTTACAGCTTGTGTGCGAGCTCCTACCATCTCTGTCCTCCTGGCCCAGACTGTTAACTTGCATGGAACAAAAGGCTGACCCTGAAAGACTTTTTCTAATTAGTGTTCAATGATTAATGCAAAAATTAAGGGAGAAAATTGTGGTAGCTATACTTCTGGGGAAAAGCTTTTATGAGATAGGTGTGGTCAAGTGAGTGAAAATCCCAAATATCCAAATGCTCTAAGAACATTTTAAAAAGGGTGAGAGAGAAAAGGTAGGAGGGGAGGGTGGGGGAGAAAGATGGGTAAGAAAGGGGGGGAAAAGAAAATCTACTGGAAAGTTGTTACAACTCTGGTTTTAGAGAGAGGAGGTGTGAGGACTTTTGTCCTCATCCCTGGGCATCATCCTCTGCTTTGCACCACTCAATCTCTCTCATGTAAAACTGGAAGGAAGAGCAGAGCTGCTGTGCACATGGCTGAGAAAATTCACCCCACATGGTATGTTCTTCTAAGACAATAAGAAAATCCCTTCTTTTTCCTCTCAATGACCAGCATTTCTCTATTAAAACATGAACCTTGCTGTGTATTTGTTGAATCAAGTTATGGTATCTTAAATTGCTTTGTGTCAATTGAATCATTATAACTACCTGTTCCTATCTTGCCCCCCATCTCTTGAAAGTATTGTAGTTTGGCTTAACAAAGCCAAAGGGTTTTTTTGTAATTTTTTGTAAATGTACTAAGACACAACCGCAGGTAGGCCTGTGACCCAGAATTAATACCACAGATCCTCAGTTCCTCATAATTTGATTATATTACTTAACCAAGGATACCTGCTCTTCCCACTGTAAGTCATCATCAACTCCTATAAAACCAGAGAAGCTACTTGCCCTAAAGACAAGAAATGGGTTGTATGAACTCAGAGAAGCTCAAAAATAACAAATTTTTGTAACTTTTCAACTCACAAGTCTCAACAAACTTGAGAATTT
>JAWWLZ010000082.1:35946159-35971965 GCA_035041345.1 Poliocrania exsul | reverse complement strand
TTTCTTACCATGAAATTATTGCATTGTTATAAGTTTAAGCAAACAGGGGAAACTCTTTGGCTGCTGATTCCCTGAAGCATGAAAGAGAAATTATAGGATTTTGGTCTTACAAATTCTCTTTTGCATGTTGTTCTTATGGCATCTCGTTTTGCTTGTTAACTGCATGGTTGTCCGTCAGTAAACATTTGGAAATTATGAAGCACAAAGATAAAACATTGTAAATATCAGACTCAAGAAACAGCTAAAACGCAGCATATGCATGGATTGTTACATACTTACCACAGAAAAGGAGAATCTATAGCTGACTTAACAGTGCATACACTATATACCCCAAAAAATTTACCATACAGAAAACAAGATCCCCTCTGTTGTTTCACTCAGTTGCAGTGAGTTGAGTACCTGTAAACAAATGTAAACCAAAGCATTTGCCTTATGTCATTACTGCACCGACTCTTTCTGAAGCCTTCTCTTTTAACTGAAAGTGTGTGCTTCAAATTAAAATGATATATTGTTATAATTTAATTGGCAGCCTCAGTTTGTAAATAGCCCAAGACATGAAAACTGGAGATTTTAGAAGTCAGAGCTGATATTCACTGGCAGCAAAGTATGGAAGGAGCTTGTTTAAGGACTTGCAAAAGCCATATAATCTTATAACTCAGTTTTATGAGTAAAGGTTATCTACTCCTACAGTTTCTCAGAGATTCATTTCTCAAGTCAGGCCAAGATTTGGATACATATACAAATAATGATAGAAATAAAATAGAAAAATGGCCTATAGCTCTCTTTTAGCCTCCTGATTTTCCAGGAAATATGGAAGTGTAACAAATCTACCATTGCATATCCTAACCAAGCAGAGGAAAGGGTGGTAAAATCTTAGGTCACTCAGGGGAAAAAAAAGGATAGAGTTGAGAAAATGCAGAGGATCATTGATTTGTTTCTCTTCTGTCAGAGAAAGATTGGCATTTCTAATATGTCAGTACATTGAACAGGAAGTTTTGTAACTAATAGCTATACTTCTGGAATTTCCCTTGAAAGACTAATCCAATAGTTAATATAGTATTACTCAAACAGTAAGAAGTGACATCTTTTAAGTCCAGTCTGTCAACGAGTCAGGAAGTGACAGCTTCCACTCACAGCTAGGAAATATTCATTACAAGGAATGAAAAGTTTCCTAATTAACTGAAAATAATACAGAGTAAAATACTTGAGGGAACCTGGTACAAGTCACTCCGCATTGAGAAAAGTGACCTTTTTATTGCACTTGGTGTCTAAGCAAAGTCCAGTGAACTTTTCCACTAACTTAAATGACATTATTCTCTTTTATCTGCTGCTAGACTTCAAAACTGTACTGACCTAACTGAGCTTAAAATTGAGTTGAACTTTCCTCAGTCATATTAATTATTTTCCCTCTGCTGTACCCATTGCGTACATAAAAATTACATTAAAAATATATTCAAACCTCTTTGGGGTCAATTGCATCATGGGTGCAATGAAGAAAACATGATGTAGAACCATATAACTTTTAAAATGAAGCAAAACATGTATTTCTTTGCTTGTTAGACTGTACCACTAGATTTCCACATTTTCAAATGACTTCACAGTTTCACCACAACCTCAGCAATTATTCATATAATAGAATGTTTGAAAAGCTAGATGGTTCTATTCAACTGTCTCCATTTTTCAAGTCTCTCATGTATTTCCTGGCAAAATCATTTTTGAATGGAAGAATAAAAATCAGGTTTTATTGCCTTAGTGACATAAGTGTTCTCAGTCAGAAAGTATAGGTACTTTTTAATGATATTATAACAATACAATCAGACAGATGTCACTTTTCCTGTTGTAATTGCTAATAAGGCATATCTGTGCCTATTGTTTGAGACACAATTTGCCTTTGGTATTGACAGTATTCTCCTGGCACTAATGGAAAGATGTTAGCAGGAAGAAATCTGCTGGATAGGCTGCAAAGTTGATTGCATGGATCATTCCACTAAAAACTAACTACCTGTCTCTTGTAGAGGAGTTTGGGTTTTTTTTTCTTGCTATTTGCTGAGCTTTTAACAATTTAGCAGTACAAAAGAGCTTTTTAGATACCTTGAAACACCTACACAGCAGGTTACATTAATAGGCACTAATTTAAAAATTCAAATTCACTGTCATTGAAAAAGATATGTCCATGCATACAGAGTGACATTCCAAGAAGCTAATTACATGAATCCTGCATTCATGTATATAATTACAATAGACACCAACTAAGTTCCACTGTTCATTTGCCTTTCTGATAGCATCTGATGCCCTATATAAGCTGTGAAGTATTTCAACTGGAGAGGAAAGCCTAACCTAATTCAGTTTAACTTCACCCATTCTGTTTCCTTACTGAATATGAAAAATCCACTGATAAAATTTACCACAGTTAAGATAGAACTCTTCCCCCAAAAGAGGACTATATTAGCTAGAAGAAAGCTGAAGACAGTAAAATCCTGCCAAGCTCAAGGAAGTTAATGCCCAGTTGACAACTGTGAGCACTGCTAACAGATATCACATAGCAGCAACTGGACAGCCTTAACAGACTTGATGAAAGGATGTAACTTAAGGAACTCCAGAAACTCTTACAGCTACAACTCCAAGAACAAGTTTTGGACAAAGAAACTGCCTCAAAAAACTTGTTAAAATGCTGTGAAAGGCAAAATCACAGACTAGAGAAATGGCTGTAGAAAAGTTGTTGGATTATGTTGAACGCAATATTGTTAGTTTGGAAGGAAGTGGAAGGAAGAACAGTTGTCTCCAGAGAATGCATTATAAATGAATGCAAAAAAATGTCTTGTTAAAATTACAGGAGTTGGAGGCCATCACTTTAACTCCCCCTTAATGGATATGTCTCATAAATAGACCTTTCCCTCAGAGTTTACTCAGTAATTGAGTAAAAAAATCCATATACTTTTTAATCCACCTTTTTTGCCCATAGAGTCCTAAGCACATTGTCCAAATTCAATGAATAACAAATTATGGTAACCTCAAGTTAAGCAAGTGTACTTAGTTTATCAATATAGTATTAGAAAAGCATCAGAAGGACAATTCATGTACGAAGTATGCTATGTAGTTCTTTGCAGTGACATCATATTTTTATTTTAGAGATAGAAAACAATAATCCAACAGATTATTAGTTTCATCACCCTTTCCTCCTCTCTCTTTCTTGTCACACATGCAGTCTTCAAGACATGCATCTTAGAACATAGCAATTACCCTTGGAAAGTTCTGATTTAGATATAATTTGTCTTTCAGGTAGCAGGAACTAAAAAAAATAATTTCTTTGTCTCTTAAAATCAATTTTTTCTCTTGAGAATGGTGCTGCAATGTATAAAGAAAACTTTCATAACACTGAACTTCATTTAAGTATTAAAAGACCTAATAATCATGTCTGAGAAGAGATGTGCTGAACAGCTGTGGCATATCCTTGACAAATCATGTTTTTATCCAGCTTAGGCTGAAGGAAAAGTAGACAAATTAGATAACAAAATTCTTTCTTTTAGACCAAAACTGTAGAAAATATCAGTTGTCAAGGTCAAACAAGTTCTTTCTTTGTTTGATGTCAATATTTCAATCTTTACAGAATCAAAGTAAAGGAGGACCCAAAATTCCCTACAAAAGCATACAGGTATTGGCCTGATTTAATAGGCATTAATGGTAACTCTGCTTTTATTAAACTTAGGATGGCCCTTTATGTTTCCTTAATGTATATTTCTATCCTGATTTCAATCTTAGCTGAGGTTTTGGGGAAGTTCATTTTATGCTATAGCCCACTATGTAAATTCTTCTTTGGAGTCTAGAAAATCCTAGATTCCAGATAATATGTCTATGTATACAATTTTATATTAGCCACTTACGAAAAAACCCCAATGGACTGTGTTCTTTTAAAGGCTAAGGATCCATGAGGAACTATTTTTCGGATGTCTCTTAAAATAAGATACTGATATTTTCAAGTATATTAGTAGACATACCACAGATGAAATTAAAAAGGGCTTTGAAATAATAGAACATGATAAACTTCACCTTCTTCCTAGCAAAGATAATTTTAAACAGTTTTCAGGAGCATATATATCTATACTAAAAATACTACAATATCATCTCACTTCACCCTCTGCCAAACTACTTAGTTTTGTCATGATACCGAAACACAAACCTTATGTTATAGTTTATATGAGTGAGCATAGAACTGAATAGTGTAAAGTTATATACTATATAGATGAAATAAAAAAGAGCAGCAACAGATCTCAGGGAGATATCATCAGTGTATATAGATACCTAAAGGATGTCAAGAAGGTGGAGCCAGGATCCTTTTGGTGGTGTTCAGTCACAAGAGGGCATAAAGTGAAACCCAGGAAGCTCCATCTGAACATCAGAAAACAGTTCCTCACTTAAAGGGTGATGAGACACAGCCACAAGGTACCCAGGGAAATTGTGGATTCATTGTCCTTGTAGATATTCAGAAGCCATCACCTGAGCAGCTTTTTATAAATTTTGGTTTTCCTGGTTTCTACAGCTAACTCCAGTTAAGAGACCTGTCCACAATACTCACATGCCAAAACAAAATACACACTGCTAAAGTTGTGTCAGCCTTCCCAGGATACAAAGCTGTGATTTGGGGAAAAATAAATAGTCCCCCACAATTTCTGGAGTCTCTTCTAACATTATTATCAGTGACTTTGGCCTGTTTATTAGTGTCAGTGTCAGGTTCCAAATCTGTGAAGGCAGATATATCAATCACATATAGCAATGATGACAGTAGCTGCAAATCAGGGGAAAGTGCATTAACTGCCAAGGCCTCCCACACATGGAAAAACATTCAACAAAGACAGCTGATTAACTCATTCTCACACAGTCATTTATACTCCAGCATAGACTGCATTTCAGGAGTAATTTCCATTACTATAATAAGCACACTATAGGACTTGCTAATAGAAACAGTTCATAGTCCCCTTGCAACATTATCATATAAAACACAAAAGGCAAGGAAGAGGTTCAGCAGAACATTCCAAGATACCTTAGAAAATATGTAGCAACAGTCATGACAAAATTTCAGAGGTATCCAAACCACAGGTATGCCCTGTCTGAAGAGACCTTATTGTGGCCCTTCAAACAGATAATCAAAAGTTCATACTTCGTTCCCCAACTATTTTCTTTACCATCTTTGACCTCTGCATAAGTATCTTCATTCTCAGTGTGGGATCCCTCCCATGGCTTCTTCACAGTTGGTTTTTCTGTTATTCCTACGCAAGAAGCTAGGGTTTTTTGACTGTGAAGGTACTAGTCTTTATTTTTAAATTCCTTCTTCCAATGCTTGAATATCTCCACAGGGATTTCTGAGGGCTTATTTTATTAGTTACATATGTTACTTATATAATTTTATTGCTGTTCCTGTGATTTTCATACCCCACAATTTAAAATATTCAGAAAAATTGTTGAACAGTTGGGAAAAAGTATGCAATTTTTCTGTGCAGTCTTTCTGTTTGATCACTGCCTGCTTTTCTTTCCTGGCAAACGAGCTGACTAATTCTTTGCAGGCTGTATTCCAGAGGCAGCTCTTGAGGAAGATCTAGAAAGTCCTAATAAATCAGCATCTGAAAATGACAGCATGCAGAAGGATAGAATGCATGGGCCTTTACAGAACTGCATGCAAAAGAATAATTCAGCTGTCAACTTCCCAAGCCTCAACTAGTTGAAGTACTCTTGACTGGTACTCTTTTTGACTGTTGAGATCATCACAAATTTTCCTTCATTTCATTGTTGTAAACAGTATGAGTACCTTGTATATTTCTTGCCATCATCAATGTGAAACAAATGAGTTTCCTCAAAGAATTTTCTCAAAGAACAACAGTCTTAGAAGACATTGAAGATATTGCCACAAAATCTCTCCTATACTGTTTAACTTTCTGCTGTTGCAAGACAAGTCAGTAGCTTACTGACAAGAGCGTGGGTTTTTATAGAAGGTGTTCAGAGAAGCTAGTATTTTTCCTGTGAATACAGCCATTGACCATAAATAGATTACAAGAAAGGAGAAAAAGGCTATAAAGCCCACTAGAAGATGTATATTAAGATACAGCAAAAGTTAATGAAGACAAACATAAAACTAGAGATCCATTCAGAATTCATAGACTTTAATATCTACTAAAGAGTTTAGGGCCAGACAACTGATGAATAAGTCATCTTCTGAAACCACCCTTACATCTCAAGATTTTATATTTTGCTTAGAACCCACACACTAAGGTGAAAAATCGTGCTTGCTTATCTCGTAGAAAAAGATTCAAAGTTGAACTGGAGACAGTACATGAAGAAATCATTATTACATGGATTATTTTCCCAGTGCTTAGTCATCTTCACTGTAAAACCTTGTGATGAAATTCCACTAGGAATTTGCATGGCTTTAAATACCAGTCACCTACTTATTTTTAATCCTTTCTTTGGTAGATAAAGAGAGAATTAAAGAGTTAGCAGTGCTTTGTCCCATAGACATGCAAATGTTTAAGTGCTCAAATAAAGTTTCTTCAGTGTTTTTTACTGCAACAAGAGATGAAGTTGCCTCAGAGTATCCAGGCATCCCTTTTGGTTTATGGAAGAGCTGAATCATGGTTAGACACAAGGAGGTGATGAGGTTACAGTTTTATTCACATTGGTAGGCCATTACCATGAAAGTAGAACACAGTAAAGACAAATAGATGACCCATGAACTGAAGAAAGGAGAAGATAAAAAAAAGATAATTAAAACTCAATGAGCGAATAGCAACAGCTGAAATGAAGGAAGAAGAATGAAAACCACACTGCACTCCTCAAAATTTATATTAAACTTCAAAGTCCTTCACTTTGAGAAGAGTAATTTGACTTGGGGAGAAAAAAAAATAAAAAAATCTTTCTAAATTTGTACTTTGTTTCCTTGTTACACCAGCAATCCCTTCCAGGTATCACATGTTTTGGATGAGAAACTACTCATTGATTCAAGCTGGTGTTACAAGCAATGGATTATAGCCGCCTCATTAATAACAATTAATATTTTCTGAAGCTCTAGCCAGGCTTCCTATTTATTATGATATTAGTTAATAAGGTGAACATTTCTCTCAGCCTTCCTCAGCTATTGCTGCCAGAAACAAGAGAAACACTCTTCAAATGCAACAGTTATCTGAATGACGAACGCTTTATGTCCCAGGTTACACACCTGAGCAGCATCAACACTATCATTGCTGACAGTACAAAAAGTGCATGGAAGTACAAGGCTGTTTCTTCTTCTTGTAAACTTTTCTGGGTTTGAAATCTAATTTAATTTGCATGCACAGCTAGATTATGAGTAAAACACATTGTGGGGTATAGGTCTAGCCAGAGTTAATTTCTGCGTCTTATATGGGAAGAAACCTCCAGGCCTACCTCAACTCTCAGTTCAAAACATTACTCAAAAGATTATTTTACAGGAATATTCTAAAAAAATTCTTTACAACAGGAGATTCACTCTGTCTTTTTAAAGGGCAGCTGCTTATATGGTTACAGACCATTACACTCATAATTTCCAACACTGTTCTACTAGCCAGAACCACTCCAGTGCAGAAGCTATGCAGATTCACTAGTGAGATGTTAAATGTAAACTACTCTCAACTCTGCCCATATTGCTTAGACCAGATAAAAAATAGGTTTTATATGTGCAACTATAGGACTATATACATGTAAATGTGTTGATATATCTTAAGACAATTATGGGGAAATAGTCAAAATAATGCCTGAGGTACAATATTCAAATAACACACATAAAGAAAGGTATATTTGTTTACACACTTTTTTCACATAAGGTTGAATACCAAATGATATGCCTTAACCTTGCAGATTCAGTGAGAGTTTCAAATGTGTCTCAGATTGAGTATTTAGTTCATGTAAACACAATAATAAAGTAAGGAAAGTAAGGAAGAAATAATTTTCATCAATTTTAGGCAAAGGAACATAGCTATTTCTGCACCCAGTAAGTCAAAGATAAACATTCCTGAAACGTAAGTGAAACAAAAATCTGAGAGACCCCTGAGATTCCGTAAAAAGCATGCATTAAAAAATATTCTCTCTTGGTGCAATACTGAGTTTACTAACATATATAAAATCAGATGGATCATCTGGAGGCATTTCTTTTCCAAACAGTATAAAAGAAGTCCACATATCCAGCCATGTCTGCATCCATTTGCATGTGTTTTGAGGGCACAATGAACCCTGAAGGCACGTTTTCTTATACTTCTGTGCTACAAAATGCAAAGCACTTAAAGGAAATTAAGTGCTCGAGTCTCACTCAATAGCAAGTGGAAGACTAATTCTTTAGTCCCTCTATAATAACCAATATTAAAATCTTGATGTTTGAAATAAACATTATCCTCTGAAGGCTGTTATTGTTGTCTCTTCAAAGTCATTGACAATTGTATTTATTCCTACCCTGAAAATACTCCCAAGTGGAAATTTGATAGACTTGTTCAAACACAAATTTTGCAGCTGCTTCCTGAGGAGTTCATATTTTATAATTATTTGCATTAAAACTGTAAATGCTGCACAAAACTAATCTACCGTCATTTGATATCTAACATTTTAGGAGTTTGGTTAAATTCTGTATAATGAACATGTGTTCAACATTAACCTAAAGTTCAACATTCAATGAACATGTGTTCAACATTAACCTGGCTAAACATTGAAGAACTTGGCCCTTCCTCCTTACATTCCATAATCTACAGTGCTAAGGTTGTCTCAGAGAACACTTCATTAAATAAACCTCGTATTTTGCCACTATCTTGTCATTTACCTCATGGTGGGAGAAAAGTGCTGCCAAATAGCTTACTGAGCTTTGATACATTTTCTCACTTATATGGCTTAATTTAACATTTCCCTTGGTTCTTTTTCTTAACACCATCTTGTAAATTATCCTTCCTGAGGTTCTTTTATCCTGTGCCGTTTTGATGCATAGCGTGAAGCCATCCATAATAAGTCGGAAGCAATGTATCCACTAATGGAAGGCCCACTGCTTCCAGCTCAGTAAGAACAACATCCATCTTCTTGAGGGTGCTCACAGCACTTCCACTCTTGGCTATCTCCACTGGAAGTTGCTCTTCCCTGTCTGGAGCAGCTTTCTGAGATACCCAAGAGCAGCTTGGGGAGCAGCCCTTCTGCATGGCAGGGCTTCCTGCCCTCTTTACCTGCAGATTAACTATGTTCCTGCCTTTGTATCATTTCCATTTTTTCTTACCTGCTCAAATTATTTCTCTTTTATTCTCTTTTTATTTATTGTATTTTTTTTATTTTAAGTTACACCTGCTTCTGTATCTATTTCCCTTCTACTGTATTAGCTACCCAGAAGAGAACAAAAAAAAAATTTGGAATTTTCTATAAAGCACCCAAATATTCACATATACCACGACTATTTACTTTGTAAATACTTTATTTTCACTATATCAAGCCGCAAAAAATATTCCTGTCTTTTATGTTCCCATACAATCCTCTACAGAACTGGTTTGAGAAAGTGGCCTTCCATTAATTGCAAACTCAGTTAATGGCAGATGCAACTGATGGCACAAAGATATTAATCTATCTCACCACACTCACAGGAGCCATTTAGTCTGAATGCTCCCCAGTAATCACAAAATCAATAATCACCCTCTTTTAACAAGTTCCTCTGTATGTGGAAGCTCCTTAATAACTTCCTCCATTTCATGTATCATTTCTCTGTGACTATTCAGATTTTTTCCAAAGGAGTCTTTCTAAAATGAGATCAGATTTTATCTATTCTACAATAACTAACCTAACATGGGGGGGGGGGGTTGCATCATTCCAGAAGGACATAATAGTCTTTCCTTTTTTATGCCAATAATCTTAGTACTTGTTTAAATGTACTGAAAAGTCCACATAATATGTCAAATGATGGCTCAGTGGGGGTTATTTGGAAAGAAATTTTGCAGAACAGCAGCTTCTCAGAGTTCCATTTTAATAACATTTTTAGTATCCATGTTAGACAAACTATCTTTGCCTCTTACTCTTGGTCACAGGGGATGTTAACTGAAATGATAACACAGCAATGCTGGCCTTCACAAGTAAACTTCTGAATCCACAATGTTTGAGAGAATCCACAATTAGGCAAGAGGAGTTTACCCATCCTAAATAAATGGGAACAGAATCAGAGTTACTTTTGGATAAGAAAGTAAACTTAAATTCAATGTAAACTGACTTTGAAAACTTCCTTACTCCTTTCACAACAATAATTTTTCATGTCGTCTCCTTGTTGTCAGAAGCTCTGAGTAGCTTTTTCTCTATTTTTGCAGTTACTCCTCAGTAACTGTAATCTTTGAAATTAAGTAGAACCTCTCAATATCGCTGTATTAAGGGAAATTATAATAGCCTATTGACTGCAGTTTAGTCAATGATCTGTTCGTTATTCTGTCTTAAAGTCTTCTGGAGTTTGTAAAGTAATGTATTTAATTATCTTAAAAGTCAATATAAGCACAAATGAGGGACTGCAATGAACCAAACTGGTTAAGATAATTCATGCAGTTGTGGAAACTGGGTATCAAACTGTTCATCTCATCCATTACAGCTAAGTCTGTACTGCTTTCCTAGGCTTACAGTCTGTGCAAATAATCAGATATAATCCCACAGTAAAGCATTTGTTGCTCCAGAGATTCTTAGTCTTAAATGTGGCATGAGTGCACATTTTACATACAAATGGAACTGGGTAATAGTTGTCTAAAGTGCCACTGTAAACATCTAAAAGGTGAGACATGATACCTCATATAATTGGTAGGTGAAGTATCTTTGTTGCATACTTCACTTTAAATGTCAGGCAACTCAATCAGGGAATGACAGAAGAAATAGCCTATGCATGAAAGTTGTTTTTTAATTGGATCATCCACTCTCATTCCCAAGCCACATTTTGATCTTGATTTTTTAGTTCAACCTAATCCTTTTTTTCTGAGAGTGCAAGAACAAAGAGATTTAAAAATCAAATTAATGCAGTAAAGAATCAAAATACAAATTTTCATTTTCCCCATCAACACCCCACATGGACTACTGAGAGGTCAGTTTGGATAAAACTAGATGAACTAGTGGACTTATGTGGGAGGTGGATGCCACGTTCACTTGGTAGTCTCTGGTAGGTAACGATTGGCAAAGATAGACATATACAACTGACCTTTCACCTTAGCTCAGGAAGATCACTCATTTTTTGTACCTCCTGCAGTCATCTGATTCAGAGTAAAATATGCACTGGGCTTTCAGACAAGCAATGGGGAAGTCAGAGTGCTCACACACAGCATGGTCCTAAGTATTCCCCATTGACACAGACACTGAAGCTTCCTGCCTTTTTAAAAAGCAACATGCAAACAGCAGTCCTGCCTCATTTCAAAATCTCAGGACTGCATTAGTTCATCCTAAAATAGCTATAACTAATACTCAACTTGCTTAAATGATATTTCTTCTGTACTTGACAATATGTCTTTTAGCCAGCAAAGCTTCTCAAAAAGCTATTCACCAGAAGTCCAGTCTTCCTTTTTCACACAGAACCAAATTATTTCCTTCCCCTGCCTCCATCCTGGCCTAAGCAAAAATCAAGAATCTTTAATGCATTTTCACCCATGTAGGTGATTCCAGCAACAGATTATTATGATATTTATCTCTGGGTTAACTATATCTTCAGAATAAATTGAATCAAGTATTCAAATTTCATTTTTCCCAAGGAAAGAAGGTTTATGTTTTTCAATGTAGTTATATAAATATGAAGTTCTGTAATTCTTTTTTTTTTTTTTAAACCTATTCCATTGCTGATTCTAAACTGGCCATGAATAATGTTTCAGTTTCAGGTATTTATCTTCTATAGCAGCAATTTGTTTGGTACAATAACTATCCATTAAGACAACAAGCCAGCATATATAAACACTTATTCAGACTCTGAATATTATTTATTTTGACCACATATGAAACCTTTTTCATTTACTGGTCACAGACTTGGCTTTTGTTCATCTGTGTGCCTAAGAAAGCCATGTTCTACTCAGTCATAGAAGTCTTTTGATGTATTTACTAAAGAGCAGCAACCCAAGGCCACTAGTTGCAAGGATGGTTTTAACAGCCTTTTTAACAGCCTACAATATGTTTTAAAAGAGCATGCAAGTGCTTTTAATTGCTGTTCTGTTTTTCTATATCCTTATGTTTGTTTTCCTGTTTCCTCCTTTCTAACAGCAAACTTCTTCCTCAGACCATCTGCATTTTCCCAGAATACATTTTTGAGTACATTAAAGACAACAAACCAGCACTGATATTTTGGGCCATGTATCTACCACTTTCAGCCTGTTTCCATTCTGCTTAACAGGACTGTTCTGCTCAATATCACCAAACGGTAGTCAGGCATTCTGGCTAGCAGATCTGTATTTTCCCTTGGGTAGTAACTTTATTTTTTTTTATTTGATGTAGTAAGCATGAATTTAGTTGGGTGGCTACTCTGGAAACTAATATCTACTAGAAGATTTCTTCCTATAGCAAAGGAACGACATCCCCAGCCAAAAGAAGTCTAGCACCATTGCAGTCAGAAACGTTGGGGTTTAGCCTACCACAGAGACTATAAAGAAAGTTAAGAGTTGTAGTGCAGTCCTCTCTCCTCTGGAAAAATGGCTGGAAAGCATTAACTCATGTGACACAGTCTAAGCCGTAGCCATCACCTAACACTGACACATTATTAATGTAATCAAGATTTTGGTCTCTGTTGTTGAAACAACATGACCTACTAGGTCTGAACAAGAGTTCTGCCAGTAGGGAACAGCATCAGTGTGAAAACAGGTAATGTAGTGGACAGAAAATGAAAACACAGCAACTTGAAACACCCTGTCAGATTTATATTCAATACTTTCAATTCATCTGAATTCCTTTTGATCTTGTATACTGAAAAGGAAACACCCAAATTATCATTATTCACCAGTTTGTCATGTCCTTTAATTTTGGTTCTCTTTCTTGATTATAGTACCAAGATTTTTAGTCTATTTTTATACAAAGCTATTTCCCTGTGTCTCAATCATTTTTATCTCCTATATTTGGATAAATTCTTGCTATAGATCATATTCTAGGAAATATGATCAGACTTCACCACAGTACTTAAAATTGTTTCTGAAATATGTATAAAGACATTACAGCATTTTTAGGTTCTTTTCCTACCCTGTTCACACTTCATACAGTCTTTCAGCATTTTTATTAGTATTGTACTCCTGAAAGAGACTTTTAGTGAGCCTTTAGGCAAAGGTTAGTAGAGCATCAAGGCTTTCCCTTAGTTCATAACACAAAATCTACAATTCATTTAGCCAAAATATTCCTTGCTTGTTTGGCAATCCTTTTCTGAAACTGTTCACTGGCCTTAATTCATTAAAACTTACTCCTTCATTTTCTTAGTGTTACATGGAGATCTTGAAGTCCTTTCTAACTTATCTTTGTAACATTCAAAAAGACTTCAATTTTATCATCTATATTTTCTCTCTGACAACCTAAATTTAACTCTCATATGATCTTTCTTTTAAATCTGTACTTATTAAATCTTCATCTTAGTGTACAGTCTCCTCAGCACTTTCCCATAGGTACATTTAAAGGACATATAAGATCCAGAACTTCTGCATTCAAAAAGTAAAAGGGATCACTGAACATTAACTTATTAATACTTTTCCTTACTCTGTTGCTTTTTTTTATGAAGAAATCAGTTGAGAGAAAATTCCTTAGACACTTCAGTAACAAATGCTATCAAACTACAGGTAAACTAAGACAAACCAAGAGAGCTACCTTAGGTACAATTCCTGTAAAGCTAGCTCCATGAATAATTTTGTCCCTGCTTCTCTTCGTCAGTACAAAATTATTTTCCTTCTTAGACCTAGATTCAACCTGTCTCATTTTAGCAACTTACTTGAAAAATTTCAGTCTGGAAATCTCCTCTATCACAGAGGAGACAGTGCAATAATACCAGAGGGACAGTCCAGATACTAAGGAGACTGAATTGCCTTCAGATATGTCTATCAATCTTCTTTAATTACAGAGGTGCTTAAAGTAACTCAGCTCTTAACTCAGGCATTACAATTAAATATCTCAACTTAATTCTATTTAATGTGTTTCCAAATCTGATTTAAATCCACGAAAAGGCCAAAGGATCCTTCCATTGCTTTCACTGACTGTCAATCATCTCTCAATACTTCTTTGCCTGGGGCAGGGGATGGGACACACAGACTTCTTTCTAACCCATTTTTAACTGATCATGTCAAATTGATGAATTCATTTGATATTTCCCTTCACTTCTATTGCAAAAAATGTAAAGGTTTGCTACAATAATTCTTTTTGGAGTAAAAGTTCTTTGCTAAATTCTGCTGAAGTTCTGTGTATTAGCACCTGAGAAACCGTATCAGCACATCCAGCCAGTGCCATCTTCTTTCAAATGCATGGTGCACACTAGTCCCACAAAACACTCTGCCTAGTCCTTTTCCACTTTTTGTCTTGGAAACTGTATTAATTAAAAATGCAACATGGAAACTCAGAAACTTTCAAAGTGGAGGGGGGGGTGGGGGGGAAGTATCCTCAGATTATATTTCTGATAAATATTTTTTTGGAACTAATGCAGAATATGAAAATGCAATAATTTTATCTTGCAGTAGAGACGTTATTTCTTCTAAGATCTAAAATAAATCACCAAAAGCTTTCAAAGCTGACATTTAATCCATGAATTCAAATCATTTTTAAGATATATGACCCATTAGAAAGACACTTTCAATTCCCCATGCCCTTGTAAGATTTTAACGTATAGCTAGCAGAAAATGCATTTACACAGTATGCTTTTCATAGCAACATTATAATTTATTGATAAGGCTTTATAAAAAAAAATTCTATGGCTGGTTATGTCCTTTTTCATTTGTTGATCTATAAATAATAAAGGTAGGCAGAGCCAAGTCTTAGCACTTACATAAACCTGTTGGATAGTTTTTTTCTAAAGAAAGAAATAACTGTAACTCTGCAAAATAAAAGGGATAGCTCAAATGGCAGTAGATTTTATCTTAGATAAAATGTTTGATGTATGTACAACCAAATTGAAGTTAAAAAAGAGACAAATCCAGCTCTCTCTCTCATTATCTAGATAGACTTCCTGCATGTGCTCTTGCTATTCTCTAGGAGTGGCATCTTGAGTCTACAGCATGGACAATGTGTCTTTCAAATACCTTGAAAGGTCAGTCTAGGAAAAAAGGGTAGAGAATATCTAATAACCTGTAGCATTTTAATACTGTTAAGTCAGAACCTGATTTCCCTACAGTTTTTTTCCTTAATGCCAGCATCTTGCTAAGCATAGCATCAGCTAAATCAGGCACAGGAAATATCTGTTTTATCTTCAGGAGTATTGTATATAGTCTTTCTATGTAATCATTTTGCTGTCTCATCCTTCCCAGAGCAGAAACACTCCCACTTAAGCATTCTATTTACTAATGTGAAATATTCGTGTATAGATTTATAAATTAAATTAAACAAAGAAGAATTTGGTACACTAAAAGTACAATGGATACAAATAAGAAATCTAGGAGATTAAGAGGTTGTCTTGAATTATTATCAAAGTCTTATGCTCAGCCAGACCTTATCCTTAATGTCAACTGATCATCAGTCAACAGAAATATTTTTTCTTCTGAAAGACTCCCATAAAGAAGATGAACCTTTATTTTTATCAAGCACATCTAAAGAATAGAATTCAATCTAAAGATATCTAAGATTTTTAGGCTGAGAGCAGCTAAATGTATATAGAGCTGTACTGGAGAAAAGTTAGATAGATTCTTTTTTATGACTTAGTGTAGATACAGTCCTTCAGCTGCACAATCAGAGCTTGCAGCTGCCTATAGAATCTTATTTATTGAAAAAAGTCTTTTCCTGAAGCATCAGGGAATTATAAATTTTGTAATGTTATTTTATTTTCAGCCAAAGGAAGAAAAAATTACAAATTTTAATTAGCCATTTCAAATTATATTTCCGTCTCAAATCAAAGTATGTACTCTGGATTCAAATGAATAACCTCTCTTCCCTGATCAGGTTTCAGGATGACATACCTTAGACACACACTTCACCTCATTCTCATTAAAGCACATGTTCTACTGATCCTCTTTAGCAGTCCAGATGAAAACAATATGCTGCTACTGGAACTCAGTTTTAATAGTGGATACTTTTTTCCCCTTGAGCTAGACTTATCTCTTAAACCAGGTTTGATCAAACAGGAGAAAATTGCTGTTATCAAAACAGAGCAGCCAAAGTCTGTGCTGCTAGAAGGTGCTATCTGGACCTTCAGGTAAAATCATAGAATCCAGAAAGAGCTTCACTTGTGAGCATCAACCTCTTCTTCTATGTCACCATCCCCTGTCAACAGAATCCAGAGTGAAATATCACACTTGCAGTTGTGAATATTCAGATTTTTAGTTATTTGCATGTGATCCCAAGTGGATTGTTTGCTTTTTAATGGTTCCAGATTTCTGAAGTGTAATATGAATACTCCTAGCACAGGGATGTGCTACTGGGATAAACACATGTATTTTCTTGAGACTGCAATGAAAAGTACTATTCAAATATAATAATTGAACACTCTTTATGGTAATTATTTGTTAATGTCTCTTCTCTGCTGATTTAGTTTAGAATAGAATTTTGATCTTAGTTTAGCCTTTTTGCCATTCCAAGACAGTACTGTAATTTACATCAGGGAATAATTGCTCTCCCTGAGATAATGGGAACATTTACACTGGCCTTAGAACACTCATTATTTTCTTTGGTATTCTGGATTCGAATCACAGCTTTCTGCATCAAAAAGTAAAAATTGATGTCTCCATAGGAGATTCATCTGGCATGCTGGATGTGTAAATCTAACGAATTGCATAATTGCCTCTGTAATACCTCCTCTGTTTGGCTTTCAATAAGCGTAGAAAAATCTTTGATCAATCAAAAAACCAAAAAACAGCATAGATAGATAGATGATAGATGATAGATAGACAGATAGATAGACAGAGATATAGATAATCTATAGATACAAATAAAAATAATTTGCATTTGAAGCATCTGCAGTAGTCTCACCAGTCTGCTGGAAAGCTACAAATCTGAAGGAAAATCTCTCTTTTTATTCTCTCTGTGTTTTTTCCAGTTAAAAGCTTTCCATCATTGCTTCAGAATAAGTTTGCCAGCTTTTATGTGATGTTGTAAGCTTTTAAAACAATTTATTCTCTACCAGTTCCAGATGTAGGCTCTCAGAGGTACCAAATTGGTGACTTTTCCTTTTTTTCCCACCTGCCCCTCACTACCAGTTCCTCGTGATAGTTTTCTCTCCATTTACTTTTTCCTTTTTACCTTTTTTTTTCCCTTAAACAATCAATGGCTCTTCTGAGAACTAAGGTATTTGCCATCTATTTTATTAGCATAAGTAAGTTATTCTAAATTAGCAATTAAAATATTTTTTTAAAACACAATTAAATTGAATAGAAATTCAGATTTGGGTTCACTTTGTGAAATACATTTCTGAAAAGGAATAAAATCCAAAATCCTTGCAAATAATAAAATTTAAAAAAAAAAAAAAGATTTTTAGGTCAGAGCTTGAGACTCTCAAACCATACATTTTTCATCCTTGAAAGGGAAATAAATCCAACAACTTTTGTGTGGACAATGCACCACTATTGCATTGACATGATGGGCCTTGACCAATGCATCTGAAATCTGTCTTATTAACCTTCTCTACTGGACATAATTCATTCTTTCCCACAAAATTTTCCAAAATATAAACGGTATTTGACAGCAAACCCTAAAGAGAGGGGATGAGGCAGTAGGTGGATAGAAATTGTGCCTTAGACTTGCCAAATAAACCTAAGGTTTGATCCAATCATGTCTGGACTACACTACAAAATTACAATCTAGGTTGCCAAGCTTTCTACTTACAAGAAAGAAAACTTCCCATACTAAGGCCTAAAAATCAGAAGGTGAGGACAATAGTTAAAATCAACAGTATTCAGGCACATTTTATGATCTGCGTTTGCATCAACATTTTTGAATCATATACACAGCTGCTCTTCAGAGTCATCAATAGCAGGGACTCCTTTTACACGGCCCTAGGAATGGTGATATCCTCCCTTCTCAGGAATCATACAATCACAGAATCATTTAGGTTAGAAAAGACCTCTAAGCTCATTAGGAAGACTACTTCCCTAAGACTCCAGTTTAGATGATTTCCTGCAAAGTAAGAATTTGTTCTTTCAATATTTCTCCTACAGAAAAGAACTATACTTGTATGATATTACTCTTTCCTATGTATTCTTTAAAACATATGGGATAAATGGGGAGGGACAGGTAGCCTCTGTCTACAGCAAATGCATAATCACAGGGAAAGAGAAGAGGTTAATGTGGGGACCTCTGGCTTGTTGCCAACATACTCTGAGAGGGGATGGTTACTGTCAGCAGGTGGGACCTGTTTCTGACCTGAAACTGTGCAATATATAAGGGACAATTAACAAAACTGACAAAATGTAAACTGCTCTTACTTAACCTCATTTTGAATGAAGCCATGTAAGCTCTAGGGCAAAGTAAATGAAAAACCAAACCAAACCACCCATAACCATGATAAAATATAAAAATCATAAAGAGCTGCAAAGCATTTTATTTCCTGTGATAAATCAGGAATACAGAGATGCTTCACACAACACAATGAGAAAGAGACGGAATTTGGGGGTTGGGCGTTATCAGAATTCATTTCCACTGAAATGAATAATTGCAGTTTTGTAGTTCAACAGCGAGTTGCTGGCAAATAGAAATGCAAAGCTACATTAGAACAATTTCTCAAACAGAAAAACAGAGCCTGCATGGCTTGATGCTACAGGTTTTCAGCTAGAAATATTACTGATATTGCTAGATTCATCTTGCTGTAGTAACTGATGGATTGTTAGTGGAAGTGGGCCAATATATCATTTGGTATGACCACTGCTAATCCAATCACAACAGTCTCCTTTTCAGTGCACTGTTTTGGAGTATTGCTTCTGAAAAGCCTTTTGCAGTGATTAGTTATTCATTGAATATGTCTACATCTAGCACAATAAAATATCACTAATCTAATATGAGGTTTTAGTTTATAAGAATATTTCCCATAAGAAGTAGCTACAGCAGCAACCATTGCTGTGGAAATGTCTGAACGATTGTACTGAAAGTCATAGAAGAGGGGAACAATTTACTTAAGCACAAAGGAAATTTGTCTGACTGCAAAATGACAAATGGTAGAAGGAAGAAGGCTTTTAAAACTTGATTTTGCTTTCATGACCATCTAATTAGAAAAAAAAAAAACCAACACAACCTCTTTTTTCAATGGCTAAAAGAAGAATTTCGAAGATTCACTAGAGATGGGACTGAAGGGAGTAAGGATATAAAATATTGCAAAAACATGGCCTACACTCTACCTGTAATAACTCCTTGTTAATCCAAGAATATTCTATTCAAGAATATACATATTCTGGTCATAATGTCCAAAATCTAGAGTGAACCCCAGTTCCCTTACATAATATTCTTAGGAGACAGGGAAGAGCTAGAACAAATTAAATCTTAAGCACTAAGAGACTGAGACAGATCGCTAACCTCCTCACATCCCTCTGAAGGCCCACTCACCCTGTTTTAAAAAAGGCCAGAAGGTACTTTTGGGGACATCAGTACCATCAAAGGTTCACACAGAATCACCCATGATTGGGTGATAATCAAATTCCTTGTCTAAGAATATTGTTTGCAGGTCCTTCACTATCTATCTTGACTGGAAGGTCTCTTAAATTGCCACAGAGGGACACATCAGACGGGAAGTATCATATTGCCAGTTTCACAGCCCCTAGAGAATATACAAACTATAGACAACAGTTTCCTGGCTCAAAAAGCATTGCCTCCAACACACACACACACAAAAGAAAATAATCTAAAGTTTACATTATCTAGACAGAAACAGGAATTAACTCCAGGAGTAAAAAGCAGTTGCTTGAGTACAGGAGTTCATGACTTCACTATACTCATTGATTGCAAAAACAATGGAGTCAATATCAAGAAAATGTATTTGGGGCTTTCAGAGACTGAACTATGAAAAAATAGAACAAACACAAAGCGGATCTTCTGTGAAAAGTAATTTAAAATAAAAAATACTATTAAAAAAAAAAAAGGAATTGTGATTTGGAACATTTCCTTAAAGGCCACAGACCTTCCAAACTTATGGTCAACACAAGAGGAGACATTAATTAAGAACCCAGATGAAACATGGGAAAACAAACAAATCTCTTGGAAAATGTCATTTAGAAAATGGGATGATAATAACAAGGAATATTATTTACCCACTGGAAAGCAAACTACTAATGAGTAAAGCTGAAAGTCATAAGAAGAGTCTGTGATCACTACAGTTAATGCTAAAGGAAGAGACTTTTTATTAAATAATAATAATAAGTATCTAAATTATACAGGCATGTTCAATAAGGGTTGGGCATGTGCTACTAACACAGAGATGTTCAATAAATATTTCTGCTATGCATTTTACTTGGAAAAAGTAAATTATGTGTATACATACGGGTTATAATGAACCTATTCGGTTAGTACTGAGACAAGATGTTACAATAGAAGCTATTTTAAGTTCATTTAACTCAAAACCAGTTTTGACTCAGTACATCCAGTTAACTGTCAAATAATAGCTACAGAAGAACTAGTATAGGAGATCACTGAACTGTTGATGTGGATTTAAAGTGAGACCCAAGGCTCATTTCCAATACTTAATGGCAACTTCCAGAGTAGCAAGCTAAGAAAATGATCTTCCTCCAAGACTAAGAAGAGGGTAGGAGGGGCAATACCCAAAGTAATGATAGACTTTATCATTCTACATTGATCTCAAAGAAAATAATGCAGTAGCTGATAGAGGACTGAATTAAAAGACAGCAGTACAATGAAGTACTAATCTAAATGCTCTTACATATAACAGATCTCAATCTAATTCAATATTTTTATGAGATTACATTTTTTGATTGCTAATGGTTAATAGTGTTATACAATACACTTAGATCTCTGTGAGGCACAACTAACTACACACTGCACAATATCCTGATTAATAAACTAGGACACAAAATCAGCATTGCATACATTAAATGAATTAAAAATGATCAAGGATACGTCTTGTTGATCTCATTGGAAAGCACCAGGCTGGGGCTGTATTTCCAAGGGCACTGCCACAAAGCAGAGGTTTTGGCCCCTAGCTACTTAATAATTTTTATAAATCAATTGTGGAAAAGGAATCAAATTAACACAAAGACTGAGGGAGTGGTGAATACTGAAGATAACAAGTCATTGACACAGAAAAACAAAGATCATGTCATAAATCATGAAAAACATTTCGGATGGTGTGAGCAAGGTCAAACTTTTTGGAGTAATCCAGGTAGCTTCAGTAAAACACTGCTGCATTTTAGACCATATTTTGAACCAACCACTAGGTAAGTTTTAACTCAGTCTACAAATGAAGTTAAGCTTTTGGGAAAGTTCTCACAATGTATAATTCATAAAAACATGTATTTAAGTCAATGAGGAGAAATTATACCTGAAGCTTTCCAACAACCAAAAAGGCACATCTGAGTAGCAGCCTACTTTACTTGGAAAATCAACAAACATGCATGAAGACCATTGATTTGAGTATTTCCAGGAAAGAAATAAAATGTACAAATTAAAAAGCAAATTTTACAGGCTTAAATGTCCTGGAATCATAACAATGTGGTAAGAAAATTAGATTAAATAGCTCAGAAGAAACCTCCACAACATTTGGCATCTTAGGGATTTATCTCACTGGTGAATGTAATAGAACCTGAAGAGAAAAATGAGACATATGCTGCTGTTGAAGGAAAATAACAGCAGATTCCAAGTTTGCAGAAACTTCTTTTGTGTTCACAATCAATGAAAGCCCTGAGAAGATTCTGAAAATGCCCATGTTCTTGACAAGCAACCAGGTATGTTCACCTGAATACTGAAAAGAAAGCATAGCCCCTTGTTTTGTATACTAACTCAGTGTAGTTACAGAACCAAAGGATTTATCCTTATTTACACCCAAAAAAATGTATAAGTGTCTATGCTTCTGAGCTCTTTAGAATACTTAGAAACATGTAACAATCATGAAACAGGCCTCATAAAGCAGGAAAATTATACCTAGGACTCGTAGGTATGCAATGGATAAACAAAAGTCACTTCCCCATCTTAGTACAAGAAGAATCTGATCACAGGGAAACTGTTTCCTTCCATAATGGCATTACAATTATAAAAGCAACAAATATCAAATGACAGTGGAATGCAATGCATTTTGATTATGCCATTAGAATTTGTATGATAAGCAAACAATCTTGCGAACAGCGTGAAAGCACAAGGATAATAAGAACTAAATGTATATGCAGTGCACAGACTGTTCCTGGAGACGCTTCTTCATTTATTTATTTTTTACATGAAGCCTTTTTTTTCCACAGGAATCGATAGTTCCTTGCAAAGTTAATGACTACTAGAACACGTTAATGAGCTATGCTAACAGGCAATAATGACACTATTAATGTTTGCCACCTCTGTATCTCTGAACTAGACTCAACAGAGAGCAAAAATGGAGCATTACACTGATATGCAAATTAAGACATCCAGGGTGATTTCTGTACTCATATATTATTAAATCCCTTTTCACTGATAATATCAAACAAAACAGTAAAATGTCAGCATTGGCAATTTCTCTTGTAACTGAAGCAATATCAAAAGCATAGTTACATACCTACAAAGTTTTGCAAGTCTTCCTATGATTTGATTTAAATATTATCAGTAATATGTTGACGACATCTCTCCTTAATGGAAAGCTTATGAAATTTTCCAGTGAAAGCCTAATTTTTAGTGTTGTGTGACCTTCACTGAACCAAATAACCAAAAGAGGATAGACATCTCAGGCATAGTGGAGATCTAACTTTTCCATATCAAGGGAAAAAGGTAAGCAGTCTCCAGAGAAGGTGACTCAGAACACCTTGGCCTGATGCCTAAAATAGAGGTTATAAAAGATTTCCTATACACATGAACTTATCCAGACTTGATTCTCTGCTGAGACAAATTTTAAACTTCAATAAAGTAAAAGTTGGTTCAACCTCATTTTGTTCCCATTGGCACAATTCCCATGATTTCAAATTAATGTAAAACTAAAAATGTTCATGCTAATCTATAGTAAGAACTCTTGCCAAAGTTTATTTTGAAGTTAACTATTGGAATTATTAAAAGTGATATTGCACAGAGATTACGAAATGCATGTGGGTCTTGAATCAATGCTTTGGATCTCATAGTCCTGAGAATCTTGAAGCACTTCAGATAGAACAGTAAAACTTCTGTTGTGTGCTGCTGACAACAGCAAGAAAAAGAATAGTAGAAAGAAATAGATGGACCCTACTTGAATCAGGAGCAACATTTATAGCAATTTAAACAACAGTAATCTGTTAATTTCTTAGCTGCACACCAGCCAACATGTGTCTAACTACAACATTTTTTTAACTTGATTCATAATTTATTACAGACAGAGAAACATCCATCTCTAGGATAAGGCAGACAGCATAGCAATAACACAGAATATTTGTCTGAGGTGTCATCAGATAGCAGCATACCTGCCAGTTTAATGGACAGCAGTGAAAATGCACATATTCCAAAGGCAGGGAATTTAGGGCTTATCTGTGCAAGAAAGTTCTTGCATACTAAATAGTGTGCCTCTGGAGATGGACTGACAAAGAAGCTAAGGAGCTAAAAGTAGGAACATAATCTTCACCATTTTGCCTTCTCTATCTACCTGCTTTTGTGGGAGGTAAACAGAGTGGTTGAATTCTGTTCCTAATAAATGGTTTAAAGTGAATGCAAATGCACCGCCTGCCTGTAAACATGCCAGTGATTCTACAGACTGAGAACAGGTTGCATAAACACAGCAGGCTACCTTCCAATCTGTTCATAACAATGTCATATTTGTCTCCTAAAATGTATTTTCTGCAGGACAGAAAAGGCCGCATTGGCAGATCTTCAATGCATAAGGGAATAATTTATTCAAAGGTTCAAGGCATTTTGATTGGTGAGGAACAGAAATGTTGATGTGTTCTTCCAAAACAATTAAGCAGGAATGTCTGAAGCACATCAAGCCTTCTGAAGCTGAGCCTCAGGTTTGAAGTTTTATGGGTTCATAAAATTCCATCCATGCTCACAGTTTTACAAACTCCAGATCAATTTGCATGAACACAATGTAGCCAAAGAACCACATTTCCTCCAAAAATCTACACATTCTTTTGTGACAGGACCCAGAAACCTTATTTTGACTTTCTGCATACATAAGAATCATCTATAAAAAATATTGATTTTTAAACATTGATATCTTTTCCTCTGGACAGTTGTAATTACTTCTTAGAACATATGACTGGAAATACTTTATGCACCTTTGCAATTAATGATTCTGTAAACTACTGGGATGAAAAGTAAAAAGAGATTTCAGGATATTTGAACAGTTCATTATCATATCCAGTTTTGGATGATTTTTTAATTATTGAGCATTCTGAGACAAAAATTTCTATCACCTTGTCATACCAGAAATCTAGATTAACATCAGTTACTTTACTTCTTGGATAAATAATAGGACTACTGCAATATAAATGTTTACAACAGAGATCAGGATACAGCTTTCAATGTGATTAATTTTGAGCCTCTCCACATCTGAATAAAAATTATTGAAATAAATTTAAGCATATCAAATATGCAGGTTAAAAGAGTACATTAAAGGAAACTGCTGTCTTTGTTTAGCATCTTTGCATATTCTTCTGTGTCAAGATATAATTAAATTTGTTAAGTTTCAGGGTGTTACCTGTTCATGGGGTTACCTGAATGTTGGAGAGATGCACAGAGATCATGCACATCTAATGGAACCTGCTGCTTTAGTCTTTACCAGAACCTCCTCCATTATCTTTCACATACAAAACTGCAGATATAAAACAACTGAGGACAGAACACAGCAAACTGTTGGAGATAAAGAACTTCCTGCATCTAGTCCTGAACTGGGATACTGTTGCACGTAACTTGGAGCAGTGACAGCCCATACTATGCTCTTAGATGGAGACATAATGTGACTACTCTCTTCAACAAATCCTATTTGGCATCACTGATTTTAGAAACAGCATTTCTTGTTCCCAAAACCCATTATGTCATTAGAGTTCTGCTGGATACCTTTCACTCACCACACCATGCTATGATTTTATTCAGGTTATGTCACCTCCCTAACTCATTTCCTGTATTTTATTCCCAAATGAAAAATGAAAAGAAAATTGCATTGATTCTTCATTGGAATCTATTTAATGACACTTGAGTGTTAGAGAGAACCAGTTAGAATAATTTTTAAAGTTACATTTATAGAATCATAGAATGGCTTGATTTGGAAGACACCATAAAGATCATGTAATTCCAACTCCCTACCATAGGCAGGGACACCTTTCACTAGATCAGGTTGTTCAAAGCCCCTTCCAGTCTGGCCTTGACCACTGCCAGAGATGGAGCATCCACAACTTCTCTGGTAAGCCTGTTCCTGTGTCACACCATTGTCTTGGGTTGAGCTGGCAAAATGCTAACTGCCCAAAGACAGGGGTTATCCTCCGGCTGAGAAAAGGGAGAAAGGGAAAAAAAAAAAACCAACTAAAACCAGGTTTATGCTTAAAACTAACTACATGTATTTATACAGCAAAAGAGAAAATTAAGAGGAAACTACTA
>JAWWLZ010000082.1:35856682-35916364 GCA_035041345.1 Poliocrania exsul | reverse complement strand
CAGGCAGAAATGATTTGACTGGACAACTTGAAATCCAGTAAATGAAGAGCAATGCACTTGGCCACACCACAGCTCCAACTAGACCAGCAGCAAAGTCAAGGGAAGGGAACAGGAAGAATCAAGTTTGTAGAGACAGCCATTCAGACTGCTCCCTTTCCCCCCAGCAATCTGTAGCTCAGGAACCTCGTGAACCAAAGGAAACATACCTATGCATAGGGATAGCCTTTTCTGTTGTTTTAGTGTTTTACTCCCATGTTCTTGCACATTTACTTTAGGGACCCATAGGAACTTTCAATTTATGCAACTTCCTGTGGCATAGAGTTCCACTACTTTATTCTGTATTTTTCTCTGTGCCACTTACAATTTTATAGACATGTATCTTCTCCTTTATCTCTCCTTACAGACTGAAATCATCTCCTTTTGTACTTTACTCATTTTCAATCATCCAGCCAAGAAACTGAAACAATCCCACATGACTCAGAGAACTAAACACATTCCTCTGCTAAAAAACAAACAAACAAACAAACTCCACCCCACTTATTTAAAGGCAGGGCTGGGAGAAAAAAGGCTTTTAAGGTGTTTTTTGAGTGAAATATGGTTTAAGTATAGCAGTGCTGAATAACTATAGATTACATGCATTTGTTTCTTTGAAAAAATTAGTCACAAAAACTAAACACATTATTACAAAGAGTTCCCTTTGTCCTAGAAGTAAAATATAAAATATTAGGAAAAAAGAAGCCACTTTATGATTGGGGGAAGGTTTGAGGTAACCTGTCATCTGAGCAGTCAGTTTCCTCTCAGACTGTTATTACAACATTTTGCACTTTAACAGTAACAATAACGGACTTTATTAGTGGCATTTGCCAGCTTTCCTTTCATGTAAGACAAATTATGTCCTTGGGGGAATATTATTTTTACATCATCACTATGAGTTTTAATAATTCCATAGTTCCCTGCAGAAATGTTGGTCCTCACCTTAATGAGTGCCACAACAAAGATGGCAGTGATGAATAGGCCCTGACTGGGTGGCCCATACAGTACTGAGGGTAGACAAGTGTGAGTACCATCAACTCCTGCTGAAGCCAGTTAGACACTGTCACAGATGTCCTTGAGGACAGTGTGAGAAGCATCCCTCAGAAATTATTAAGATGTTTGAAAAGAGCTGTACTGCTGCTAGTTACACTGTGCTGTAGGGTACAAGCTGCCTTCTGATTCAAGCCATACACTAACCTCTGCCTGCTCCCTAGTACAAATTATATGGCCAGTGATTAGGACAATGGCAATCCTAATGGCATATTTGGTAAGCTACACTCAACTCTAAACTAATTTTTTTTCCTATGACACAGTGAAAATATTTTTTTTTAAAGGATACCCTCATGCTCACCTTGGATTGGAAAGCACTTTGGTAAGTTGAGGTCTCAGAAATCCTCTCTAACATTGGATTCTTTGCTCCCCCACTGCTCTTTTACTTCCAAAGGACAGTATAGGGATGTATTGAACTTACTTTTCAGTAACTGAAGGGATTAATTTTAGTCATGGGAACAATGAACATTTTTATCTGATTAAGTCAAACCCACTTACAAGATTCTCTCCATTGATTCTAAATCTTCAGATGGATAACACTTTCATCTCATCCTGTGCTAATAAAGTACCTTATCATTGTTCTCTAAGCAAGCAAAATATGTATGATTATACAAGTTTGGTTGTGGAGTTTTTTTGGAGTAGAATGCACTAGGAAACTACAAAACTCCATACTAATATTGTCAGATTGAAGCAGGGACAAATTTGCCTGATATTTGGAACATAGGTATTACCAAACATGGTTCACTGTGAAGCATCTAACCCACATATACATACTGACTGTGGATAGTGTGAACAGAGAAGTATATGGACATATTTGTCCTGAGCCAGTACAATAATGTGTTGTACTGTCAGAGGTATCATCCTCCAAGCAGCAATAAAACAAAGCCCTGATCACAATTACTAGTGATCTGGAAATTTTATCACTATTCTTTCTGTACAGATAACGTCCTCCCAAGTCCATTCAAACCGAATTTTCTCCTATGCAATACAACTGTTTTCCCTTTATCTACCAGCTTTGTTTAGTGAGAGACAGCACCTTTCCAATGCTTTCCTCTATGGGCTATGTAACAGTGCTGGACTATATGCTGCCCCTCAGCTATCCCCCAGGCTGCAGAACTTCAAGGAGGATTTTTAACTGTTATTTCAGTAAAGTTATTCCCACATATGGTTTATAAAGCACTCTGAGATCCTAAGGGATGAAAGGTGCTATATAAATGCAAATTGTTGCTGTTGTTATGCATGAACCATAGCCAGGTTTTAAACTAGACTGACTATGAAAAATGTCATTTCTTCTGACCTTTCCTGATGAGAACCACCGTGATTAAAAAAAATCACTAAACTGTTTGGACATAAAGACAAACTCCAGTTCAAATCCTCTGGAAGGTAATAGCTATACTTAAAGTGAGCAGATTAGTTAAGGGAACAACAAAAAAAGTACTCTCTGACTTAAGGCAACCCTGTTAAGAAATGAACCTCCAGGCCAAGGAGTTTGGGCTCTTATTTTGACCCTGTACTAGACTCCAGGACAACTGGGAGGAAATCTGTTCACTGTTCTGTGCTTCTGTTCATAACTCTCCTCCTCCCTCACTCACCATCTGTTTTGTCTATCCATATGGTACATGTCTATCTACATTGCAAATTATCTCTAGCTCACTGTTTGCATAGTGCTAACCCAAACGTCCTCCTCACATTTCCAAGTGAACAAAGCCAGCCATGTAGCTGCAACCCTGTTAGGTGCTCAAGGAAACATAAGTAAATTGGATGCAGCTAACGGGAAAAATGGAAGGTGGGGCCATGGCACTCCAGTACACCAGATTCTTCCTCCCAAGTAAATTTTCAGATGCTATACTGCACTATTTTGAGAAACATGAGCTAGCTCAGAGTTAATTAGCTGGGGCAGAGCATTGCATTATTATCGTTATATTGCCTCAGGTATAAGCAAGATTGTGCAGAACCAGACTGGGAATCACAGCATGACTGAACTGGGTTTTGAAGACATTAAGGGGAAAAAAATCATAAAGAACAAAAAAACTGAGAAAAGTTCAATGTCTGTTTTCACTAATGATCATGAAAGGGTCTTCAGTCACTCCTAAAAGTTTACAGCCTTTAACATGTTCTCTTCACTGGATGCTTATTGCACTCCTACTCTATTACACAGACATACATGGAGTAGCCTGTGGATATGTCTGCCACTGGGGGAAGCTGAATATGGTTGTCACAAGACACCAGAGTAGTTGCCTCATACCTGTTTGCCAGCCATTGCCTGGTCTCTTACCATGATAGATCTTCTAACAGAAATCATAGATTTATTGTGACAGCTGTAAAAACCAGGGAAAAACAATGACAATCATAGCTGGTGAGAAAAGGAACATCGATGTCTCTGATGCAGTTTTACTATTGAAAGTACTTTCTTCCTACATTAGTGCACAAGGTACTACCAGGTTTTTTTAGCAGTTTAGTTGTTACTTTGAAATTAGGTAATGACTTGGACAGCTAATGCCAGGAGTTAAGAAGACGAACTTCTGCCCAATTTTTTTAGATATAGGAAGGTGCAAACCTTCTAAATAGAAACCCTGTAAAGGCCATCTTCACTCCCATCTATTTTCATGGGGAGTTACACAAACGGTTGAAGTCAGCAAGACTAGACCAAAGTAGATGTTTGTTCATTTTCGTTCAGGGTAAGAACCTATCTCACTGCATTGATTCAGCCTTTTCTGGACAACTCTTCCACAAGAAATTATGAAGAGCAAAATTAATCTTGGAAAGACTGTAGAAACTTGTCATTTCATACTGGGCATAAATCCCTCTCATTCACAGATCTAATTTTGATATTGGCGCAAAGTGTCTCAGTGTCCCAGACATGCATAAAAATTGCAAGATCAATCATATTGTGATCTTTGCTATACACAGTTTAGAACAAGGCTGAGTGTTTGCTTTGGGGTTTTTTGCTTGTTTTCAAAAACAAAATGAAAACAAAAACAACAACTCCTCGAGCAGTCTGTAAGTGCTACCTCACATACAGTGGCAATTACTCTTTAAGGGTAAAAATTATCTATAATCGTGGAACACTGGTAAAATAATTTTCATTGGAACATCAGAGGCATCAAGAAAAGTACTATAAGAATATGTTAATCATTTTTATCAGAAACAACATCTTTTGGAAAGTAACACAGAAAATATACTTATTCTGGACTCCAACCCTACAGATATCCACCTGTTCAGTCAGTCTAAAAAGGGAAAGAAGCAGTTGGGGCCCAGAAGCTATCTGGAAAACAACATCCACTGGATTTTAATAAAGTGACTACAAAAGGTAATTCTAGTAGAGTCCAGAGTAGGCCTAAAATATTAAAGTTAGCTTTAATATTCAACTGGATAATAGAACATTCCCATTTATAGAAGTGACCAACAACACAATTTCACACTGTTTATACAAGACTTTATCTAAGTGACATCTAGACAAGTCCACTTACATTTGAGATTAATTTCCAAATTAACTACCATGTAAAAAACCCCAGCAACTTTACTCCAAAATGAAACATAGCAAGATAATTCAAAATTAAATTTGCAGCTTGCTTAGCTTCTGAATAACACTCAGGTGATCAAGAAATTTTCCCAGCCATTACAGTTTTATGTATATTATCCACAGATACAGGGAAAAGGCTAGGATAAACTCTTAGGACATTGTGAGAAATAAAAAAAATAAAAAAAAAAAAAGTCAGTTTTTTGCCTTTGTCTATCATGAAAGAAAAGTAAATAAGAACTCTACCTGAAGACATGTCCTACACTTGCTGGAGATCATCCAAGCTACTCTACTAACAGCTCCTGAGAAAATATACACAATTTATTCTCATAGGTTTTGTGTTTGTTTGTTTGGGGTTTTTTTCAAATGTTGCTCCTGAACAGCATGTAGTTGGATTCCACTATATAACAAGATGATGCACTTCAACAGAATCAATGATGATATGAATCTAACTTTGATGGATTTCTTGAAATGTGTTACTTTATTAACAAGTACATACAAGTATATCTTATCAGAAAACAGCAAGATGTTTTACTCTATTTTAAGAAGTTGAACATACAGAGTTCTTTAAAGAACGTAGTTCATGTAGCCACAAGCTGAGCCAGAAAGTTTTTATCTGAGAATTTTCAAAAATAAGACCTTCCTTCATACATCATCTTACCTTTTACTTTTTTCTCTTTCTCTGGGCTACTTTATATGATTACAAATTAAATTAAAACCTCATGTCATTAAAGAAAAAAAAAGTATAAACCAGAAAACTTAAGCAAAACAGAGAATTGTGAGGAGACTTGTATTTCAGATGGTCAGACCAAATGTAAGTCCTTAGTTTTCAAAATGCAGAATTAGTCTTGACTTCCTGGATGGGACACTGAAGGTATATTAATCACAGCTTACTGCCAGTCCAATTCTGAAGACATAAGCAAAAGTTATATCACCTTAAGTGGGATATTCAGAAGCTATTATCAGAAGTAAAGCACTGAACACCTCCTGTTTCTCCTGCTTGTATGAGAATATTATTTCTCTTTATATTGATATTAGAAAAAACAAACATTCATCTAGTCTAGTTCAAAATTTCCTCTTTTATTCTTCCACAGAATATGTGCTCTTCATTTTCTTTACTGGAATGACACAGACAATGCACTTATTCAGTGTATAGATATGTGGCTAATGCTTCCATGTGTTGAGTGTAGCATGCACCAGAGTTCAAGTTTAGCAAAACTTTCCCTATGGTTATTAATTTAAAACACAGTTTTGGTTTGAGAGTCTTCAGTTCTGAATTCTAAAGCCTAAAAAAAGGAGAGTATTTCTATACTTCTTTGTTGCTTCAGCTTTCATAAGTTAAATATTGCTATTCAGGATCATGCATAACTCCATTGTACTGTTAGAAAGAATCCTGAAAGCCAAAAGAAGGATTTACCTCTCCAGTGCCAAGAGGCAACGGCATATATGTGAGTAGCTACTGAAATTCAGCCATGGATACTGGTTAAGAACAACTCATACATCTGTGCCCTCAAGCCCATACCTTTTTTATTCATTCTCTTGTATCTTCCTCATCTTTCACACACATAATTGCATAATTATTTTCACATCTATGGAAGAGGGTCCTCACTTTTCTATATACATAAGCTTAGCCTGTGTGCCTTAAGCTAATGCCTGTCCTTCTAGCAAAGACAGGCCCAGAAATAATAATGTATGATAATAGTTACCGTAGCATGTATATGACCCAAACAGAATCAGGGACACACTGTGCTAGATCCTTTCCAAACAGCAGAAGATGGCCTCAGGTTTGAACTATATCAGGGATGACCAAACAGCATGGCTGTTGACTTCTGATCACAGAGAAATAAAAATGAGTTGCTGAAAAGTTAAGGACTAAGTCAGGTGCAGAATCAAGGATAAAATTAGATCTACAGAACCCTAATCCTAATGCTTAAAGATGACCTAATTTCCATAGTGAAGAGGCTCATAACAAATAGGATTTGTACTTCTGTTGTGTATAGGGTACAGCCTGTGCTGTTAGCCCTACAATGAGTTGTTAGCTTCATAACTCAGAAGGTGGGTAGGCTGGAAATATATAGTTTCTTCCTTTATGAGGACCCTATGACATTCTATGAAAATATCACTCAATCCATGCAATAAAGGTCATAGGAACATATGTTGCAGAACTGAATATATACATTTAAGAACTGAAGTGACTGAGAAATTTGATAGTATTTTCCTTCAGCTGAGTATCTTTCTCTTTTCCATTCATGGGTTAGTGCAGTTATTGCAAGTTGATGAATCTGATTGCATAGCACTGTTTAATTTCTTGAACTGTTGTAGCTAAAAAGCAGCTTATTTTATGACATAATGTAAATTACTTAGATTTTCCTCCCCTTTCCCTAAATAACATTTTCATTGCCATCCCCTTCACCATCTCACAATCTCTTGATAAGATATCTTTACACAGAACAAAAATCTTGCCACCCAGAACACTGGGTCTTTTTGCTCCAGTGCTGAGCAGATTTGTCATCTTTCTGTAAAATTGTTAACAGAATCCATTCATGTGTTAAGAGAAAAATAATGGGTTTTTCCCTTCCTAAATATCATACTTTACAAGTTACTCCATATATCAGGTTGTACAAATGCTATGTTAGTGCCTTTAAAAGATTTATGTGTTTGTGGCCAAAATTGTAAAAATTATGTATTTCTACATTTTATTATTCTTGCTGCATAATCCAAGCTGAAAGGTGCTGGCTATTACCATGGTCTGTAACTCTATATATGACTGATACACCCCAGCACGGTAAAGATTGATTGCAGATATTCAACTGCATGACCTGAGGACTTGTCTTACATGTTTTATTTAGGGTATGTAACACATGGAGCCACAGCTGGGTTTGCTGAAGCACCGCAATACATTATGTTGTTTGACCTATAAAAGAATCCTTGCACAGAGAAAGTGGGGAAGAGCAAAAAATATAAGTAAATTCTTGATGAATATTATAATATTCAATATGTAAAAAACACAAAGAAAGGAACTGCAATAGAGAATCAAGCTTCAACATCTAGTATATTAAATGGACAAGGATGCTGATGTCAATCAACAGCTGCCAGCCCACATGAGGGAGGTAGCAATGTTGGTATTTTCAAAACATTCTCCTTCCCCCAAGATCTTTTCTTTTTTTTTTCTTTTATCTTTTTTTTTTTTTTAACCAGAAGTAAAAAGTCCTTTGATAATGCAGTTTGTATTTCACTGCTGAAAGAGTTCTGCCTCCTAACCTAGATCACTGTTGGCCATATCTTCCCCTAATTTGTACTTGTCCATTTTCTCTTTAAACACAACGAGCCAGCCTGTGCTGTCCTAGTAATAAGCTTTGGGATGGCAGCATAGTTAATATAATGTCTTATTTTAGTGACTTTGAGAATTCTGGCATCCCATTATTTTTTGAGATGAGTCCTTAGCAAGCAGAAGAAATACCCAGAGGAAAAGTCAAGATCTGTAAGTATTTCCCGTTATCATATCCCGTCAGCATATCTGCTGCAGATTTACCTAAAATAGTTCACATGCCACATCATAGCCTTATTGTCACAGATCACCTTCCCTCCCACTAAATTTCAGATACAAATCTATGTAGCCATCTATGTAGCACAAAGATTTTACTATCTAGAAAGCATTCCAGAAATGAAGTTAATTGCATTTATGTTCATAAGTACCAGGGAGAAGCAGGTGGCTCTGTTTCAAATCACTATTTTTATTTGCACTCAGCTAACAAAAAATTATACCTTTCAAAAATTCAGGGTCCAGTCTTCATTTTATGTAGTATTAAAATTATTCACAAATTAAAATGGTGAAAATGATTTCACATAAAGAGAAGTGTGACTGCATGTGCTGCAGTGCACAGCAACCATTTCTACTACTGACTTTGAACTCAACGAGTGTGTCCCTGAATCCACCAAAACCAGAGTTTGTAGAGGAAGTCGTGGGTCTGGGTGAGATTTCTCAGAGCAATCTAGGACAGAACTGCAGGGTGCACTGAAGATTGAAACTGCACTGCAGATCAAGAGCAGACATGGAGACGTCTTTTCCAGAATATCTGAAGAGAATGTTCCCTATAGACATTCAGCTGTGCCATAGTCTACTTTCCCCAAAGACAATAAGAAAACTCTGTAAGAGTTGTTTAGCCAGTACATATTTTCCAGATAATAAAGCTCTTATTTGTGAATTACTTCAAATCCTTTCTTTCACTTGTATTTTATAACTATGATTTTAATTTATTTTTACATCATCTACTTGCTATATACCCTAAAGTCTAGGACACAATTTTTCTCCTACAGGGATAAATGTTCATCTGATGGGACTGGGACCTGATACTATAAACTATGACTACGGAGCTATGTAAGATCAAATGCTGTCACTTGCTGAGGATCCTTATCTCCTTACAGAGCTGAAACTGGTCTAAGGGTTTAAACAGAGAATCCCAGTGTAAGGCATAGAAGCTCTGTAATGCCTCCTATCCAAGTGCTGGAAGTATTCCTGCTGATGGGAACAGTAGGGATTGGACACAAGAGTTGGAAATTAAGGCAGCTGCACAATTCTGTTCCTTTGCCATGACTGTCCACATGGGAGTGAAGTATTGGAGAGCTGGAGACAATCTGCAGGATGGCATTTGGAATGCAGGAATTGTTACTTTTAGAGCAAGAGAGTGCTACTTCAGGTGTGCACAGAGCAGGAAATGTGAGTGAAGGTCCCCTTATTAATTGCCTCCGGAGGAAGACTGCTCCTGATCATCACTGAGACAGCTTGTCAGCATAAATTCATAAAAGCCTTTGCAACTATTTAGAAGTTAATATTCTCAGGTCACCTTTGAGGGGGAAGGGGGCCAGGAAAGGAGAACCAAAAAAATCCAAGCCACCTGACTTGGTTTTAAGCCACAGTTTCTTTTGCTACTTTTAAACAGAAAAGGTACCACTTTTGACAAGTGTCTTACTTGACAGTTTATATCAAGCATGTCAGTCACAATGCATTTCCTAATGCAAAGTGACATGGGCAGCACTAAGTCAGAGTCACCTGTCACGCTGTTGTGTCTGCAAGAAGAATTTATATGAGCAAGAATTTGCTTAAATTTGGAAGTAGAGTAAGGGTGTCTTACAGTGAACTTTTCCTTTGCTTTCTGGAAAGCAGATGATACAATGGAGCACATCCTTCTGATCCCCTGAAGTTTTATTCTCACAAATAGCAAAGGGGATACTGAATCTCTCCTCTACTTAATAGATTTGTTTTTAGTAGGCATCATAATCATTAATAATCTACTCTATTAAGATTAAGCTAAATTATGACAGATGTTCAAACAAAATGTTAAAAAGCCAGCATCTGAAATGGGACTGAAATGGTATCAGTATAAATTAGCCTTCCAGTACCTAAGAAGTAGTTATAGAGAGGATAGAAGTACTCTGTCCAGAAGGAAGGAAAGTGACAGAGCAAGCAACATGCAAAACTCAGGAAATTACATAAAAGTTATTGTATTGGGAATTCATAGCATTGACATTTTGGTCTGTGTTTTTGCTCATGCCACTTGTGAAAGATTTATTCTTTTCCTGCCAAGTTCTAAGGAACAAAAGCTGATAGAGTGAAGGCTTCATCCTTGAAGACAGAATTTGCATAAACTAAAGTTATTTGGGTCTCTCCTATTGGTTGACAGCCTTTGGAGAAGGGCTGAAGGAGAGAGAGTGAGGTGGAAAAAAGAGGGCAGAGTCTGAGACCTCTACCTGGGCAGTGCTGGCCACACCTCCCTAGGTAGAAGTCACCAGCAAGCTGAATAAAGGTGAGAGGACTTGTGCTCTGGGTGTGGTTTGTTTCCCATTGGCAGACAGCAGGGACGCCTGCTGTCTGCCAACGCCTGGAAGATGTAGTCCCCCAAAGGCAGGGGTCACTTCTGTTAATAAAGATACTGTGTTTTCTGAACTCTTAACGATGCTCAGCCTCGCTTTTTCCATCAACTGTAGAACCCACCCTGTTACAGTTATTTTTGTGAGAACACCTAAACATTGGAAGACATCCCCAGAGAAGTGGTGGTATCTCCTTTGCTGGAGATATTCAAGACTGGGCCCTGGTTAGTCCAGTCCAGTACTCTGTTTTCAGCTGGAATTTGCACCACCTGAATTCCAGAGGGCCTTTCCAACCTAAAATTTTCCATTGCTCCAAGATTCTGAATAATTAATTATTTTTAAAAATTGTTTAAAAAAGAAAATCACTATATGCTACTATTTTCACATGTTTCTTTTTCAAGTATAGCATAGCAATGTATATTAGCATGTTTCAGACACCTTTAAAAAGAAAGATGAAGCTTGAAAGTCACATTTTGTTGTGAACTGAGGCAAAAACAATCATTCACTAATGGTCTGAATGGCACCCTGCACTATGCTGTTTAAATGTGTAATGTGTTTAAATGGGCACTGTAAATAAACATTTTGTAAATCCTCCAAAGAACTGAATGCACATGGCAAGAGCACAACTGTTTTTGCACAAATATCTTGCATGTTAGCCTGTATCCTTATCTACAAACAGAAATGAGTAATGAACCACAACCCAAAGGACTACTTAAAAGCATATCAGAGAAAACAGAGAGAGACAAAAGCTTCTGTTTAATGAATCCAACCTATCCTGATGCTTTCTGTTCTGCTTACTGACATTTACATAAAAGCTGTGATATTTGGTGATTAGTAGCAGGGCAACATCATGAGAAGCTTAAAAAAGTTTCTTTGTAATAAAAAATAATTAATAAAAACCAGTGGCATCACATAAGATTGTGAAAATAAAACTTCTTCAGACCTTCTGAAAAGCAATTTTATATATAGAATGAGACCAGACTACTTACAATGATGTCAGCAAACTTGGGCTGTTTTGTATACCAGAGCAACTGGGTTTTTTTAGTAACTAATTTATTTCCCCAAAGTGCTTATTCAGTTGACCTGGCATTATTGATGGAAATGCTTAGGAGCTGGCAAATTCTTCCAGTTAAGTTAAAAAATTATTTGCATAGAAAATACATCTATCCACTTCCATCTCTTCCTCTTGCCTTTGTACTTTCTGGGAGACTCTGTAACTCAATTTTCTGAATGATTATTTCTTGAGAGATGAAACTAAATTCTCTTCTTCCAGCTGCCCAAATCATAACAGGTATCTTAGTCAAGACACCCATATCTACCACTGGCCTAATTACCTGACCATGTGAACAGTTATCCATCCTCTCCTGTTGTGTTACACTTAATATTACTTAATATCATATGCAAATGGGACAGCAATACTCCTATGTCCACTGAAAGAATATGCTGTCATCCCTACCCTCCCTGATACAGCAAGTACTTAATTATTTATGTCCCAAAGAAATTTAAGAATTAATCCCAAGTGTCATACATAACAAGTTCTTTCTCTCTTTTGTGAGTCTTTTGTTTATGTTTGCACGTATTTCAAAAGACCATCTAAATGCAAAGTAGACCAGAGTAGAAGATTGAGAAAAGCAGTTATAAGATAATTTGATTCCTATACAGACTAATTCATGATCTGCCTATTTTTGTATTGACCAAATTTACATAGAATTATCTGCTGTGGCTTTAACTTTGTTTCTGGTGGAAACCTGGTATTTGCTAGCTCCTAACCTGTAAAAAAACCCACAAGCAGACTATACATAAATACATAATTGTGTCCCCTCTAGGTCAAAGCCCCACCTGGCTGTTTAGTATTTCAAGGACCTTTCTTAAGGAAACAGCGAATCAGACAAACATCTATTTGGTTTTAGGAAAACAAAACTTTTGGGGTTTGCTAAAAGAGAAGGCAAAATTCAGAAAAGCCAAGAGCATTCCTGCACAAGACCTACACAAAAGACAAAATAATCTCATGTATAAAGGAAGAGTTTCTTGGAGGAATAAGTAGTATCTCTAAAGCAAAAATCAGTTGACCACAACAGCCTTGTTTCAAACAATTTCCTATGATGTTTCATTTTAAAGATATTGAGGAAGTTACGATTTTAAGATCCAAGCCTGCTAATGAAATCTAACAGGTTTTCCATAGGTTCTCCAGGACTCTTTTTCACATCTGTCTTCCCAAATATGTATTCTTCTCACTCGCAGGAAAAAAAAAAAAAAAAAAAAGAGAGAGAGAATTTAGCCCTTGTGCATGTTACAGCTTTTCAAGTAGGAAGTACCTTTCATTCCCTTAATATTCTTCTACATTTCTGTTGCTCACTCTTACCCACCTCTGCTCAATAGAGCTTCATTACTGAATGATTCTCTCTCTTATTTTCCATATAGTTTTGTGGTTATGTTAATGTTCTGAGGACAGTTCTCTGAAAAAAAATGTTTCTGTAAGCCAACATTGTGACACTAGTTAGGGCTGTGGGGGAATTGATGGGGATTTTTTTGGGGGGTGGGGTGGTTGAGCCATAACTCTCAATAAATAAATAAGATTGCCATTCATTATGCTGGATTAGTCCTTGGCTATTTCTCTGGCCATAGGTATTTTTTTAACAATTGCACTACAAAATTAACAGGTTGAATAACCATGCTGTTGAGTTAATTAGCAAGTTAAATTTACTAAACATATTGTTACAATATGTATAGAGCAATTCAAGTGTTCAAGGATGATTTAAAGGAAAGGAAATTGAAATTAACTTCTGAAGTTACAGGAGGAAAAACTGTGGTATTTGATTATCAGTATCACAAATCATTACTATAAGATGAACAGTCACATAACTTTCATAATTTAAAGAACAGCTGAGATTTAAGGACACCACAGCAAATGTGTTCAGTAGTCTTGCACAGAAGACCTTATTACAATTAAGGGATTGAGTGCACCCTCAGCAAGTTTGCAAGCTTTGTCACCAAGTTGAGTGGTACTGCTGACACACCTGAAGGATGGGATGCCTGGGATCCTCAGCACAGGAAAGACATGGATCTGTTGGAATAAGTAGAGAGGAGGGCCACCAAGTTAATTAGAGGGATGGAGCTCCTCTCCTGTGAAGACAGGCTTAAAGATTTGGGATTGTTCAGCCTGGAAAAGAGAGGACTTTTGGGGACCTTAATTCGGCTTTTCAGCGTCTGAAGGGAACCAACAAGAAAGATAGAGGGACTTTTTACAAGGACACGCAGTGACAGGACAAGAGGGAATGGTTTCAAACTGAAAGACCATAAGTTTAGATTAGATATTGGCAAAAAATTCTTTACTGAAAGGGTGGTGAGGCACTGGAACAAGTTGCCCAGAGAAGCTGTGGATGCCTCATGCCTAGAAGTGTTTAAGGCCAGGTTGGATGGAACTCTAAGCAATCTGGTCTAGTGAAAAGTGTCCCTGCCCATGGCTAGATGATCTTTAAGATCCCTTCCAATCCAAGCCATTCTATGATTCTATGATAACACTTCTGACTTGGGATACACAGATAGAACTGCAAACAGGTATATTTAGAAACACGTAAATTTAGGATGAGAATGAAGACTCATCAGAATTAGAATAAGGCCAAGCAGAGACTTCATACAATGACAGCAAAGATAGTTTAGCCTTTTATTCTGTGCAGAGATCAGCTCTACTGACACGAAAGCCCAAAGATAGTCCTGAGCCTGCCAACCAGCCTGCAAATTCTATTTGGATAGGCACAGATCCAAACTGTACAAGATTAGATCCAGTCCAGACATTAGTCATACTTTTTAGACATTTCCAAAATTATTGCCTTGAAATGATAGATCAAGAAATGCATGATAGTTGTAAACCAGACTCCTGTGGCAGTAGCACAAATTTCTCACCCCAGAAGTACCAAATACTATGGCTTGCTTTAAACCTGCACAATACGAACACATGATGTGTCCCTCCACAGATTAGTGTATGTGGCTGGTTAGTGTAATGACCTTTATATTTTACTATGATAAAGGTAAACCAGAATACTTGGCTGGGTTCTCCAAACCTTTAAAACCACTCTGGAATTATGGTCATATGTCACTCAACAAACACATTTGCATTAATCAGTCCTAGGCACCACATTTAATCAATGGACATCATCGGCTTTCTACAAGTCAATGGGGACACACAAGCTCCTACAAGGGGAGAAATCCTCAACATCCAAAATGAACTCACAGTTTGAACTGTCCTTTCGTATAATCCTGTTATCACCCCTTTTTCCAGAGGAAGACCGCACAGAGGAAGAGCAATAAGGTACCTATCCTGGCTGTCATTCTCCAGTAGTGGCACTGGCTTCCCATCCCAGTTCTGACTCATGCCTTACCAGCTTAGCAGATCCAGACTTTCTTCAATTTATCATAGGGTCATTTAGGACTCTACTGCATGGTCTTAGCTTCTTATCACTGTCAGAAAGATGTACAGAACTTTTTACAGACTTGAAAGATATAAGAAGGTCATTAAAATGAACATTACATTACTAGAATAGCAGAGGGGGGAAATAAGCTCTTACTGTTTTAATCAGCCCACATAACAGTTTGGATTTGTTTTATTATTCTAATTTTACCACTCTAATTTTATGAACATTTACCCTATTCCTCAGCTTGTTCAGATTCCCCCGCAAGTCCCAATTCATAACTGTTTGCTTAATACTTGAGGGATTAAGCCAGTGAGACTGAAACAATTTACCATAGGCCTTTAAAAAAGGCTGCTTTTCAGTTTTACTAGGGCCTTATGCACTTGATAGATCAGCTTGCTTCTAAAGCTTGCCTCAGGTCCTGAAGTATTACTGCAGTGAGTAAGTGGATTTATCCAAAAGAGGTCTTACTGAACTCAGATCTCAGGCTGCAGGCTCAAGGCTGAAGGTCTGCTGCAATTTCAGTTTCCTGACAGGTTGTCAAAGATCCTCTGTCACAGAGGACAAGAGTGGAACAGTTGGTCTGAAACATGTGAGAATGAAATCATAAATTGAGGCTATACAAACTGAAGAGAAATGTGTAAGTTCAGGCATCCATCTTTAAAGTTCCCCTGACCTAGTGGAGAGTTTGAGCTGGAACAAAAGAGTGGCGGAGCAGGGCACAGAAGTCTTCCATACACAGAACACACCACTTGGGCCCAACTGTCTGAAAATATACTGATACCCATGAAATGGAAATATTAAAATAATACTGATATGTTATTGTGTCTTTGCAAATACTATGCTTTGATAGACATAGCAACATGAGATATAAATTAATTGAGAACCAGAACTTGTTTATGATTAAATGAAACTCAGAGCTTGGCTATCTGAAGGTAAATAGAAGTTAATCAGGTTAACTCCTACCCTGTATTCTCCTATCATCAGGCATACAGATAGACAGAATGTAAGCCTGTTAAACAGGCATAAACTGATATTTTTAGAAGAAAGTGAATAATGACACAAGAATATTTTGAACAAAACCTCAGACTTGCATTCATTCTATTTTCTCATTTTTGTGCATTTAAAATTTATGTTTTGTTTCATGTTATGGGAAATGTAATAAAAGCAGTTAACAACATGATGTTCAGCTTCATTTGTGAACTGTTTGAGAAAAATCAGAATCTGCCCAGCCCATTAGTGAAATGAAAATTGTACAGGCAGAATTCCAGCACTTTTGAATAACTGAATCTAGATTTGTTCATTAGAGTAACCTTCAGGGAACTACAACGCAGATCCACGACATCAGCAGTTTTAATAGGAACAAAAATGTGAATTTGTTTGGAAGAGCACTATGAAGCTTATCAGAAGGCTGGAGCACCACTCCTACAAAGATGGGCTGAGAGAGTTGGGGTTGTTCAGGTTGGAGAAGAGAAGACTTGAGGGACACCTTAGAGCACCTTCCAGTACCAAAAAAGTGCATAAAAAAAGCTGGAGGGGGACTTTTTACAAGGACATGTAGTGACAGGACAAGAGGTGATAGCTTCAAACTGAAAGAGGGCAGGTTTAGATTAGATATTAGGAAGAAATTCTTTACTGTGCAGCTGGTGAGGCACTGGAACAGGTTGCCTAGAGAAATCATGGATGCCTCATGCCTGAAAGTGTTCAAGGCCAGGCTGGCTGGGGCTTTGAGGAACCTGGTCTACTGGAAGGTATCCCTGCCCATGGCAGGAGGGTTTGGAACTAAAAGACCTTTAAGGTAGCTCAAACCCAAGCCACTCTATGATTCCACAGTGACAGATATTCTCAAAATTTTTCAACATTACATTGCATTTTGCCTACACAGAAGTATACACTCTCTGTATCTCCTTACACAGAAAGACATTAAATTTATCTCATGTTACATGTAAGTGGGAGAAAGTGACAAGTATATATAAATGGTTTTGCAGACATGAGGGCAGCAGCTGCAGTGTAAGGCTCCTCTGCCATCTCCCGTTACAGGGTTCCCAAGAGGCAATAACCGTGACAACATCTCAGTTAATCATCTATATCTACCAAGTGTCAGTCACGCTTTGCTACTGATTTCTCCTTTGCCTGAGCCTATATTTACTTCATGACCAATCCTATGGCCTATCAGAAATCTCTGTTTTCTAGGCCTTTTGCTAGAAACAGACTACTAAAATCTTCTCCTCAACTTTTATCTCTCACCTTAGTTCAGCTGATTCTAAAAGATTGGCATGAAATCAGATGGCAAAAAAGGTTTCTAAGTAGAAGTATTTGGACCTCTTGCCATTCTACACCTTAGCCTAATGACTGCATTTCTTAATCCTCCTCTATCTTGAGTCCTTCCAGACTTGCCTTCCAGGATGAAATGAGATCTCTTTGAAAGGGATAGTAACATTTCCCTTGATGTGGGTTGTGGTTGAGGAAGAGCAAAACTGATATCATATCTCCCAAATCCTCTCTCACTTTTCTAGTCCATCATTAGGATGGAAAGAGACATTTGAGAAATGGCTGTGGCAACACTTTCTTTGGATAGTTAAAGCAGAAATGTGAAAATGACAAAATACCATCCTACATTTGTAAGCAAGTGATGCTACATTGCAGGTAAATTTGGTCTTTTGCTAAATTTGGCAGACCATGCAATATTCTTCAACTACAATGCTGCCTGAGTTTGTGCACTTTGAAACAATTATGTAATAGAAATGACAGAGCAATCAAAATGCAAACAGTTTTTACTGGTTATGGCTTTCCATTATTTATAGCTTCATGTCCCTTTTGGGAAATGCCATCCCAAAATTAAACTTAATTTTAGTCTCCAAAATTAGGCAAGTCCTATGACTCAGTGGAGGAGAGAATGTTACACATGCATGCTTCTAAATGGGGCGGGCAGTTTAGTCTATTAGAACTCATTAGAGACTGAGTCATAATTGTGAAACTGAATTTACTTGGGACAATAACCTAACCTTCAAGTGAAAATAAGTATGACAGTGAGCCAATTCTCAATTCAACAAGAAGTCAGGCAGCTTCCAAGCTTTCTTAACTGTGGTAATCCCTTCAAGTTTCTGTCTGGCAGGATTTAGGCTGCCTCCTCTACTTTCATACATAAGAATTTTACCACATATGACACCTGCAAAAAAATGTCACATGAAACTGGCATTTGGCTGCCTGGAGTGTTTAGTCTGTATCACATCATTATCAAGACACTAAAAATTCATTCCCAGTCTAGTTAAGGGGTAAAATTAAAAAGGGACAAAATACAAAACTAACATGAATAATTGGAAACAGCTGAAATAATTCCCTCTACACACAGCAAATTAAGTCTAATAATAATTTATTAAAACAAAACGTTAAATGTCAGCTGAAGATCCAAGGCTAAAGTTAAATATTGGGAGTATTAGTTCAAGAATGAGAAGGCTTGAGTACATCACTCTTGATCACAGATTATTGACTGTTGCTGACATAAAAAATAGCATTTAAAGAATCAAATCATTGTCTGTTGACAGCTCCTCAGTTTGGCAGGAGAGAGCTGCACCCCACTATGTGACAGTATATTTCAGTACTTAATTCTCCCAGGTTGAGCACAACAGAGTCAGATTCTTTCTGACTTGGAAAGCACTGAGAGAGAAAGGATAATTTCACCAAAGGAGACTTTCCATCTATTTAGGCTCTGTTGTTGGGTCATAGAAGTAACGATGCTGGGGACAGGTTACTTGAGTTACAAACTTTGATAGTGACTGCAGTACAGCAAGCACACACTTCATTCATTCCTGGTTGAGTCATTTCACAATGTGTTATATTCATGTACACTCAGGTGGTTCCGAATTTAATTTTGTCCCTAAAGTACATAATTAACAATTAATACTGATGCTTCTCAATTCATTTAAGCATAGAGCAGCCCTCTGTTTTTCACAGTGGCAGTCGTGTTCCAACTCAATTGGGACCCTCCCTAAATCTAACCTCTAATAGCTTGCTTAATTTTATTTTTGTATTCCACAGTCCTTGATAACAGCAAGCTAATTTCTGTAACTCCATTTGATGAAAATGTGCTGATGAAACTCATATTTCACTTCATTGACTGTAATGAGCTATTTCATCAAACTGTCCATGTGACACTATTATAGAGAAAATGACAAATTTACTAATTTATTCAGTAGAAATTCCATTGGAAATTTAAAAAGGAAAAGAAAAGAACCATGAAGTGAGTTACATTAGACTTCCACCAAATGATATGTCAGGGTCTACACAAAACAAAAGCACTGACTACTGCTACACTTAATGGAGTGTAAACATTAAGTATGTGTTGATTAATCAGTAAGTTGGCTGAAACTCAGAAGAACAAAAACATGCAGCACAATGCAGGTTTTCCCTTGTCAATATTTTCAAGCTTTACCTTTTCATCACATGTGGTGCTGCTACCATTAGAAATCAGTTCATTCACACCTCCTCCCCATCTGTGAGACCTCTTACCCATGTTAGGCATATGGATTTGGATAAATTCAGCAGCTGACAACCAAGCTGTCATAGCAGAGAAGTAAATGCTCCAACTAGCATTTTTACAAAGATTATTTGCATTTACCTCTTTTAAAAAGGAGGTACTTGCAACTCCACTGTTGTGTGGGATGAAACAGTATTTTGGAAGAACATTAGGGAGTATGTAATTAGACAATTCATCTCATGCTAATATTAGGCCTGAAAATAGAGACAGTATCACAAGGCCTGCCTGGCTTATTTTAATTAGATGTCCTCCACCTGCTATTACAGTTATGAGCCACGAATTTGATTGCTTTGCCACAGACCCTCCTGAAAGCCAGGCATCAGCCTGGAGAGCATGCAAAGGGGAAACCGCAAAACCAAATAGGACAATTACTGACACTCTTTGCATCCCATTTTATACATATACAGGGGCTTTCTTCATCTGTACCTGCAATACTAATTTCCTGTACTTGTTTAATGTGGAAAGGGGTTCTGTAGAAGATTAAAAAATAATTTTAAACCCCACACAATTTTAATTATCTCCAAGAACCTCTAAAAGTAATAACAAGGTTCAGAATAAAATAATATTTCATATCATGGACAGATTAATTTACTGTGTATTTCTGGTCAACATAGGTTAGGGGAAGACAGTTTATACAAGGAAGTGTGGTGGGGGCTTTTTGAGGATTTTAAATCTACTTGACTAAGACTGTCACTTTAAAAATTGCTTTGTTTGCTAGTCTAGTCTGCTTGAAGGAGAAGATGTCTGGAACACTAAAATCCAAAACCGATGATTGCATAAGGAATCTAAATAACTATTTGCAAGACCTATCTTGAATTCACTTAAGGATGCGCCATTCACACATAAATAGAAAACTACCACAAGAAGACAGCAAGGGGGCTTGTCTTTTTTCCTCAGAACCTGAACATTTTAAGACAGCCACTCCCTACTCAAAGCTAGAGACACCTGGCTGAAGGCAGTGACTGAGGAGCAAGCACAGCGGTGTCTTGTTAGGGTACATTACCAGAAAAAACTGCTCAGTTCACCTGGTTTAAATCAAACCACAGACAAAGAAACCATTATTTAATAATTATGTAACTAATTGGCAATCAGTAAATTATGCATTCAGTATCAGGAATACAACACATAAATGACAATATTAGAAGTTTCTGATATGTTAATAGATACCTATAAATTACTAAACACACTGTAACTAATCCCAAGACTTACAACATGCCCCACATTCACAGTTACACACACACCCCATTCTCTCACAGGGCTTGAGAGTAACGAGTCTTCATCACTCTTCTGGAAATGCAGTTTCTCCTACTTGCACCCCCATATTGCTGGAAATGTGGGTTCTCTTGATTTTTTTGTATCCATGGTACCCTCTAAAATCCCTTCACGGCTGAGAAAGCACACTACAAGTTCACAGATACAGATCCTTATTTTTTGCTCCATGTCCTGTCAGTGCAGTGGTTGGATCACTAAAATGTGGAGGATACTCTGTTAGGCCTACACAGTAGTTGTCATGCCAACGGGGTGACTTTGGGAAGTATTAAAATATGTTTTGACTGCTGCTCTCTTTCCACTTCCCTCTCACCTCCTGCCACAAAGTTACATGCTTCTTTTACACTTCAAGTTGCCTCATCCATTATTTCAAAAGTCTCTTGGTTAGATGGCAGGCAATGTGGATACCCTAATAAGGTTATAACAGCAGGTCCAAATGGAGAAGAAGGCAGTGAAGAAGCTCTTCTGGAGCAGAAGGATTTATCAGCCTCACTATATTTCTACCCTCGCTCCTCTAAATAGCATCTAGCAAGAACAGTTCACACTCCATCAGGACAATGCATGGAGCAAGCTCACCACTGGTGTTAGCTGACCAAGAACACAGTGGCTTACGTTGTTAGCAAAGTGCCTATGGATTGCACTTTCCCTGCTTGGACTGAGCCTCTGGGGAAGTGCCATTTAACCTTCCCACTCTGGCTCCAGCTTTAATTAGTCCTCAACTTGTCACAACATTTAGACATACGAATTCTCAGCACCTTGTTCTGCTAAGTTATCTAGTCTTTAGAAACATAACCTCCATAGATCCTCTAGAAGTTAAAACTTTGCTTTAAAAGTAGGTAAATATTGAGGAATGGAAGCTGCTCTCTTTTTATGAGAGCAAGTTCACTGCTTTATAATTAAGATATATAATTATATAAAGTCCTGAGTGCATCAAGTGCCAAGAGAGTCTTCCTAAGAGATTTGTGTGTAATAGGCCAATTAGTCCCTAGATCCCTATCCTGGATTTTGAAAACAGTGAAAAGATTCAAGAAAGATTGATTTTTTTTTTTGCTATTACACACCTCATACCCATCCTCATGTGTGGTCTTCAGTAACCACTATGCTGATGATACTTGTACAATATCTGCCTGAGGAGAAAAGTTCTCTTTCAACAGGCTTTTATAAAGCATAATTAGATGAATTAAGCTGTCCCTGGTAAATCTGCCATCTCCAGAATGCCACTGTATGGTTAATTTACTCATCTTTGTTCCAGTCCTATTGTACTCTTTTTGGCATTACATGGATTGATGTAGGAACCATCTATATACATCAATATGGTCCTGGTATAATAGGGAAAACAAGCAAACAAACAAACCAGTTTCCTCTGCCACATAAAGGAATACTTTTAGCTCAGGCCAGATTGTCTAATATTTTTTATGCAGAGGATGGAGGTAATTAGGAGAAGCAAGTGGTCTCTGAAAGTCATTTTTGTTCCTTATGCTATGGACGGGAAGCAGAAGACACAAAATAATGGAGACATTAAAGATATTTTGGGTCTCTTCACCAAAGATCTCAGTCTGAAGGCTGTTACTACCAAACACTACTGTAGGGTTTTTTCCAAGTGGACTCAGTCTGTTAACAGTAAACAGAATGGGAACACAGCATAAAGGTCATAAGCATCCCAGTCCAATACAATCACTATTAAATATTTGATCAAGTTATTAAAATGCAGGTCTTCAAGGAAAACAAGTGCAAAAGTAATTTAACAGAAAATATTTGTAAAACAGTTTTCAGAACTTGATTCTCTAAGTAGAGTAGCTGAGCACCAGAGTCACCAGACTAGTCAAGTCTTTCCTCCCAGTCTCTTTACACATGTTCCAACTCATATTTAACCTTATAGCAAGACAGGTATCACCCGTCTATATGAATATGAAATCACATATCACACCCTCAGACTACAGTCTGCCCACAGTACCTCAAGCATCAACCATGGGCATCATCACAATGCCTCTAATTAATGTCCTGTTTCTTAACAGCAGTGAGAAGACTGATCCCAGAATCACTTTGTGTAGCAATGATCTACTAATATGAGTAAAAATTGATCAAAGAAAAGCTCTCATTAAAAAAATAAACTCCCCAGCCGCCAATCAAACATCTGAAACATATGTTCTTTTGACTGGAGTAAAGGTAAGATGCTTGAAATTGAAGGGCAATATAAAGTAGAGGCATACAAAACTGAAGAATTATTAACAAATCTCATGATGCAGATTTTGACTTCCCAAGTTACTGGCAGTGGAACTGAAACGTTCTATTACCACACTGAAAAAATACAAAGCATACTTAAGAAAGAAGTTACCAGCCAGAACTGAAAAATATTAAAGAATCACCAGAGTACAGTTCAACCACAAGGAAAATACCAGCATTCAATTCTATAATTAAATCTCTCATGTCACAACAATTAGAACACAATTTATATAGCACAGAAATTATTTCAGGTTATGAGCCATGATAAAACACATTCTTTCTATGAGGTCATGAATTCTACCAACACTAAGGTCTGCCTATTTCTTGCATTATGCAATTCAAATGGAATTTCTAATATAAGCTCCAGTTTCTAACCTGATGCCAAAAAACTCTTGTTCAGAAACCCTGGGAAAAAAACCACATGCTTTTGTACTGATTCCATTGCTCTTTTGCTTTGAGTTGGCACAAATCATTTGTTTAGTGGGTCAAAGTTTGCAAGCCTAACCAAACAGGCTATTTAATCAGCTCAGAGCAAACTCTTGTTGACATGGCTGCCCATGTGGCAGTATAACTTGTTTTGGTCTTGTTTACACAGACAAACTCAAAACACTTGTCATGGTGCTTGGAAACCAACTACAACTTGCATGTTTTATAACTGTACAGAAAATATATGCAAATAAAGTTTTAAGAATGCTTCTAAAAATGCCAAGTTTTCTTTCAGGAGAGAGAAGGAAATAGTTAGGCTAGGCACTTGGACATCTAATCTGAGTCATAATAAACACTTGAAAAACTTCTAGAGCTCAGAAAGAATAATTATTAACAACATTTAATAAAAGCACAATTTCTTTGGCAATTTCTGTCTTGCTAATATAACCTTAACAGAGAAGTTCCTAACTGGATTCAGGTAATGCATTACTGGCATAGATGGCTATTTCTTCCACTCTATCACTCTTTGGTGATGGGCACTTAACAACCTGGACGATCTGAAGGGTATAAATGAGGCACTAAAGTGTTTTAAGGCATGCAGTAGGTGTTGAAATTTCTTTCACACATTGTATTCATTTAAAGGTAATTAATTTAAAGTTGCAGGTCTTCTTGATGGGCACATAAAAAGGCTTGTTATCTAGAGATTTTTCTCATTATTCACTTTCAGAGTTCATTTTCCTTTGATTCACTTATTAACTCAAGCAGGCTTCACTGCTCTCAGAAAAGGAAAAAACATACCATTTCATATACTTCAGCACATTTATGGTGGATTAGGAAAGAAAAAGACAGGATACAGAAGAACAATCCATAATATAGAAATGACAATATACTTTACCTATATTACTCATTTCTCATTCTGCTCTATTTTGTATATCCTGTAATGATAAAGCTAAGGGCTGAATGCAGAAGGCTTTGGAAGAGAGAGACACTACTGCATGCAGGGGCAAGGTGAACTGGCCCTAACTATTCCAGGAATAATTACATTTCACTAGGCAGTGAATAGTTTCAATGAACCTGTTCATTAATTGAAATTCAGGGAGATTTTTTGCAGTGCAAACCAGCCAGAGTCTTGCTTTATTTCCTGTACAAACAAGCAGAAGGTATGAAACTAAATTAACTGCTCTTCAAGAAGAAAGGAAAAAATTAGGCAAGGCCTGGAATATCTATCAACTAGAGAAAAGCTGTGGGGAATAGAAAGCAAGAAAAATTGTCTGAATTACAACAGATTTCCTTACCTACTCCTAGAGAAGTATTACAAAATTTTAGGGAAGCTTTCTGCACTAGATCCTTAAAGTGTAGATGCTTAGATTAACAGATAGTATCATACAATTATTTTCTTTTAGCTCTAAGGAGCTCCACTTCAAGGCATCTGCAGTTTTGTTTACTCCATCATCATAAGCATTCTGTCCTAAAACCTACTTGTAACAATAGTTAGAAGCCTTTGTAAAGTCTAAGCATAGTCTAAGAGTACTTCCTTGTGGACAGATTTTACTTATTCCCTTTATATCAAGTACTTACCATTCTTTTCCCCCTTTCTTTCCCCTCTTTTGTGGTGTACCTGGACTCAGAAGCTTTGTCTCCACCTCTTGTTTGTTTTACTAAACTAGAACACCAGGTTCTCTGAAATACAGAAATCATTACTTTGGCAAGAGCTGGCCATAAATAATGTGAATGCATCAAGATAGTATTACAGCTGTAGCCAATTAGCCCTGGTGAGAAAGGCCATTCATTAGCCCAGGGACTCAGTTAACACACCTGTGTTGCCCAAAACAGTCTCTGAGAACTGGCAGAGTAGGCAGATAATGAAAGCTGCTAAACAGGCATGGTCCTCTACCTACTTTGTTTATGCCAGGCATCTGGAGGACCAAGCTGACTACTTCTTCTGAGAGAACATTTGGGATATATAGACTACTGGTTGATCCAGCAAGTCAAATTAGTGTGGCAGTTCCTCTGCTTTTCCCTCCTCTAGTTGGCATTTCTGTAGCAAAAGCTCAGTCTTCAAGTGACAAAATAAATTTAGTCTATGGCAATGAACAGCCTCGAGGTAGTGCTGACACTGCCTTTGGGATCGTGACTGCACACTGCTGTGACAGACCATTTTGTTCTGGCTGTTTCTGGGATGTGCCAGCATGTCCCTAGTTTCCTTTTGTGTGATGTAATTTCCATAATGCTTGCCAAAAGTCTAATTTGGCTAACTGATCCATCAGGAAAAACATCAAATATCTGTGAAACTGTATAAAGGACAGAATGGGAGCAGATATTAAACACAGATAAGCCAAGATACTTTTATACCATTTGACATACTGAGAATTGCATTGTCCACTGTTTCAAGTTAGGAATTCTGTTCAGAAATTAAATTCCCAATGCTTTACTTGCTTTACTTTTACTAGCTGTCATTTTCTCTTTGTAGTTGACTACATTTTGGGACAAAAGGCAAATAGAACATGAGCAGTAGTTAGCTTTTAATTCTTGGTACTTTCTTTTGGTAGGGACTGATGGAGGGGGTTTTTCCCCAGTTATGACCACTACTTTGAGAAGACAGTCAAATAATGATCCCCATAACCATAGTATAAATCTTTTTTTGTTAGGCTATGTTCTACCATAAGCATTTGGCCTTCCTGTGAAATTAGAGGTCATCAAGCACAAATAGTATTTGTCACCCTATTAATTTTCCACTGGAATCCTCCATTATTGCTCACTTGAGTGTGCAGCCTAAGCTTCTTCAGGACCCAGCTTGTAGTGACCACTGCCATTAAAGAGGAATTCCAACCGCTGCTCAGCCCTTCCCTTCATCAGTGGCTCCTAACTTTCTCATGCAAATTCTGTCAAGCCAGAAATGTCTGCACCTGTTCTCAGTCCAGTGATGAATTATTTTGGAAAGGATAAGTAAAATCAATTCAGTCACTTGAGTTAAGCCAGCCTGAAAAATAAACTGCACTTTTGCTATATGCCCCGAGTGAAATTTTCAAGCATGGAAATCTTAAAAATGGCTAATTCTCTACACATCATTCCAGGATGTTTTATAAATCCTCACAGAGGAAGGAAAAATTATTCATGGCTAATGAAACATGATTCAGTAACTGTAAACTTATGAGCATTTAAAGTCACACATTTGTTTAAATTTTCCCTGAAATAAGAGATGAGTTAATGCTGCTGGAGTTTAAAGCTAATCAATTACCAGTAATGCTCCATGGTGAAGTCTATTTTAGCATATAATAAAAGTGTGGCTGTATCACATTTTTTAACTACATTTTTTTCTTGAAAACAGATACAATAAATAGTGCTGACACAACATTAATGAATCAAGATCTATGATTCTAACATATCCCCAGAAACACATTCTTCCTCCACTATCAGCTCTACCTTACTCAACACACTCAGTACTTACACTGACTGCCCAGCACTGTGCGAATCTTGATGAACTATTTTTTTTGTTATTTAAACTGTCATATTGCATAAAATACACAGAAAGAATAGTGACTAAAGCAAAATTATGTTACTGATTATGTATCAGGGATACCTCCAGTCTTAATAGGGAGGGAGAGAGGGAGGCAGAAAGAAGGGATGTACAGTCAACAGGACCATATTACCTATAAGTCAGAGTATACCAAGCTTGTAAGGCACTGATTACAGAGAAAAGGGGATGAAGCCTTGAGCCTTTGGGCCGCTCCTCAGTAAAATGGCATTTGCTCATACAATGTAGGAGACAGAAATTCCTTGGGACACCATAGAATCAAAGGGAACAAGACAAATCCCACTTTAAGAGCTTTCAGCTTTGAAGATAATTGAGGGCAAGTAAAAGCAAGGTATCATGTAAGTGGATCAGTAAAGGTGTGACAGTGCCTGTCCTCTGGGATATATTTTATTTGACATCTGGGGAGGTAAAATCAGGAATTATGGCAGGTATAGGGTTAAAACAGTCAAAAAAGTATTAAAAAAAGAAAGTACATTGAAAATATTGAGATGAAGCAAATGAAAAGAGCTATGGTGCAGAATATATGAGAAGATTAAAAGACCTACAATCCTTTAAGGAAATACCACTAACTAAAATGCAAATCAGTGGAGAATATTGAGCTAAAGACTTTTTCTCTCCCAGTTTCCTAACTGATCTCTCTGCTGAAAGTTTGATCCATCTAGAATTAAAATGAAAAAAAATGCATAAGAATGAAAGAAGGATCTTAGAATTTGGCCTCTAGTATTTTCACCTGACCTATTTTTTACATCATCACTAGCAAGCTACAGCTTTATGTTAAAAAGGTAAAGCATCTGTGTAATTGTAGTCAATAGTGTTCTCACTAATGTTCTTAAAATTGTTTGAAACACTTTATTTGCTGTAAGAGCAAGATCAAAGTCTTGCAGAAGTAAATTAATTGTAGCGGTGCTTGTCCTAGCTGAAAACACTTGCCAGTACTCCTGAGACCTGATGGTCCATGTCACTAACCTAATCTGGGTTGCAATGATCTGAAAGTAATGATCTTATCAGAGAAATAATCTCATTCTTTTTAAAGATGAGAACTTACAAAAAAAACCCAAATCAGTACAAAACAAAGAATATCCACAAAACAAAAACACCACCCTACAATAATATTCTAGCATAAGTAATAACTTCTAAATAACTATTTAGTCACTGTAGAATCAGTGCCATGGGATCAGTACCTCCCATGGTGCATTATTACCTACATTTATCCCTTTTATATTTCCTTTGTTTAGCAGAGTTGCATGTGTTCAACTGCACTAAATATCCAGGTGTTTCACTGCTCGATGTTTACATTCAGGCAGTAATCAGGGACCTGTCCAGACAGGTCTGTTCACAGGTCTGTTGGATCTGACCACAGCACAGTTTCTCTCTCATGAACAGTGTCGAAATGCTTTTGAAACAATCCATGTAATGATTGATCTCAGTTGTGAATTGAGGCTGTATGCTGCAGAGCTAATACTTTGATGTTAGTCAATCACAAAATGTTCCTCAATGAGCAAATGTCTGCTGCCTCAGGCTACGCTTCAGAAAAGTTAGTCAGATCCAACAGAACCGGTCCTGTGGTGTAAAGGAGAGCACTCCAGACTCCTAATCCCAAGGTTGTGAGTTCAAGTCTCAGTGGGGACTGTCCCCTGGCACTTCAATGCCTGCCTGCCATCCCTACCTGTCACATCTCAGATGCTCAGCAGGGTCAGCCCCCGATTAGTACTGGGTGCTGTAGACAGTCCCAAGGACTTCACTGTCACTGTCCAAGCTCGCTCAGCCGTGGCAGATGAACCTTAGGAGTTAAAGGGTGGGGCCAGTTCTGCGCACGCTGTGCCTCACCTAAAAAATCCATTGCTCAGGCTGGAAGGGCACATCCATATGGGGAAAGCCCTTCCCAAAAGAAGTCGTGAAGTCTGGCCATACACACACATATATTGGTATTACATTTTTACTCTTTTCCTGAAAGGTTTTAATACCAATATGAACACATAACATAGACATTTATACAATTTAACCATTTTTATTTTTTCATATTTTTTCACCATTTTGAAGGTATCATGTAACTACTTCCTGTGAAAATCAATACCAAGAAAAATTTTTCATCTTGTTAACAGTGTTAGCAGATGCCAGTAATGGTGGATCCTTCTACGTTTAACAGAGCAGACATTACTGGACTGACAATCCATCTGCTATATGATAAACTAGGAGTAGGACACCAGACATATATCTTCCTCATGGGAAGAGAGCAGGGATTCTCTGATTTTCACTGGATTTTGAACCAATATGCAGCAGCTGTGTCTTTTCAGTTTTAGAGTTTTTGTTATGGCCCTATTCTTCTATCAGTAATTGCTTAGTGGCTAATGTGCTTAAATAGCATGGAAGAGAGCAGAACTCATTTCCCCACATACCTCAGAGGCTTAAAATTTATTTTGTTAGGAAATTTAAGTAACTATAAGTTAAGGGGGCAGGAGATGCTCTGCACTTCCTTGGTGTGGTTGTGCTACTGCATAGCCAGGAGAACAAAGATTCTATCAGTGGCAATGTTTCAGCAAGACAGTTGATGAGGGTTAAAGCTTCTCATTTCCCACATGATGAAGAAAGACATTTTTTTTGTTTTTTTATCATCTTTACTTCCCCACTGTCACTTCTACAGGTTGGCAACCAGCAGGCTTCCAGAATGGCCTAAAGGACATACCCATCGTGCAGCCATGTAGCATGCATGCCTGATAACCTGGTATATCAAACATCCTGGAATGTGACAGGACTGTTTCAGCTGAAATGCAATTCATTAATCTAAATCAGGATTTTAATGTGTGGAGCTAAAAATGTTGAGTGAATATCTAAATTTTCACTCAACACAAGGGTAGAGTATTCTAAGCATCACCACTGAGATGACTTTTCACAAGTGTACAGATGAAAGTAAAAAACATAGGGTCCTGAAGACCCTCAGTTAAACATACACCGTTACCATCTGTTATCCTTCCAGTTAATTCAATTCTCAACTTCAACAACTACAACTCAGTATCAAATACATGAAGCAGTGCTGCCATCTTACAAAAATATGAGTATGTTCTGAGAACAGAGCATATACTCTTCACACAGACACCTTATATTTAGTAAATAACTTCTGTTTAACATTAAACCTCCTTGTGTTTCTGATGCAGTTGCCTAGTTGCAAATGTAATGTCAGGTATTTTTATCTTGTGCAAGACTATGCTTCCATGAGCAATTATAATCTAATTAAAGTCATTAATGTTTATGCCCTAGGGAAACATTCAGTTATTTGTAGGCATCTGAGTTTTTCCTGTCTTCCGATCCTTGTTGCAATTTATGCTTTATTGAGCACTTCTAAATATCCACAAGTAATTTCAATTGTCACCTTAAAGCAGTGCCACCCTGTAGCCTATGGCACTGTTTTCAGTGCTTCTATTTAGAATTAAACTGAATAAAAAAGGGTAATATATCGATTAAAGTTCCAGAATTGGAGGTACAGCTTTTGAAGCCAGATTTTATACAGTTTTTCCCCTATACCAAAGGATGTTCAAGATTTTTATACTATAAATTATGCCTTAATCAGAGTTCAGAATTGTCTATTCCTTTCAAATGGAAACAGATACCTAGGATGGCCTGAAAGAATACACCAGTGATTTCAGAACCTAGAGCACTACTATAATGATCTATAAAAACAATTTTGGAGCTAGGAAGAGCACATCACAAAGCATCAGTGAGGTAAAGATTTTAAAATAGTGTTAGAAATTTTTTTTGCTATTTGCCAATTATACAGCAAGTATTTCCATCACTGCATTAATAATATTTTGTAAAGTGCCAAAGTTTTATTTCAGAGTTGTGCTAAGACTTGATCCATAGACATTCAAGCCAGTCTAAAGGATCCCACTGATTTAAGTTAGCCTTGGAGCAAACTTCTGTGTCTCTCAGTGCCAGTACATTCAGGCCACAACACGAAAGAAGGAAGGGTGGCATCATTACCAAAGGATGTCTCTAATAATGTCCCAGGTTCCCAGGTTAGGATCTTTTCTACTTGGAACTGAGAATGTTTAGGTACAAGGTGAAACAGCCAGCCAAAGGGCACATGATTTAATTTTCAAGCAATCCAACTCAATTACTGCAGAGGGTGTGAGAAGTGATCTGTGTGTATCATTGCTGTCAGCCCGAAGGATGATCATTGCTGATGGCCTGTGACAAGCAAAACATTGTCATGTCTGTGTCTACTAGTCTATCACCAAAAAATGTTCCCCAACACGGGAAAGAAAAAAAGTATTTTAACTGCAGTTGTAAAAGAAGTATTTTCTCTTGTAATTGCACATTTGAAACATTTTTCACTCCCTGTTGGTGTGAAACCAAAACTTCTCGAAGGTTGTCACAAAGAGAAACCATGCTTTCCCTGACACTCCCAGATCAAGTTCAACGTGTTGTACAACCTGGTCTAAACAAGGGATGTAAGTTTAAGCCTTTTTCTAACATATCATGAGCACCAGGCTGTCTTGGGGTGGATTTTATTCCCTGCCATTAGAACTGTTGCATATATATGCTCTATAAACATTCAAGCATTTTACTGCAGCCAGGACTTGATCCCAGTAGAGTTTGTGAACTTGATTGTTGTGTTTTGGGACTACATGTGCTTGTCCATCTTTATCTTTCTCCAGTACCAGGTCAAGATAGCTGTCCCACACTAAGTTTAATATACTTCAGTTTGACAACTAGTCATTTTATGACAAAAATAATTTCAGTAAAATACTCCCAAACTAGCAGTAATGCTCCTTTTGGAACACATTCTAAGTATCAATCAGCATCATCAGCCTGACCTTGCCTGAAATCTGTTCAGAACAGATTCAATTAACATGACTGGAAAGCTAGAATAGAGTCTGACATGACCTGTATTCTACACAGACTGTTTTGTTTTGGCTAGTGGTCTTTAATAGGGGTCTGATGCCCATACAGTACAGTCCCATGGTCAGGGCAGCACTTAATTGTGTCATTAACAGCAAGTCAGTGGGACTTAAGCATGTATTGTTATATAAAAGTTGTCCTAAATATAGATTATGAAATCATTGATCATTGGGAATTATTCTTAATAGATGCAGAACTAAGAAATGCAAGTTCTGTGGGGCCTTAGTCTCAATAGTGTAAATAAAACTACTTACAATGTTTTTAAGCTGATTTAGGAATATGCACAGAAATAACTTTCTGTCTACAAACTGTTCCACTCACTATCCTAAGAAAAAAATTAAAAACTAAAATATTTTTCTCTATTTTCAAACTAGAAATACATCAAGCAGTTCTGAACACCTGAGTTGCTTGTATTACTCAGGAGAAGTGCTCATCAACATTTAAGCATGTAAACCACATATATTTTAGGTTCCTTCAGCATACCTTGTTTAGTGTGCATGTCAGGACACCGTAAGTTTAAATATATGCTGAGAAGGTTTAATTACCTGCTGCTTCCATCATGTATCTCCAGCCCACACTTTACTGTCCAAGCTATTAACTGAAAATTTGGAATACAACTACAGATTAAAATGGATTTATTTGATTAATTTGTGTATACAAGTGTGGGTTCTCTTGCGAACTATTCAAGTGTTGAGTTTAATTGAGCTACAGCTGGTGCTGACTGTGTTTTCAGAGAGTAGGGATTTACTGACTGATTGACTGTCTCTCCCTTTTAACCTGGATGAAGATGCATTCAGTAAGAAGTGAAATTTCCTGATGATACAAAACCATGGGGAGAATAGTAAAAAAGAAAACAGCATTAAACTGAATGAAAATAAGAGCACATAAAATAAAGAAGCTTTTATAAAAGGAATGAAACTAGGTATATCAGTTAGAAAATGCATTAAATTAGCAATTTTGTTTGTAAATCTCCTCAATCAGGGAGGAAGAAAGAGGGGGGAAAAAACAACACACAAAAAACTCCAACCAAAAAAAAATGAAAAACCATAAATAAAAGCTACTATTTCAATGACAATGCAAGTCTCCTTTGGAGAGGCAGAAAAAATTAAATTAATGAACTTTTAAAACCCTTCAGCTTAGACAAAAAAGTAGAAAATCAGAAAAGGAAAGAAACTAAAAATATTTTCTTCCCTGCTCAACCAAGTCAAACATCTTTTGTGACCTGACATAACTACAGCTTAGCCTAAGGGAAAATGGTGAAACTAAATGCAAATCACCAGGGTGACATCAAAAGTATATATAAAAAAATTAAAGATATCCAGTTAGGAAAAAAAAAAACAAAACACAAACAAAAAACAAAAACCCAAACCTCCATAGCCTTCATTATCTGGAAAAACACTGCACAACTTAATACCTGTCATCATTTTGCCTGAATGGAAGTTGTGGATTATCATCCAGAAAGAGGCAACTACAGAGGCTCTTCCCGACAATTCTGGATTTGCAAAACCAATTCTCCATATTCATCCAGCCCCTATTTCACCTTCCAGCATAAACAGAGCACATCCTGCCCTTCTGTGGGTGGGAAAGTCACTTTTGTATTTCAGGTATTTTCTTCTGTTTGACCTTTGCTCTTTTTCACCAGTAATTTCATTGCTGTCTTTCCATAAACTGTGATCTGTTCTTCATACGCAGGTTTAATATACTCTTCTTTTTCTTCCCCCCCCCCCACCCCGCCCCCCGGCAGGGAACAAATACAGTCATTTTTAATTCTCCATAAGATGTCTTGTTGCTGCCCACAGTTATAAATAAAGATGTTCTAGAAATATGGTTTGTTTTCATGATGAAGGTTTTCATTGACTGGGAAAGAATGGGTTCTACACAAAAATAATTGGGCAAATGTAATTATTTATAAAATCTTAGTAGCTCTGAATAAAGTCAATATGATTTTATGTAAAGTCTAGGATGCTGTAACATCAGATTTTCACATACTTTCTCACTTTTTCATACTAGGATAGGAAAAGTTATAAGACTCTGAGCTAGCTTTGTCAGTACCTCGAAGGCTTGGCAATCTCATCATCTGACTCAGTGGGTCATAGAAGCAGATGTACTTCTAAACACACACAGGAGAGCTGTGAGTGAACACATAAAATGTATGGGGCTGTGATACCATTATGTTGCTGGCACTTTTGTCTTTTAACTTGTTTTTTAAAGCACAGACCTCTCTATGTTGCTAATCTTAAGCTCGACTCCCCGTGTTGTGGCTTCTCTCCTATGCCTCACCCTGGTTGCCAGATATATCTGTCAACAGATGGCTGATTGGGACAACCAGCTTCTTTTGGCACATGGGGTCACAAACCAGGAAAAAGCCATGTGCTTGATAGATTATGAAATAAAATATGAAGCTGGAGCTCAAATGATAGAGTAAATGGCATCTGACAAGTCTAAAGAATGTACTTTATTCATATGCTCATCAGAACAACTCCTCAAAAGTGTCTATCTTTATCCATCTGTCTCAGAGGAATTCAATGCACACAAACACTAAAAAATGAGAACAAAAAACACAAAACCACAAAAATGCCAGAATATAGACACACTCTCAGTAGCAACCTCTGCTGTATATCACAATGGCAGAGAGCGCCATAAATACCCCAAGATCTTTGTTCCAGTGTGCACAGTACATACAACACAGAATAGGAATGAGTTGGGGCTTCTGCTGTTGACACTTCTTTAAATAGTGTCCCATGTATATGGATTGAAAAGAAAAAAACTGTGAGGAAAAGTTGCTGAGAGTTCTCTACATCTTGCAGAGTATAGAAAAGGTCTTTACAGTTCGTTATCCTCCCCTTTGCTTCCTCTAAGTACAATCTATTCTCTGCAATAGAAATAAATTAGATGCCCTTCTGGATTTCATGAAGAATTTTTAAAAGACAGATACAAGAATGGCATACATTTAAAATATTAGCAGGAAAATAACAATAAAAAATGTATAAACTGTTAATAAGCTTAGCATTAAAAAAATTTAAATTTAAAAAATTGTATAAAGGTTGACAAGTATTCATCCTCACAGGTTTGCATGTACATTGCCAAATATACCTACACCATATTCCAATTTTATTCCAGAAAAGGAGATAGCCTTTTCTTCAGCTAGCAAGTCCTTTACTTCTCCTATGCTAGAGTAATTAAAAGTAAAGATATAAAACTTCTAATTCCTCCAAGAGTTTCTTGAAATCCCATGATTTTTTTTATTATCTTTCTCCCAAGTACTATTTATAAATCCTGCCTTTGAAAGCTCTGCTGCAAGCTATTTGTAAAGCACATTCATTTGCAGAGTAATCTGGCTCCACCAAGTGATGGTTGCTGTGATTGCACCTGGACCTAAGATAACACAAATGGGTACTCAATTTTAAAATAATTCAGTAACATTGGGGTTTTGTCGGATAGCTTCGAACTTCAGTAATTCATACATTTTAAATAGATTACCTTGAAGTGTAGTTGGCAAGAGTAAGCATTGAAGCAAGGCAAGGAACTTACTTGCCCTGCTGGATGATGATGAAATTTTGTCTCACAAAAGTACCTGTTCTATTAGTAACTCCAACAATAACACTTATGAAAGTAACTCTAGTAAGGTAGGAAGGAGGCAGGACCTGTACAGCTAAATAACTAGAGAATGTCTGCTGGAATATGAGGAACGTGTATGAAGGAGCTTGCTACACTGTCTTTAATATAAGGTCTAAAAGAACATGCTTTGGAAGGTCCAAAAAAAGTGGATGAAAAACACAAGCATAACGAAGGTTATTCTAAACTGTATTCTGCAATACTATTTTTGAATGACAGCATTTTCTGGAAGGAAAAATTTTTAAAGCGCTCCAGACAGAGGAGACTGAAGGGCAGGGAGATACCATGGAAAGGCAGACAGTGAAACTGATGTTGCGTGAGATGCTGCCTTCATTGGCTCTATGAACCTACTCAAAGACCCTGAGTTTAGCTTTTGAAAACTCACAGGGGCATGTAAAAGTAGATCTGCTGAAATTTGAAACTACCATGACACAGTTGTTATGTTAAAAATATCATTGTTAGTCAATTTTAAATTTTGCCATAAACAGCAAGATTTCCTTTATCATCATTGTTACTTGCAGTTTTGTTATTTTGGGGGATGAAGACCATGGAAAGGCTGAGCAAGATGTCTTTCGTTACCTCAGAATTCTACTTTGATTAATTATTAGCAGAGAAACCAATAAAAAGGCTCAGAAGCCATTGGAAAGAATCATAAATCCATGCACATAGATATGCATGTTCACACAAACACACAGGGCGTACAGACTATTAGAAAGTAATATCTTTGGCATTACAGTTCTCTCTGCCATTGTCCCTAGCTATACAATAACACAGTATTTGTTTTATTTGTATGTTCTCAGTTACAGGTCCCGTTCCTTTGAAAAGACTGGATAAAGAGGAAGCCTGCTCCAGATAGTGGGAAGTAACTTAGCATACACAAGCGAAAGTCAGAGGGGACCACAAGAATGAGTAGACACACATTCACAACAAAGAACAGTCTGCTCCAGAAAGACTGGAAAGAACTTCCCAAACAGGACTACACAGAAATTGTGGGCATCCAGCAGCTGAAATCCACTGTCTTTGTGCAAAGGGATAGTGGACAGGAAAACTGTCCACTAAATCTTATTTATGTTCCATTGCCTCAGGTTGCCTTAAGTTTTATTTATATGAAGAAGTAGAAATGCAGCCTTTTAGTTAACTTGAAGTGTGGCTTCTTTTTAGTTTAGAATTTTTTGGATCTTTTGGGGGAGCTCATTATGAGATGAAAGCCTGAGGCATTTCCACATCAAAGCTGTACTCCACTCTGCATCTTGTCACAGGAGGGAACAGACAACCTTGCAGACCAATGGAAGCTGCTAGTGTCCTAAATCCTGCTGCTATTCTGAGAAAGGGCAGGGGGTTGTGAATAAAATAACAAGGAAAATCACCTTTGGATCTGAACTCATTCTTTTTGAAGAACATATTGAGATGCTTCTTAAAGCCAAATTTCTGCTTAGATTCTTTATTAATCTGACACTGTACATAAAATGGGGGAAAATCACACTCTCCTTGCTAAAGATCAGGGGAAAATAAAAAATCTTTGGGTTTTTTCCTAGATTTTGACCAGGATTCTGTCCTTAGCATTCTGGGACTTTATTCCTTTGGAGTTACAAACTTTGTATGACCTAGGGACTTAAGTATCAATTAGTGGGAAAAGCAATCCTGAACAATTAGTGGTAGTGTTATTGTCTCTAACAAATGCTATCAACACCAAATTCCACTGACGCAGAAGATGACACCACTCTAAGGTTAAAATCATATTTATCGCAAACTGTAAACTGACTGTCCAGCAAATAGCAGCTTAATCAGAAAACAGAAAGGAATATCTAAGTAGAATACAATCCAAATTAAAAGAAGAAAGTGCAGATCCTGGGGAAGTCTGTGCTGAAGGCCACACTGAAGAAAATAAATACTCAGTTGAAATGTCTGGTAATTTTGCATTGAAATTGTACTGTGGTGCAAGATTTCAGGATTAAAAAAAAACAAAAAAACAAAAACAAAAAAAAAAAAAAACAAAAAAAAAAAACACCACAAAGCAACAACAACAAAAAAAAACAACAAAAACCAAACAAACAAAAAAAAACCAAAAAACCCAAAAAACAAAACAACAAAACAAAACAAAAAACAAGTGCCAAAGTGACTTTTCATGAGGCTACAGATAATTTAACAAGTACCAAGAACCAAGGCAGACACAAGAACATATCATCTTTGACAAAGGGATTATGGCAAATGCAGACTTCCTCATTGCTTCCTCACCAGTAAGTACTTTCTGACTACAGATGACCACGTGCTACAACTAAGCATCTTTACTATCAAATAATGCACAGTCTGATAAATTAAACAAACATAATAGAATTACAATGGGTTGGCAACCAGCAATGATTGTTCAGCCTACAGGAAACCAGATAAAATATGGTGTGCACACTGAGCTTCTGTTTTATGCATAGCAGTGTCTTCCTCCTATTTCTATGACTTCTGTGTTTCTAGACCAATTTTACAAGGAAAAAAAAAAAGAGTCCCAGGTTCCCTATGATTTCTCAGCTTGCCTAAGTCATCCAAGAGTATGTGCATGTGTGTGTCTCTGTGTGTGTGTCTTTTTATTTCCTTTGCTGACTGGGACAGCAGCCAGCATACCTGATGGAGACATGACAGTATCTGTAGGAATGAAACTTGGAAAAGCAGAAATAAGTCCTTTTATCTAAACGTACAAAACAGGAACCAAGAGAGAATCTTTTGCAGCAGTCTATATCTACCCTTTCCAAGACAAAAATGGTAGGAGAGATGTGTAGGAAGGTGATTGCATGTTGAGTGGGCTCAGTCGCTGCAGTTTGAAATTTCTATAAAAGTGCTTTGTACTAAGGCATTGTGAATATTTTCTATTAAGTCTCCATCCAACCTTTTATTTCAGAAATTGTTGGCTTAACTACAGTGAAAAAAAATAGGGGAACATATTGATTACATTAAAATTTGTACATAATAGCTTTTTTTCAGTAATATGCAAACATTTTACAATTATTTTATAATGACAAATGCTATGTTCTATTTATATTGATTTTGATAGTTAAGGTTGAAGGAAATTTGGTCAAAGTATCTCATTTTTCAAGTGTCCTTAAATTTTTAAATATTTGAATCACACAAAATAAACTAAAAGAACCGTGGAACATCCATTAAAACATAGACTTTCGCAGCATACTGTTATTGTGCTTCCTTTTTCTTAATGCAATCTCTAGTTCTTACTGTACCTATTTGATCTGCATATGAACATAAAATACCAACATTTGTACCTTTTTACTCTGATTCCTCCAACAAAACTGAGAAAACATATTCTGAAAGGACAGAAAACCAGATGAAATCAGGGGAATGAAAAGCTGTAACACTGGACACTATAATACAGTTGCAATGATAAAAGGTATCAAAATACAGAGAAGCATAAGTTGAGAAAAGTGCAAAGATAACAAAGGTTGAAGAATTCTGACACTGTTCTGTTTTCGTCAGTCAAAAATCTTGTCATGTTTGAAGTTCACATCTGCCATAACTCTTTACCACTGTCATGCCACTTTATAGCTTTTGCTGGTGACAGATGTGCTTCAGCTGTTCAAATAAACATCAGGATGTTAGTGGCATGTTAAGCTACAAAAGCAAAACAACCTCAAACTATATAAGCCATTTTAACTTCAAATGTTATAAAGTGATTTTGGCCATACAGCTATTATTTCTGTTGATCCTCATGAGGGCTAGTTATTCAAGCTCCTCATTTCTTAAAAAGAAACAGCAGCCTTAGTGTGAGTAGATACATTATCAGCAGAAGCACCACATGATGACTGAAGTGTATTGCTTTTTTATAGAACTGACCTCTCCTTTTTTGCCTCTGTCTTCTGTTTGGTAGTACCCACATCATTTCTCGCAAAGTGTTAAGTAATAAAATAATCCTGCTTATTTTAATATGGGCAACATATGCAGAGCAGAAAAAAAATGGACCACTACGGGGTAATCATGTTTGCTTCTTTGTACGTCCTTGGTTATAAATTATACCCTATCTTCCCCACATTGTGCTCTGTGGTGGACTGAAGTCATTAAAGTGTGTTTGCACAGGACCTCCTGTGACAGAAAAAAAGTGTCAATCTCTACTTATCTCTTCTACCTATGAACAATTATTAGATCTTGGAAAGTCATTCACCCATGACCCAAACCTCTGAGAGCTGACTGCAGCAATATAACCCCAGCAGGAAGGAAAATTGCTTTTCCACACTTCATAAAAATCATCCTTAACTAAATATTCTGATCTAGAGGCAGAGATGGTTGTCAAAACATTTTTCTCCCTCCCCAGTGCCAGTGTGCTCTAGTCAATGTGCATGCCAAATGCTGCTATTAATTTCCTCAGCCTTCTGTCTTTAAACACGTTTTACTCGTGGCTTTAAGAGCCAGTAAAGGTTGTACAGTACCTACTGCTATGAAACCTCAAATCAATACTTGTATTTAATGTGTATATATAGAATAGTTGTGTTTAAAGAGAAAGATAAAAGCAAAGATGCCAGTTTTAACTCCAGGTTTACCCACATGAAGACCTTCTCCACTGGTGTCACAGTACCATAAAAAGAAGGTATATAAGAGTGGGAAGCTGGTGGCACTCTGGTCCATCAAGATCCAGGGTTTCTGCTCTTATTGTCTGTGCCAGGTTAAAGGTAAACTGGCAAGAGAAATGAACCCAACTCAAGAGAGATTACAAGTCAGAGTTACAATTTACTAAAAAGATTATAATAAATACAATGATATAGAGAAAAACTGGTTTTAACCCACAAAAATAGATGCATAACCCAACACCCTGGGACAAGAACAGAATGGTGTTTGTTAGCCCCTGTGGTGAGCGCCACGTGGCCCCCCTGAGTGCAAAGGAAAAGGAAAAGAAACCTGTTGGTGAGGATGATGGTCGCAGTTCTGTTGAAGTAATGATCACAGTCTGGTCAAGAGTGGTAGTCATAGTCCTGTTGAGGTTCTAGTTCTCCTCTGGATCTGACAAGTGGTCAGATCAAAGTTATTTTTGAGAAAGAAAAATACTGAAATTATAATTAGAAAGTGGTTATGGATAACTTAGAATAGAAAATATAGTCCTAATAACATATTACAAAATAGAAGTGGTCTGAACTTTGGCATCTTATCACTCTAATTGGATAAATCTTTCTGAAATATGAAAGAAATAGCACATATGGACATAAATAAAAATGACACCCAAACAACCCTCACATTTCTTTTTAACCTTGCTGAAGGACAAATATCAATAGTTTGGTTGTCATAATCTTTTCAGCTCATTATTTCTACAGGATTTTCAGCTAAACTTAGTCAAGTTAGTATGAGACCTTTCTGCTCAGGTAAGTCTGTGCCAGCTTCTTCAAAAAATGTTTGCTATTTTTCTGTTTTCAGAGATGAAGCAGGTGCATCAGCATCTTGCAATCCCCACAGCTCTCATGTACCAAATATTCTTGGACTCCTGACATGACATTTCCAAGATGATAATAGCTACAAATATCCTATTCAAAACTGATTAGAACTGAACAGTTTGAAGGAAGTTCACAAATAAGCCATCCGATGGTCAAGGAGAAAAGCACTGCAAGGCAGCATCCGCATGCGAGTCACAAGAAATGAGAACAGAGCTGACTCAGCAAGCCATAAATGATCTTCCCAAACCCCAAAGGTAATGGAAAGCAACACAGTCCTGTGTGCCACTAATCAGTCTCTCTCTCTCTAGCTAAAGGGAGAAAATGCTGGTAGTATATAAGAGCTGCTTCTAAGGATGTCTGCTAGCAGAGAACATTTTGCAGTATTCATTAATTTGGTATTACACATAATAGTATATTGTATATCCTTTTTCATTTGTCCTCACAGTATGCACTGCATTACATACATGGTAGTTTCCACCTCTGTATTTTTTTTTTTTTGGTAGAGTTAGTAAAATATGAGTCATATCTACTATCCTAACTGAGCTATTCTGGTGGTGAACAGACAGTATAAACATCATCACTGTGGTTGCCTGATGTGGGGCTGGACGTTGAGCAGCTGCAAAGATGGGTGGAGTATTTAAGCTGGGTATCTGGAGGTTATCCACCTGCCAGTATCAACTAACACTTGACATTAGTCACAATATTGAGGCTGCTCTTTCTGTCCCCTACTGGTGATCACCAAAAATGAGCGAAAAGTAGATAGGGCAAGTCTAAATGTCTGTTCTCATAAAACCATACACTATCCTGTCATTGAAGCCAGTAGAAGTTTTAAAACTATTTTCCAGCAAGGACTGGATTATCAATTCCTCTCATAAACATCTACTAAAAAAAAAGTTAAAATTCAATTTATTTGAAGACTTTTATGTTGGTAGTAATGTAAGTAACTAATTGACATTGCACAGGATATTTCATACCTGAATGCTTATTTAGTTGGGGAAAACAACAACTTTCTAACTTTGAGCCCTTGACATAGAAGACTAACAGAATGCATTGGACATCAGCATGTAACACCATACTCAGATGTGAACTCTAATGGGAAGTATCTGGAATGGTCTCAGAATCACAGCTCTGATTCCTGCAATTTGCTGTAATTATATGAAGCAACTCTTTCTTTGTAATGTAAGGCAATAAATCGAAGATGAGAGCAAATTTTTTCATACTCCAGTCACAGTAGCAGCTGTTTTGCCAAGTGAGTACACTTGCTAGAAATAAACTAATACTCCAGAGCAGCTCTGGCATCAATGACAGCATCAATCTTTATACAGGAAAATGTGAAATTGCTTACAGCAAAAAGTTCATCAAGATAGAAAAAAATCACTACTTTTGGAATTTTACATTACAAATAAATAAAACTATACAGAGGATGTAACCCACAAATTATCTAATAGAAACACAACTGTCTTGAGATGAGAATTATGCAGAAATGAGCACACCTTGGTAACAGCAACAACATGATTATCAGGATATAGACATTCAACATTAAAAATACAAAGATAATTTGCAGAAAGATCACAAAGTGTTTCTGAAAGAGGTGTAACAAAATTGATGGAAACAATAGAAAGAAAAAAGATGAAGAGAGGATTTTTAATCTTGATATGGATATACTCAGGACAACAACAACAACAAAGTAATTAAGAGTAGCACTTAGATAGTGATAAGGAAAACATTATGTTTTAATCAAAACATAGTTCATTTAATTGCAACCAGTGTATTTGTGTCAAGCTAATGGATGACTAATGGATAAAAGACTTCACCAGCATTGCTGGAAACTACCAATTGCTACTTGGTCAAATGCAAAACACCTGCTTGCTTTAAGTGAGACAAAGTTTGTAGGGAAAGAATAGCTGGTGCTTAGATGAAAAGAAAAAGGGTGGAAAAACAACTGTCCAAGCCCCCAGAAAAGGAGTTTAACAAGATTGTCTAAGGAAATGTTTAGAGAGAGCTGTTTGAAAGGGTCCAGGTGATGCTGTTAACTGCTGCTGAGTGGAGGACTATATCAAATTATTGCCTTTAAAACAGTGAGAGGCCTGTAGGGAGTGGATGTGAAGTTAAATGTACAATACCAGAAAAACAGTATTTCTTGAGGTTTGGGGTTGGTTGTTGTTTGGTGTTTTGTTTTGTTTTGGGGGTGGGGGGGGTTGGTGCTTATGATGTTGTTGGGGAGGGGGGTTTTGGGGAGGGGGGTGTTTCTTTTAATTTTGTCCTTTTTTTTCCCCTCAATGCCTGTGGGCTTTTTTTTGTTGTTGTTGGTTTGGGGATAGTTTTTTGCAAGCTGGAAGGATGAGCTAGTAGGTGCTTGTAAGACTAAGCAAGCAGAAAGATGCAAAACCATGCAACAAGAACCTAAAATTGTGTATTGGTCTGGTTTTGTCTGACACTACTAAATAAGAGGGTCTGATGTGTTTAATTTGCTTATAATTTTTGATGCTGAATCTTAAAGAAAATATGGAGGGTGGGGATTGACATGATCTCACATCTCAAAGAGGGATTGTCAGACTGCACTTAAGAGCTCTGTTTGCAGGGCAACTTATTTGCTGACAGGAATACAACCCCAACTTTAACAATGTCCTCTGATGGAGTAAGAGAGTAAGCTAAATGATATTTATTTATGCTACTGTAAAAACTAGACAGCGAGGCCAGCTATTCCGAGAAACAAAAGTTACACTCCACAGGCTACAGTTTCTGCCGTGATCCATGAGAATTCCTTAAGTCTGAGATCAGCCTCCCACATGACCTCCTACGCTTCGCCGCCTGGCCTGGATAACCCTCGCAGCGCAGCAACTGCGCTCACCCACGGGATTGTGGAACAGGTGTTTTTATGCACTAAGCGCTTGAAAGCAAGTTTTCACCCTGCGGCTTTTACAGTACTTTCATTTCAAGCTGCAACAGCGGGAGTCAGAAGCACTCCAGAACGAGCAAGAAAAGATAATGCTCCCACTGCTGCCACAAACGAACTAACCCCGCCCCAGCCCTGCCGCTCCACGCCCGCCACGCCCCCCTTGGGGGCGGGGCCAGGCGCGCGCGGCGCTCGCGCTGTGACGCACTCCCGGGCGCGCCAATGGGCGGCGTTGGCGGCGTTTGAACGGCCCGGGCGCTGCTGCGCGGCCCGAGCCGAGCCGGGCCCGGCCAGGCCGAACTGAACCGAACCGAACCGCACCGCTGGGCTGGGCTGGGCTGGGCTGGGCCGGGCCGGGCCGAGCGGAGGTACGCCAAGCCGGGCTACGCCGAGCCGAACCGAACCGAACCGCTGGGCCGGGCCGAGCCGAGCCGAGCCGAGCCGAGCCGAGCCGGAGTGCGGGCAGACAGAGATATCCGAGTGCTGCTGTGCGCGGGGCCGTGCGGGCGCTGCCGCCACAGCCGGTCGGTGCCCGGCAGCGCACTCGCCTTCCCGAGGAGGTAGGGCCGATCGGTGCCGGGACGATCGCCCTGCGGTGTTGAGGGGAGCCGGGAGAAACCCCCACGTCCCCGAATTCCCCGCGGTGCCGCTGTTCAAAGCCTCGGTCTGGCCCTCGCAGCGGCCACGGAGCGTTCTGTAGCTCAGGCGGGAGGTGTGCTGGGAAGGGGCACAGCGGCCTGTCCCAGCTGGGCCTGTCCCAGCTGGGCCTGTGCGTGGATTGTTCCCCTAACACTTTCACAGGCTAAGCTCGAGACCCCTGTCCCTTTTGCTTTGGCGTTTGGGGAGCATGGAGCAACCCCAGCTTCACGGGTCTTCCCTTCCTGTTTTTAAAGGTACGAGATGGCAGAATGCTTGAGAAAGTCCTTCAAAGACAGTCTGAATGGCATAAAACAACGTATGAAAGAGAAAAGGAATCACAAGTGGGTAGTGCTGGGTAAAACTACCCAGTTCTCCACCGTAAAGGCCAAAAGAGCAAGTAAGATGCTTAAATATCATCATATTTATAATTTATTTGTTTTCTTTAAAACCCAGTTAAAACACTCACTGTTGTGTTGCAGCCAGTAAAATGAAGATCATTCAAGCAAACAACAGAGATCTAGCTCTGTCTTTGCAAGAAGAAAAGCTCAAACTTAAAGAAGCTCAAGCTACCATTCTTCAATTAAAAAGAGATTATCATGAGTTGAAGGCTCAGATGTTTGCCTTGAAAAGAAATCACAGGTTCCAGCAAGAAGAAGAACTTGTGGAGGTATTTCTAATAATAATAACTTTATCAGTTGGTGAAGCTAAGCTTCAGAATCTGCACCCATCCACAGATAGGTATCTTTATGATCTTAAGTGTTTCATAAAAATTACCTCAGTATGTACAACAGGTTTTTTTAATATTTTCACCTAACCTGGTGTGCTGGTTTGAACAGCATGACACATGGTCATTAATTTTTTTTTCTTTTTGTGCTTTCTTATTTACTTAAAATTTGTCTTCTGTGAAATTTAGGGTTTTTTATCACATATGAAGGCACCTGACACAGGTTTCTTCAGATTTTAGTTATGTTGTAATGCCAATAAGCAATTTGTAGTTGATTGGTAGTTGATACTAAAGCATGACAGTAACAGTTACTGTCCTTTTGTTCATTAGAATCGGCTGTTAGCCTTGAAAGAGGTAATTTCCAAAGTTTCTCGGAATCTACTGGAGTTAGTTGATCTCCTTGGCCTGGCAAAGAGTTTGTGTTCCATAGACATAGTAAGTACCTTTTACTCTTGAGAAGCAGAACTTCTGTTAATTATTCCTCTCACTCCTTCTAACATAGATGCACATTGTTTTTGAGATTCAAGCCTTAGTTTAGAGGAAGGACCACTCCCACAGTTCCCAGTATGCCGTGGGGTGCACACTGGGAGTGTGTGTCAGTACACTGTAAGTGGGACTGAGGCTCTGCTAGAAGGTGGTTGGGGCACCCTGATTTTCTGGGGTTTTGTGCACAGTTCCTTTCCCTGTCTGCTCGCTGTAGGATTGGGCTGGTGATACGGGTGCTGATGTGCAGAAGCTCAGTAGGTGAGATCCCACAGCACTTGGAGTTAGCCAGCCAGAAAGAAAAAGACACAAGGGTCTCTTTTGTCCTTCCATGGATAACTTGGCTGTTGTCTAAAATTTGTATATGGTGCAAGCTTGTTTAGTCATAGTAAGATTTGTTTTGTTGACAGAATCAAAGAGTGGTTTCTTCAGGTCCTCGAAACAGTTGCAGTGTCACAGGACCAGTAGGTTCAATGTAAGTATTTTTTATCAATGCCAATTTATATTTGAAAACTCTGTTAAAGGAAATTTAATTTTCTGTCTGGAAAAAGAGAAGCCCAATGTAATTAAATTGTTCCTTGTTATAAAATATATTACTGTTCAGTAAATACTGCCTTTGGTATTTTCTTTAGAGGGCCACTACAGTGTGCTTGGGTAGATGATCCTGTACTTCCAAGTGGGACAGAACCTGGTGTGGAATCTGACAGTGACATTTCCTTAACCAAAATAATCTCAAACGAAGGTAACTAAATCAACAAAGTCAAACGTTGCTCTGTTCTGAATTACGAAAAAATGCGTGAGTACAAGTTTAAAATGTAACTGCTGTTTCTGAAGGAAGTGACAGGTAATTTTTTACTTACTATCATAAGGGGGAGATATTAATGCTGGCAACCAGTAAAATGTTCAAATGAAGACACCCAGCAAAACTGGGAAGAATTCAAAATGGTTTTGTCTTCTCTATGCCTGCAATCCAGTTTCATTATCTACCAAACAGTTCAACTAAATAAAATCACCTTTAGACATGCATTAGCATTTATGAAATCAGTAAAATTTGTTAACAAAACAAAATACTCAGGGGAAAAAATATTTCTAAAAGGAACAGTTTAGAGGAAAATACTAATGTCATATACCTAATTGCTTTCAATATGGAAGCTGTATTAAACCAAGCTTTATCTTGACTTCAGTCATAGTTTATACAAATCTTTGGAGAAAACCCAAAGAGTAGTCTGAATTTCTGACAGGTTTGAATTTTTTTGCACAAAACTTTAACATGGTGTTACTGTTTGGCTTTAATATGATTTCTCTTTGATTACAAGGACAGACATCTGATATTCATCTGGACAACACAGGGTCAGAGCTGGAAAACACTTCTCTAAGTGGAAAGGCTGGATTTGGTAGAGAGTTACCAAAAAATTCATCCCCGAGATGTTCCTTTTCAAAGATAAAAAACTTCAATGTAGTGCACACTGGTGTCTTGGACCATTTAGAAGCACCTGATTCAGTAGAAGAACTTTCTGAAGAGAATGAAATTAGTCTTGAGCAAAGTCTAGAGAAGTGTGCTACAGAAAACCTAAATGCAGCTATTTCTCACTTGAATGAAAGCAAGGTAGATTCAGAGCAAGTGTTGAGGCAGAAAAATTCTGAAACTTCACAGTTCAACTTAAAACATAATTCTGACCTTAAACAACCTAAGTGTAAAAGCAGAGAAAACTCTCAAGGAAGGAAAGAGAAGAACCAGAAGGGAGAACTGAAACGGCCTAAAAATACTTCCCAACAAGGACAAGGAAAACAGGGTAAAGTGGCTTCCAAAAAAAATCTGAATTTCCTGGGTGGCATCAGTGATGCTTATGACTTTCATTTGGAAGAGAGGGTCCATGTTACACCTTTTCGACAAAGCAAGGTGAACAGCAGAGATACTGCTGTGGATGACACAGAAGACTCACCTGAAACTGATAGCACTGAGTCGAGCAATACTGAAGATGATTTAGACGACAGCCTCTATGAGCCTTACAAGAATAAATCAAAGAAAAGGCAGCATTCAGAGGAAAATAATGCTGTGTCACCAATCCATGTAAGGCCAAGGTCTAAAAGATGCTTGGCACAGCGTGAGCAGCATCTGTGTCATGAAGAAGAGACTGCAAACAGCAAATCAAGTGATAAGTCTACTCGTAAGTGCAGAAAGTATTCTGTAATTGGTTTTGTTTCCTTGAAAGATAACATTGTTTAGGGGGTTTAGGAGTTTTTATTTAATAACAACAAACAGAATAATAGTATAAGAATGGTTAGATTCATTCTTCTGTCTGCCTTTTATTTTCACTTGGCAGACACTGGAATTAAAGATGTGTTTTTAAGAAATTGGTCTGCAAATTAATATTGTGCTCTAGCTATGTTAATGATGCATTAAAGCTGGTGGGGAAAGTGAGCAAGATATAAACTGAGTGAAAATTGGAATAACAAAATCACATTTTGCCTGGCCATGCTTAGTGTGAATTTATTTTTCAAGGTGAAAATCCTGCATGTATTTATCCTCTTATGTTTTTTAAAGTGCAAAAATGGAGATGACCGTTAGAGCTGAGTTACTTCACATCTCATATATTCACTGACATTTTCTTTTAAGCTGACTTACCTGAATGAAGTGTGCCTAATATCTTCACAGGGCAGCATTCTGAGCCATCTCATGGGCATCTCTGTGATGTTACCAATACTGCTGCGTTGCTCCCCAGCACAGGGGATGCAGCAACTGCCCCACAAAGTGAAGGACCACAGTCTCCAAAATGCAGGCGAAAGTGTTCTCTTACTGTGAACTATAAAGAACCAAGTATTGTAAGGTAGGTGTCTTTACTTTCCTCACTGGAGGATTTGAGAGGCTTATTTAAATCTTGAAAATTAGTTTTTAACAAAAGAGCTCATTTGAAGAGATCTGGAATTAGTAATACAGCCTAGTTCATGTGAAAAGGAACTTAGTAGCTAATAGTTATTAAGTGATGTAGGGAACAGAACTCAGTTTTTGCCTTTTTTTTTTCTTCCCCAAACAGCAAGCTCAGGAGAGGAGATCCATTTACAGATACAAAATTCCTGACGTCTCCAATTTTCAAGAAACAAAAAAAACCTGAACGACGTTCTCTTAAGAAAGAATCTGAAACAATACGATGAGAAATTGGGTTACCTGTTATTGAGATTTTCAGCAAAACCATGCTCATGCCATGAAGAAAGGAAATCTTTCATCCAGAAATTTACTCTTGCACAATATCTTATATAAATATGTGAATATTTGTGTATCTAATATTAAGGGTATCAGTTTAAGGGGGCATGAATTTAATTTAGTGACTTGTTTTTAATGATATGGATCGATTTTTTTTATAACTGCAGTGATTCCGTTCAAGCTCCTTTTGACTGGATCTTGGCGTGTTTGAGAAATCTGATGGATAAGATGCTGAATGTCATTTTATGACTTGTAGTCAGTAAGGTTGAACTTCAGGCACTTGAAATGTTTTGGCCAGGGAGTAATTTTAATAACAATGTTTGTACAGATGTTGTTTATGTAATGGTTGTGGTTTCATATTGAATCTTACAATAAATGTCTTAGTGTTTGTAAGCAGCTCAGAGAGGGTTGGTGTTTTTGCAGTTTCCCTATGGGATCCAAGGGCAGCAATATCAGCAGTAGGCATAACAGGCCTGTGTACTCTGTCCCCACTTCATGTGGTGGCATAAGCACCATTTAGAAGCAAGACTGTCAGTTGTAATTTGATTCTGTAGTTGCAGCTTTCAAAAGCAGCAATTTCGATGTGGTTGGTCCTGCTCTGAGTGCAAGTTAGAATCAACTTAACCAGATAGCAACAAAGCAAATTTCTCCATGAAGGCTGGTAAAGAGGGCTGCACTCTGGTGGAGTGTAAACTATTAGTCCCATCTGTTATGGGACTATCATAATAATTTATTAATTTATAATAATTTTGTCCTTGCTTTGCTAAGGGCATTTTGCAGAGGAAGAGCCACCCCATGCGAGCTGGTGCTATGTGGTGCTACACTAGAGGCCACATGTGAGAACACTGTTCTCAACGGCCCAGCACACAAACTACTTTTTGTTTGTTTGAGAAACACTTAAGTATTTATGGATACATGAATACCCCAATGAAATTAAGCAACATTCCAAACAAATAATGGGAAAGTACAAAACACACTTGTTTTGCAAGAGTGCCTTTCTCACCTGTCCCACTTAAACAGGTGTCTCCCTTTCTGTAATAAGAAATACGTAGTGTCATTTACTGTTTTACTTGTAAGTTCTTTCATGACTCTCCCAGCACTAGTAATGCTAGCTACAACTACTGAGTGTTTGAAACTAGTTGTTCACAACAAAGCCTTTGGATGTTGGTACTGAAACTTTACCTTTGTATCTTAAAATTCTAGCCCTGGGCATTACCATCTTAAGTCTGGAATTGTAGTACTAGAGGAACTTAAGCAGAATGATTGAACTTCAGGTGTGGTTTCAGCAAACAAATATTTAGTAGCTATTGGACAGGTGCAAGGTTTGTTCATGGTATGCAAAGTAAGTGACCCCCTCAGTACCATCATTGTGATGGTACAAACACAACATGGAGTGTAGTTTGCTGCTGCATGTATTATGTCTTGTAAGTAAAGGGCTCTGGTAGGCAAATACCAGCAAATAGCATAAGCATGCTTTGAGGTGAAAAAATCAAAACTCTGGAACAGCTAAGTAAAGGAACTGTTGGAAGTGGAGGGGAGATGGGAGTAACAGCACTGTATCTCAGCATGGAGCTGAGAATGCTACTTGGACTGGTCACAGCTCAGCTTATCCTGAAGACTTGTCGCTTATCTTGCAGATCTGTTGTGCTCTGTTGTGAAACTGCTTTACTGTGTAAGTTTGTACCACAAGTACTCAATGAAAAAAAAGAGACCAAAATAAGTAGGGTTTTGTACATATATAATTTAAAACTATTCTGTACCAGTACAATATATTAATTTGACAAATGTAAAGTTCATCAGCTGTTAAAGCATTTGCAAAACCACATATCCTACCATAACTTTATTGCACAGTATCTAGGAAAATATTAATTCTTAAATTAGAAAACACATGTTTCAGTATAGAAGAGACAATCTGATTGAAAGACAATAAGAAAATCTACTCTGAAAATAAAAAAAAATTCACAGGATACCAAGCTTAACATGTGCATCTGTAGGCCCAATCTACAAAACAGGGTTATAGCATCCTGTTCAGCTATTCAAAATAAAAAAAAGTACTCACTGTACCTTTGTTATAGATCCCAATGTAGATCAGACTAATCTCATACAAAACAGGGTGCCAAGTCCAGCAGTAACATCTTGAATACCTTGGGTACCACATTTACTACTACCAGGTAGTTCCTGAATTAACTTGTGATCTAACACTGCACAGGCATTTTGCAGGAACAGACTCTTTGACACAACACAGGATTGGGTTTTTTCAGTCTTTTAACTATTGAATTTTACCAGTGTAACATCTGTAAATATAAAACATCAAGAATGTAAGTTAAATCTGTTTTTCATAAAAGCAATTATAATTTACAGTTACAAACTCTAATTAGAAAATGTCAAGGGACAGCTTTTTGGCCAGTACTGATCTCCATTAAGGAGTTAGGTGTACCTCTTAAATGTAGTGTAAGCAGCAATATATATTATATATATGTGTGCTCTATTTGAAGATGAACTAACATGAGTTGTAAAATGTTACTATATTCCTGGGTCTAAATAATCACAGTTAGTAAGCATTTACAATAAAGCTTGGTAGAAAATCCAGTTTACCATGGAGCCGCCAAGTATCGAAACTCGAAGCTGTCCTATGTGGACTTCTTTCATGTACAATTGTCTTACCTCTGCTAAATAATCTGAAGAATTTAACAGTGAGGAATAGTAAGTAGGGTGGATCATGAAGTGCATTAAAATCTTAACTCTACTAAACAATTGATATTGTATAGTAGATAAGAAGTAGTCTCTAAAGTTATTTTGGGTACTTATGTCCTGCATAAGCCAAGTCACTATGCCATTACGCATCTAGCCAAATTTTTTTTTTCTTTTTAAAAAGAGTGGTTATGAGATTACAGTTTGCAGGTAAAATATGTATCAAAACTGAAAATGGATAGAAAAACTTGCATCTATCAAAGATTACAGGCAGTCTTTTTTAGAACTGACTGTTCTTCTCTCAGCTTTTCAACCAGCTGCTTCTTTTAAAAAATAATATCTTATAAAAAGGTTCTACAAAGAAACAAGTGTTTCAGAACTCCCGCCGCAACTGTTTTCCCTTACGAATTTCTTTTTTACTGAAAAAAATAATAAAACTATATCAAATAGGTACTACATTAGGTAAGATATAACATATGTTGTCTGGGAATTTTCTTCACCTTCCCAAACATGTGCAACTTCCCCCATGTTCGTGGAGTTTCTGAGGCTGTAGCTGATAAACTTACTAGGAACATATGGTAATCGGCACACAAAAGAAATTTGCCGTAATTAAATACATTATAAAGCATTTTAATAAAATAATTTTTGTAACTTCAGTATAATACACATTTGCAAAACTAAAAGGGTTTTTAAAAGTGCTAAGTATTAAACAAGTTTCTTGAAAGTTCCAAAACTCATATATAGAACAGCTTCCCCTGCCCATAACGTAGGCACACTATTTGGTTGTAAAAGAGTGTCACTTGTCAATTAATCCAGCTTCTTTAATTTTTGTGTAGAAGAATTTCTCCAGTATATTGGCACATTTGTAGTATTCACTCTCAGGGGGGTTGTACTCTCTGCAGTTTGTAAAGACTCGCTGCAAGTCTGCCATGAATAGTTTCTTAGACACGTAGTACCTGTTCTTGAGTCGCTCACTCATTGTTTTGAGATCTGCACAGAAGAAAAATAGATTAACAGCGTTTGATTCCAATATTTTTGTATGCAATATCCCTTTAGACTGATTTGCCATTTAACAGGAACTGGCAAAGCTAGAATTTGGAATGAAAATTGCCTTCATCTGAGGTATGGTCCATCTTTTAGCTTCAAAAGCAACTGAGCCACTGGAACTAAACCATATTTCACTGTAAGGATGAATTTATGTAGAGTTTATTTTTAACTCTGTAAAACATTAAAGTGTATTTTTTTTTTTCCAGTTCTCAGAGCTCTGAGTTTTCCATAGGTATTATGCTCTTCTAAGTGCTCTGTGAGGCAAACTGTTCTCAGCTCTGCTGGAGAGGCCTTAGGAGTGTATAGGCAAAGAATGCAAACATCCAGAACATGTATGTTAACCTAAAATCCTCCCTGCTGTGCGAACACAGCAGAGAAGAGGCATTGGTCTATCCTATAAGCAGTATTTTCAGCTTTGGAAAAAAAAAAGATTAAATTTGTTCTATGCTCTACATATATTTTTATTACCTCTTCAGAGTTATATATTCTTTTCAAGAGTTATGTGAGAACCAGTCTCTCCTCCTGCTTTCAGAGCATCAGGCAAAACATTTACTTACAGAACATTCTTTAAGAAGTTCTCCTTTATACGAAAATCAGTCATCCATAAAACATGTAAATCATGTCAATGTCCTCCAGATAGTCGCTTTCCCAGTAATTCTCATCAGGCATTTAAAAATTCTGTCTACATTACAAGTGTTCTAGGAGTGAGTAGTACAGGAATAGAAGTAGTAGGAGGTGTGCTGGATGCCTTGGCTTTTCTCACCTCAGGTGCTCTAACAACTATTTTTTTAGCAATGCTTGAGCCAGGCTTCAGCAGCATCTTTGTGAAACTGTAACAGAAGCAGCCGAAACAGGTCAACAAGTATTGCAAGGACAGCAGAGACCAAAGACCTCCAATGCAAAGGAAGCAAACTTTTTAAAATCATATTTAAAAATACGGTTGTAATTTTGTTTGGCTATGTTTGGGGCAAGTTTGATGGTTATTTTGGGGGTTTTTAAGGGAGATCTGAATTTGTTAAAGAGAGGAAAGCACCATGCAATTGTCAAAATGGGAGAATTTAAGAAAAGTTTGATGGATGCTCTCAAATACCTTGATATAGAATTTGCCATTCACTAGCTTTGCACAACATTTTGCAGAAGTAAAGGCTCATTCAGCTCCCATTAAGTCTGAAATTCAGGTGCCTACACATAAATTGGATATCCGTAGTCTGAATTATAGTACCCAGATGAGAAAGCTGTTCAGCTCAACCTAAAACAAACATTGCCTAGCTGGTGAGTTAAGATGTGTTCCTCTAGCTACAGTGAATGTTTGGTTCCATCTGTCACTCAGCCATACAGCTGTTGTATGGCAGATGAAAAGGAAGAAAACCCCAGAGTACTGCTTGAAAGAGCACCTGAAGAGCACTTAAAACAGGGGCAAAAAAACATTTATACATGAGAACTGACCTTAGGAGGTAGTCAAAAACTCTACAGCCATACCTCACAAATACTGTACAATTTAGTCTGTACACAAACATAAAGGTAATTGTTATATCTTGTCTGAGCAACTTCTTACAGTAGCAGCATGCTGGCAGGGAGAGCAGAAAGAAATCTGAAGTTGTACACAGATCAAGACACAGTTTAGTCATGCTGCACTCCTTAGCTGAAAAAACAGAGCAAAACTAAACTGAAGACCTCAGCTTAGTCCTCTCAAAGGTGAGCTGCTGTCCACCCCTAATGTAATGAACGAGGGAAGGACAGACAACATTCCCACTTTGAGTTTGCCAACTCAGCCTGTCAGTTCTTTGTATCCCCTGTTCAAATTAAACAGCCACTTAGACCTAGTCTCTGCTCAGAAAAGCAGGTGCAGATAACTGCCACAGGAATGAGTCAAGATTCTTTTTTTTTCTATAAACACATTTGTGTCAGGGATACAGGAAGCCAGCTAGTGGTTTATAAAGTATATGTCTATCTGCTATTTGGAAATGATAAGTTGAATATAAAAAAAAAATCACTACACTAAATTGGTATACATGGGCTTGGAACCTATGCAAAGAAACCTGAACATACACTTTCATTCTCTGAGAAACGATTGCTAGTAGCCTGCCATGAACCTGTATTTCATTCTCTAACAATATTAAAAGGTTCAGAAACTGTAATCAGAAAGACAGAGGCATGTATTGCATAAACAAGGAAGGACTAGCAGGATTAATTTTTAAAACTACTGCAGTACAAATCAAAACCAGTGCCTGTTTAGAGCATCACTGAATTACCACTGAAGTTATATGTCCCAGCAGTAAAAAGTTGGGTCGTAAGAAAAGCAGTCAAAAGAAATACATTATTAGCAGTTGTGTACTTCCCTTTGCAAATAATCCTACATAAACAATAGCTGCATGGCTTATAAATAAATAAAAATAAATAAGTAAACCACCTCACACAACTGTGGCAGATCTAAAAGACAAAGATAAAAGTTAGTTTACAATCAGTTGCCTGAAGTATTTTCCTAAACCTAAATTGGAGCAAAATATTAAGACTTAATTAGAAAACACTTGTATTTTTGAAAAAGTTTTCTTCTACATGATTCACAAAGCTTAAATCTGTATTTCAAAGCAACGCAAATGCTCAGATGTTCCTGGAAGCTTCCTTGAGAGGTATTTTTAATATACCAGTAGGATCGCAATGACCAGTTACCACACACAAGAAAGGATTCCTACAGCTCATCTACACCAGCTCAGTCCTGAAAGTTTCTTGCTGACTGCACCATTTAAGAGCTTGTTAGGGCTTTCTAGGGCATGCTAAGATTTCAGATGTATACACTGTAGATGTTTTGCAAAGGTCACAGAGCAGTCATCAATTTCAAATTACAGCATCATACTTTGATGCTTCAGAGCTGCAAGGTATTCAGCTGCAATTAACATATATCTTTTACCATAAAACGATCAAGATTAAAATTTATCTGCTATGTCTCCAGCTATAATGATTTTTAAACTCTATACTTAAAAAATGTTAATGGCATTACCCATGGGAAACCTTATAACTTCATAATATCCAGGAGCTTCTGTTCTCTTCACAGGTTCCATGAAGGGCCAAGCGCTTTGATGGCTCTTTGGTAAAGAAAAGAGTAAGGTATCTAATATGGAAACTCTATATTGGAAATAATTTAAAAATCTTTACAGAAGATAAACTAGAACTAGCACTCACCTTCACTTGCTGCAGAATGGTTTTTAATGTGCTGTAAAGTTGATCTGGATCCTTGGACTCCTTACTTGAAGAAAACATTAATACAGAAAGATTAGCTTGAATCTCTTATCTTCATTCCTACAATTTGTATCTTACCTAAAAGCAACTCTGAAGTTTCGAGTTTTACAGAAGAAATAAAATGTAAAACAAGTAAAGAAACAAACACAAACAAAAACCCTCAAAAAAGAACTCCATCACCCAAACTGCACCTGCCCACAAAAAACCCAAACAAAACCACTTAAGAACTCATGCCTTGCAGATTATCTATCTCTTTTCCAACGGATAGAAGGAAATACCAAAGGATATTGTTTATAGGTTTTTACTTTGTGCAGCACTTACCCTCTTTCTTTTCCACTTGGTTTCCAGCCAGTCTCTCCTGTACACCAACAACATGAGATATTACATGGGAACTACAGTAGGTCACAATATTAAATGAGCTATTGCAACTCTAAAAAGAAAAGCCATTTCAGCACTGGGTTTGTTTTAATAAAAGCTACTCCTAATAAATAACACAAGAATCTAGCCCACAGCCCCATTCAATTTCCTACAAGCTCTTCCTCCAGAATGCTGAAAAGTTTCTTTTAAAATATTTCTATGTGAAACACACTTTTTTTTTCGATAATTCAGTACATATTTTACCACAACCTCTGTAAAGAATAATGATGACAAAGTTATCCAATTTGATTCCCTAGGGACAGAGAATTGCAGAAAAGCACAGCTGAAAAAAATCTCGCAAAAGATGATACATGCATTTTTTAATTCTATTTTGTCCTGTAAGGTCACATCTAGCACAGAAATCATCATTGTTCAGAAGTGCAGTGCATTAACAATGGTGCCAAAAGGAAATTGCCGCCTACACTGCAATGCAAATCAAAAAAGAATCACATATAAATAAAATTACACACACGTACATAAAAGAGGATCAGCCTGAGATGCCTTGGGGAAATCTCTAAGACAGCAATTGCAATGAAAACAAAACAATCTTCCCAGAAATCAAATCAGCAGACAAAAACAGTTACATTCTAATCAAAAGAAACATGTGACTACATTAGTATTTCTAGTCTTGGATCTTTCTTGGGATATCCTGCTTCTGTTCTACATTAAAAGAGGCTGATACATACTAATTCCAGGAATGCTTTCTATAGGAATCTGCCGTACTCCATCTTTGAAGCAAGAAAGGCCAGGATAAACTTTTCGTATTTGAGCTTGTTTCCTTTCTATGAGCTTTTTAATGATCTGTAATAAAGCACCAGAGAAAACAAAAAATAATTTATTTTCTCTAAAGTAACCCAGAAGATTAATGCAAAACTGTGATGAACAGAAACATTTCCTAATCTTATGGTCCTTTTCCATCCACTGAAGCTCGAATTGGGACTGAGTTACCTGGCCAGCCTGGGTTGTTACCTACCATATGCACGTCAAAAGGTGTATGTAATTATTCTCAGAGATTATCAACAGCACAGATCACTGTGTAACAGAAGCTTTCTTTCTAATAATGTTATACGTGAGATGTCTGGAGGACCAAGGCACTTCATCTGCAAGTGGAATGTCTCCAAGTTCTTTAGAATAAAACAGACATTCCAACAAAATGAGAAAGTGAAAAACATTCATAAAGCAACCCCAGGGCCAAAATCTTAAGAACTAACAAGTTTTTGGAAGTGACATGTTATGTTGATGGTTTGGGCCCAGAACTCTACTACTGAAGTCAAGTATATCTGAGATGTAACAAGCTGCAAGAGACATGTCCACTATCCACACACACTGACAACACCTTATCTCTGAGGCTGGAAGGAGGCTGGAATCTGAAGAGTAACGTAGCCAAAAAGAAATGAAAGGGGGAAAAGTTAGTCTGTGTCGTATGAACACAGGAAAACTTTCCCAGTGAGTGAAATTAAGAAACCTTGTAATTTAAATGTATAGTAATGAGATTCTGTCTTTCTTTCTGCAAGCATGGGCCAAAAAGCTCTATTGGAAGAAAAATTATTGTCCCATAAAGAAGCTTTTTAACAAAATAAAAGGTCGGGTTTGAACAACCTTGAAAGAATAAATTATCCTTATAATTCATATTTCTTTAAAAAACCAGGAAGGTAATTAAACACAACTGGAACATCTTAATTATTTTGCTAATAAACTGCCATATGGAATACTATTAAGAACTAAAAAGAGAATATCCTGCATAAACTCCAAAGAGGGACAGATTGGAAATTAGGACAGTACACCCCTGATTTATATTTTAAAACAGTGGTAGAAAAAATACTCATCTTTCTTTCAAGAAAAATATAGACTATATAGTACAAGCATTCAATTCAAATGTCACTCTGTGGAAAGCTTACTGCTCATGGCGGGGGAAATTGACAAAGGCATAAAATAAATCAGTCTGACAACATTTTGCTTAGTGAATTACTTCTCAAAATATCAGTATGTTAACACTTTTGTTATTGTTAAGTCAGTAAGGTAGAATTTAATGTTTCAACTGCAATATTATGGCACTGGGACTTGACTGAAAGGATGATTCTAATTAATAAAAGTATACATTCAAATGTTTTAAGCACTAAAGCAAAGAAGACAGCTAACCTGGCACTAACTGAATTGTTTCTAAAAATCTGAATAGATGATAATGTTAAGTGTTTCATTTCAGCGTTTACCTCTTTCTGCTTCTTGATGATGACGGAAAATTCTGTGTAGGGGATCCTTGGATTTAATTCACATCCCATTAACGTGGCACCCTCATAATCCTTGATGTACCCAACATATTTTGCTTTTGGTACTTTAATATCTTTGGAGAAACCCTGACAGAGAAAAACCCTTACATTGTCATAATGCCATTTACATTTGTTTTAGCTGAAATGCTATGAAGATTTAGGACAAAATTCATCACAATGTTAAAATACAAACAATACAATGGAACGAGTTACAGACCATGGTTCAGTGTTGCAAACACCTGCTTACAGGAGGCATAAGAATTGCTAAGATACAAAATGAAAGAATTGCTGACAAAGGAGACAGGAGAGATAAAAATATCAAGGCAAATATTTTTTCTGTGGACGAATTTCCTAGATTTAATATTAAAGAATGCCAGTACTGTAGTCTTAGGTCAAGGAAAGTTGCTGTTGAAGTTGATGGGATGATAGCAATTTTACAGCTGGAAAATTTTGGGGGTTTTACTTGTGTATTTCAAGTGAAAAATAAGTTAACAAATCCTAATAAAAGTTCCAAAGTTATACTATAGTCTTGATACAGTTCAAAAGTTAATAGAAAAACAAACCCACAAAACAATTAATCAAGACAATAAAAAGCAGTGTAGGACTCTCACTTGGGATGCATTTTATTCTTCTGTTACAGTGGTACCTGTGAAACATCAGTAATAAGCAGAAACCCAAACAGAACTTCTGTGTCACAATTTACCATCAAAGACTTCAGACTTAGATGGAGGCTGAGCATTTCCAAACTGGGGAAGGGATATTGCAGACATGAGAAGGGTCTTTCTGCACAGATCCAACAGATGTATCACAAACCCAGCTTGTATTAATTTTGAATGTGTGAAGAGTAAATTGTATCAGTTTTATATACAGAATCATGGAACAGCTGAGGTTGGAAGGAACTTAAGGAGGTCACGTAACATCATATCCACTCAGAGCAGGTCTTATCACATCTGGTTGCTCAAGGCCATGCCCAGTCTTGAAGACTGTAAAGGACAGAGATTCTACCATCTCCTTGGGCAACATTTTTCAGTATTTCACTACCCTTAGAACACGAAGGAAAAAACAAAACCAAAACATTTTTCTTCTGTCTAGTTGCAATTTCCCACTACCAACCCATGACTACTGCCTTTAGTCATAATGCCGCACACCTCTGAGAAAAATCTGACTCCATTTTTGCTTTATCGTCTGACCAGATAGTTGATACCTGTTCATCAAATCTATTTGATAGATTAGACACTGGAATTTTTCCTGAACTTGAAATGAATGCTGAACTTGAAATTTATG
>JAWWLZ010000082.1:35830070-35856582 GCA_035041345.1 Poliocrania exsul | reverse complement strand
TTCATCAAATCTATTTGATAGATTAGACACTGGAATTTTTCCTGAACTTGAAATGAATGCTGAACTTGAAATTTATGTTTCAAATCAGGAGGAATTGTGAGTGTAGGTCATGTAAGTTCTATTCTGTCACAGGTATGTCTAGGGCTTCATTATACTTTTTATAGAATCAGTGGAGGAACTGAATGAATGAAGAAGCTGCCAACATATTTGACTATGTTTTTAGACTTGAGAAATAACAAGCTATATTATACAACTATAAGATTCTATCAAACTAAAATGCATTAAAAGCTAGTAACATTACACAAGATGAACACAGAACACATTTTATAGATAAAAAAAATCCCCATCTAAAACTGAACCGTACATTTTATCCAGCTACTTTGTCATGTCTAGTTGTTTAGTCTATCACTGCTAGATATTAAACTTCTTTCACCAAGTAATATCTTGCATTGACTTACTTGTTTTTTGAAGTAGCCAATAGCATATTCATCTGCATACGTGAGAAAATTGAGAATGTTGTGTTTGATGTGGTACTCCTTAAGATGGTTCATTAGGTGAGTCCCATAACCCTGTGTGAGAGGTATGAGGAAAAATCATGAAAAAGCCTCTGGGGACTGCATGCATTGGTAACTGGAGCGAGAGTTATTACAGGCTGTTTTTCAAAATGCAGTCTTTCCTCTAGATTCTGTTTTAAAGATTTTCTCATAACTAAGTGGTGAGGCATACTCCAGAGCCAACTTTTTTCAGCCGTGTAAGGGTGATCTTTGTGACCCAGCATGGAACACAAAATACCAGTTTCTGGTGTCTGATTCACTTTTAATCTAAAGGAGACCAAAATCTAGACTCTTTCTAGGGCTAAAGAGGTACATTTTCCCAGAAATTGTAATTCAAGGTGCTCACCTTTTTTTTTTCTCTTTTAAATTAGATAACTATTAATAGTCACATATTTCACCAATAACAAAACTACATATAACAAGAGGCATTCTTTCTTAGCTGTATTATTGCAAAACTGCAAAGCAGTAGCAATACTGAAATTATTCCAGTGCTCTGCACGCCTGTATCAGAAACAGCCTCAGACTCAAAGGATTTATAATCTGAACTTATCATAAGGCATAAAAGGGAACAGTGAAATAATTACCATAATAAACAGCAGAAAATTACTGAGTCCACAATCAAATAAATAGCTATGCCTTCTAACTGCACACAGGCATGATTTCCATTTTCATTCAACCCCAAAGTAAACAAAAGGTTCCATTTATTCACATTACCTAGCAAGCTATAGTCTTCCCCTTCTGCTGTGAAATGAAGAAATGTAAAATAGACAGAAAAGCCCAGAACAATGTTTTGTTCCTGCACATATTCTAATGTTATCATCATGGAGACTACCTGGACACAAAGAAATATACATAGATTTGTTTTGGGTACTCTGTTCTTCACAACTGGAGAAATTTTAACTTATGTACATAAGTCAGAAAAATAAATTAGAAAATACAAACTACTGATTTAATTTACAATATAGTGTCTCGAGACATGAGAATAGCTGAATAAAAAAATCCTAAAAGGAAACTAAGTCATGTACAGTAAAATTTAAAGTAATTTTTCCAACATGGGATCAGACTACTTCAAAAACAATTCAACTTACATGGGAAAAACAGTTCCTATATTTCTTACTCCAGTCTCAAACTGAATTAAAATAGGAATTTATTTTTTCCAAGATTAGGCAGGTCACCTATGTGTGAACATTTTTTTTCTCATTTATCTGCTGACAGGGATCACCTGACTCAGATAGACACATCGGAAGGCCCATTTCCAGAAACAGTCAACTGATACAGCAAGACATCCAGAGGGTAAAAGAATAAACTGTGCGTTATGCAACCTCAGGGGCACTCTGGTGATGGGTCAGAATTATCTGCTCTATTATTCTGAAAGATTCTTCCTAGAAAATCACAAGACACCTTTGGCAGATGCATCTGTCTGGTGCAGTTAAGCATAACTTAAGTATATACTGTCAGGGTTTGCATTTACTAAAACACTTTGGATACTTTTATTACAGGCCACTGGAAGTGTAGGGGAATGTTCCTCTTTAACACCAGAGTTGAGTAAAAGCAAATATAACCCGAGTACTAACAGTTGTTACAGGCTTTCAATCCCACTGTGTTACCCTTTCACACCAGGGTGCACAATTTCTGCATATTAACTATTTCAAATTCCAAAGTAACCCACATCTCAGCTTTCACTGCTTCTACTGCAAATCATGAAGCTACAGCACCATCTAAAGGCAAAAAATTGAATCAAATCATCACAGTTGATCAATCTACTGTAAATACCAAAAAAGCTAGAGGAATCTCCTGTATTCATAGTGCTCTGTATTCTTCCAACACAGATGACAACTCGCAACATTCTGAGAACATTCAGTGAAAATAACTCAAAAAAGCATCTATAGAGTAGACCCTGTGCTTATTTTGAGATGCAAAATTTTTTTAAATTATATTTCATTTTGACTGAAATTATGTAATATCACAAAGTGACTGAACACAATAATGTCACATACAAGCAATACCTATTTCAGTCAACCATAAGCTTGTTATACTCCACAGAGACACAACTACTGGAGACAGAGGAGTGAACAGTCAACAAATGGCAGATGACTGGGAAACTATTGCTGTGTTGAGAAAAATTTAATTTAATGAATTAATTACAGGTACTCCCACTATTATGATGATGATTCTACATCTGCACATTTGTTTAGTTTTTGTGTATTATATTCAGAATCACTGTCTCTTTCAAACTCTGTCTGGCAACTCAACAGTATACGCAACACAACTAACAAATTAGGAGGACAAGCAGAACTGAAAGCATTTATTAAATTCCAGCAGAGAATTATTTTACCTTGACTTGCTCATTGGAAGTCACAGCACAGAAAACAATCTCTGTAAATCCTTGGGAGGGGAACATCCGGAAGCAGATACCACCAATAACACGACCATCTTTTATTAATGCAAGGGTTTTGTGTTTCCTGAGTAGACAAAAATAACAATCACTTTAATTCATGCATACAGTACATAAAGTACCATTACCGTCCTTTTTTCAGAAACTTGAATCACTTCTTTCCATGATGCTAATGCAATTGTATATGTCTCAGTATCTACAGAAGACTTGTTATTTTAACATTATGCTTTGAATTTACCATAAATATCATCATCATGAAGCAAGGTCTTGGCCTTGCCAAGTACTCTGAGATACCGGAGTAATACCCTATAAATAAAGGTTGTATTGATTTTATTGAATCCAGTGATGACAGTTATGCCATTGTGTAGTTCTCACAATGATTTTACCCTGAGTAAATTAGAAAGTAATGGAGTTACAGGACAGCAAGTCCTTTCTATGGGATTCCTGTTTCCTTGCATGCATTCTCTACACATAAACTATCAGTTTTAAGTGCAGCTAATGAAGGAAGAGATGACATTTCTTATTTCTAATCACCTACTTCTAGTGAAATCAAGACCAGAACAAATATCCTTTTATGTTGCCCAGAGGTGGCATAGAGGATAGCTCTGCCTGTGCTACACTTTTTCCATCTTTTTAAGTCCTCATAGCTCCTGGTCAGCCTAATTGAATTGTACCCAGCTAGCATCTTGGTGGTTGTATTAATGGGAAGTGGTTCCTTTTTCATGAGTCTGTCCACCTCTGCTGGTCCTTTCCTACACCACTGCCTGCAAACAGCACCAGGCTCTCTCTGCCTCACCTGCCAAATCCCTCTCCAAGGATACTCACGGATCAAAGACCAAACGTGTGATGTATTCCTTTGGCATTCGAGGCAGCTGATGGGAAAACACGTTCTGCAAACCAACCAGCCACATCATGATCTTCTTGTTGGGCTTCTGGTTCAAAGAGTTGCCGACCACATGGAATTCAATCACCCCTCTGCGTTCCTCCAGCCGCGCCGCCTCATCCCGGGCTGAGTGCGCTGAGAGGAAGTTGGTCTATATCACACAAAAGTGAAACAAAATTAAATTTTTGAGATTTCACATCCTCTGACAGAACAGCCTTAATGAACAAATAAAACCCACCTTTTTTTTCTGATAACACTATCAATGACTGCCTTTGTAATGAACTTTTGCAGAAGTGCCACCACCAAATAAGCCAGATATAAATTTATATTACAGTGTATAAAGGCCTATTTAAACTTATATTGGTAAAGATTAGGTAAAAACTGCAATGGTTAGGACTCAATAAGGTCCAAAGCTTCTTGAAGGACAGCACTCATCCATTTGAAGCCTATTCCACTAAGTCATCATATTTTCTTTAGCCTTAGCCAGCTTGGGGAAGAGTAGTGGATACACATACTGCAAATCACATATTTTAATGCTGGTGCAGGAACAGTCTTATTTTTTCATTTTAGTAGTGTTTTTTACTATATCTTCCACTATTGTAAGAGCCTAAAAGTAACACTTTAACGCCTAGAGAATTTGCTGTTACATATGCAGCAATTGCATCCATATATTTGAATACAGACTAAATTAATACAGAAAAAGTATTTAAATTCTTTTTTTCAAGATCATTTTACAATACCAAAACATCTCTGCATGCACATATTGTTTACTTTTTAGAGTAAAGTTTGGCTGCTGGGTTTCTAGTCACTGCCAGCCTCAACAACCAGGCTGGTACAGCATTTATAATATGCAGAGCCATCACTCACAGTACATAGTTTGAATAAAAAATGTAGGTGGTTCCAAATCTTCAGCAATTTCTAGCTAAACCTTGGCAAATGAGTTGCTGGCAAAACATAGCCTGGCAGAGGGAACAGAAGGAGGAAAAGCCAGCCAAGAAAAAAAAAGTGTGCAATTCTGTACCATGGCACAATTCTGCAATTCTGTTTGTTTTTCTTTTCCAGCAGAGAAAAGAGCAACTGGGGACGACAGAGCACATAACTCTTTAGATTAGTTTCTTCACTAGCTAACTACTGGTTTTAACTACAGGTTTTATTTGGATCTTTCATTCTGCTGCAATATTTGAACTCCATTTAACCTGAGCTACATCTATGATTAACAATTAAAAGCACACTCTTGACCCATTCTGTAACAAAAGTACCTTGCAAGATAAGCTAGGATCTATTTTTTACTATCAAGAGTTTCCAGGTCTCTTTGCTAATTGTACACAATGCATTAAAAAAAAACTATAGAACTATTCTTCACACTAATGATGTATTTCACAAATAGTTTTTGTTCACCTAATCATATTTTTTCAAAGTCTGTTTTTCTTGACAGGACTTGGAGCTTATCATAAGCTATCCATGTGGAACATTTACGAAAAACAGACCATTTACTAACACACCATTTTCAACACCAAGTCTATGCATTTCTCACCTCAGGCCCAAGCATTGCAGCAGGATCTGTAATTGTCGACATTACTTCGTTGATTAACTCAATAGGAATATCTCCTACAACTCTTGGTCTTTTGGAATCCTCCAGAGAATAGGGTTCATTATTTTTTCTCTTTTCCCCTATAAAACAAAACTAGGACAAATTAGAAACAACCAAACTATCACAGACTAGCACTATGAAGTCTAGAACTTCGGTTGCATTTTTTAGTTTGTATGACAGGTTTTGAGGTTGTGTTTTTTGGTGTTTTTTTTTTTAATCCCCAATAGAAAGGCAGAATAAGAAATAAATGAAATCTGAACAATATTTATCACTGCACAGTTTTGGCTTGGCATTGGGATATTAGCATGAAGCAGGATGAGTATACCTCTCCTTCTCCTATACCTCTGTAAATTCATAGTGTAGTGAAACTATTGGCTTTTTCTTTTTTCTTCAAAATCATCTTCATGGAATCTCTGTGCTGCTGTCTTGGAAGGCCAGTGTTCAATATACAAATTGTAGTGCATATTTCTGCATCACATGAAATCCCCATTTTAAGATTCAAGGGAACTAAGTATCCATTATGTATTTCTTTCACCCTTTTTGTAAACCAAGCACCACGTACAGTCTGATGCATCATATTTTTTTTAACTTTAGAAATCCATATAAAGTTTTCAAATAACAATATATCATGTTAATTATTAACCACCCTACTAGTTGCAGAGAATCATGTAATATAGGAAAAGCAACTAGTTAAATTCATGAAAGAGAAGTCCACCAAGGACTAGCAGATGTACAGGAACAGAGCCAGCTTCTAGCTCAGGATTATCCGACACAATATGCTACTCATTCCCACTTGTGAGGGACAAGTTGAAAAATGGCCTTAAAGGAAGCTGCAGTTTAGGAGACACCTTAAGTTCCTCTGTAATGAACATAGGCTAAGAATTCATTTATGTTTTTCCACTTCCTTGAGGACTCACTTTACATAAGGTTGGGATCATCTCTCTGACCTACAAAGTCTCTTGACAGGCTCATTGATCCTGAGGTGTTGGAAAAAGGATTCATTAGGAGAATTTATGCATTCACCAACTTTTTTTCTTCCAAGCCTTTTTTTTTTTTAACCTGACCTGATTCAAGTTTTAAATTTAACCTTGTTGGTGTGTTAGTGCTTTTCTTTACTGCTCAAATGAATGCACTTTAAGTACCTTGAAAGATTAAAAAAACCAAACATGATGCCCCCTTCTACTCTGACATTATTTAAATGAAACTTTTTTTTCAGGGCTTATAATAGATGTACTCCAAATAAAGTCTTTTTCAAAAGCCTCTGACACAAGCAGACCTTTCCCCATTTTAATTTAATTTAAGCAAATTAATTTTTTTTTTCCAAATACAGTTGCCTTTTCTGCTAGTTAAACATTATCACACTGGAGAAAAAGTATCTGTTTGCATGTTTTCCAGCAAAAACATCCCAAGTTTGCTACTGCAGAGCGAAGGCAAAGGTTACCATATCCTGCAACTACTGATAATATCGACAGAAGCCAAAAAAAGCAAGTCTCCCTCTCCATTACCTAAGTTTGGGTCAAGGGCAGAAGAAACTTTGCAAGCTGGACTCATATTCCCAGTGTTAGGTTGCTCCAGCGATGAAGGACTTGCACTGTATGCAACAGATCTTGCAACAGGAGGTGGACTGATAACTGCAATGACATAAAAGACAAACACAAAAAATATAGGACATGGAACCCATTATGGTGCTGACTGAAGGACTGTTACAAAGATAGATCCATCTTCATCTAAAAAGCAACAGCTAACATTGTGCATCAGAGCAATGCCACCAATTCACAAGCAGAGACATTAAAGCTGTATTTCAATGTGTTTTTCTGAACTAACTTCTACCTAATGAGGGACTGCTGGGTAACAGAGATTGCAAAGATCAGGCTTTATTATTTTGCAGTGCTGAGCAGAAGCTAAGAAAACAAACTTCCTTCATATACCTGGCAAGCATGCTGTTATTTAGCTTCATGAAAGGGCTTTTTGTAGGGGTCTACTGAAGAGCAAAATCTCATCATTCAGCTTCAGCTGTGCACTTTATCAGTACTCAAACACTGGTTGGACAAACCACACTCAATAAAGGGAGTTGTTTCACCAGTTGAGAGGATGAAACTATTATTTTAAAAGGCCACAGACTAACGTATCTCTCTCTCTAATAATAAAAAAAGGCCCACAAAAGAAAACCAACCAACCAATCAACCATCAAAAAACCACAGTAACCCAAAACCCACAACACCTACATAATCCTAAATCATCCAGGTTTCATTTGCATTGCCCACCACTAAAAGAAAATTACCTGTCTGGATTCCCAGTTGGCCAGTTCGGGAACTAGACACCATGAAATCCTGATCCCAAATGGGAGAATTCTGGCTGTACACTTCTTCTTCCAGCATAGACAGAAACCTAGGCACAAAAACAGGTGAAATATAGGCTCAACCAAAACTGGTTCTTTTTCAAAGTAAGAACTTGCTACATTTTAGAATTAAAAATATTTACTGAATCAGTAAGAAAATGTCATTGGCCAATTCTTTATAAAAAAAAAGAACACACACAAAACCACAAGCCAGAGTAGACATTAAATATCTTGATTCGATAGAGTGCTTTCACTTACATGAATTTATCTTTGATTATAAGCAAGATTTTTCTAATTTGAAAATGCAGAAAGAAAGAGTAACAAACTACTTTTACAGAACAAAACTGCACTAATAAGAAAGCTATAAGCTGACTGATGCTACACAACAATGACAAAATATGTCTGCTTGAATAAACCACTGTTTTTCAGATGCATTTGCTTTCTGCCTCTTATAGATTTAAAAAATCCCAGCGTTAGTTATTAACAATGCTCTTAGGAAGATATTTTCATTCCTTTAAGTGTTCTACTGTAGCATTTAATTGCAGGTTTGTGCTTGCTAACAGTATTTCTAACCTTACTTTGGTACAGTTACAGAAACAGTGTGATTTTAAACCTCTCTCAGCATTATTATATGAGAGAAATTCCACAGTTCAGACGGTCCAGCATGCTCACCTTCTCAGGACTAATACATCAATTCCCTCTCAGAAGCAAGACAGCAGCTTATCCTATGTTCCACAAAAGGAGTTTTCAGACCAGAAGTTGACATGACACATCTTTACTCTCCAGAGTCATCTATATGTATAGAACTATCTAGCTGAAACCAAAAGGACTGTTGAGTTCAAGACTTTCTTGAACAGGATAAGGATTTTCAGGATCAAGTCAGGCTCTTGTATTGTATATACAGGACAGGTGTACCTCTGCAATGTGCTGTTTGCTGCTGTCTATACAGCTGATAATGGCTAAGAAGTTTGAACAGTGACCTGACCATCTGTGACAGAGCAGAAAGACAAATCTACCTTAAGCCAAAGCTATGTTTACAGGCAACAAAGAGGCTCTGCCTTCAGCCCCATTAGTGACTACTTCCTAGGTACACACAGGCACTGGTGGGTGCTCCCTTTGCCCAGAAAGGATAGTCAGGGGCCAACGGGAGCCCTGTGCCAATGCAAGGCTCCATGCTCTGAGACACAGCTCCTCTGCAGGGTTCACTCAGCATAATGCCAATGGAGAGACAAATGCTTCAGACAAGAACAGCCCATAAAATATTTAAAATGTTATTCATATTTCCCACAGATCATCTGCAAACAGTGCTTATCTTACTTTTTTTTCCCCAGTAGAATATCAAAAGAAACTGCAGTGAATAATAATGGATTTCAAATTGCTGTAAAAGGCAGTGAAAACAAGGGCATATGCCCACCTGCTTCCTCCAGAAATCTGCTCCTTGCACCAGCATGGTTTACAATACTATTTTATACCTATTTCAGGGTCAGGTCACGATCCTATTCCCAGATACACACAAACATTGCTGTATCCATAATAGCCTACCCCAGAGACAGTGTACATCCTTCAAAGTGGTACAATACACTATTAGTAATAGTAGAAGGAACAAATCCTGACTCTAGTCAGCTTTGGAAAGCTCATGTTTTTCATTCCCCTGAGCACTAACACAACCTCTAGCCCAACACAGTAGCTTGCACAACAGTGCCACCAGGTCTCCTGAGGTTCAGTTCATTTGTTGTTAGGAGGGACAGGTTTTTACAGTATGACTTAAGACAGCCAAACCATCCTCACAAATTAAGGATATAAGGATACAGTATTTTAACAGGAAGATTACAGTGAATGATCCTGTCACCACTACCTCCCCTTTCACCAGTAAAATACTTGAAATTAATGACTGTCAAAGTTGATCATGTTTCAAGACAAGTCATTCTCTCACATACCCCAATACGTAATTATTGTTGTTTAATTGTGAGAGATCATCATCAACATTCCAGTACTGGAACAGGTAGTCAGTATGAAATTTATGAGTTTAGGATTCACTGGTGCAGTTTTATTCTGACTTCTCTCTTCTTTATTGAATAAACTTGGAGATGGGATGACTAGTTTGTGCCCTATTACAATGTAGAATTAAACTGAAATACTTAGGTGCACATAAACTTCTGTACAACACTCCCTTTTTTACTGCTGCATCACCAAATCAGAAGTGAACATATGTTTTTGGAGGTCTGTACCTAAATTGTTTCCAAGAACTACAGAAAAAGAAAGTAAATGACGAACAGTACTTGCTTATAGGCAAAAAGCACAATCCTCTAGCAAGATGAATCTCTATGACAAAGCAAAGCAAGTGCTTGTGTACATAAAATACACTAGTTCAAGCTATGGCAGTAAATGAAGCTGCAGTATCTACACTGAGTACAAAGAGAAATTATTTTAAGCTGTGGGTAATTTCCCCCTTTCCACAACAAAGTTACTGGTTAACTTCGAACACAGGCACATTGTGACCCCTTACTTTGGAAAATGGGTAAGGATTAGTGTCCGTTTCTCTTGAGGAAGTTTGTCTTTCTCTTGCCTGGCCTGCTCCAGAAGTTGCCGTCTCATCACAGTAAAAACAGAGCGAAGCAATGTCCTACCAAAAACCTGTGTGGTTTCATACCGAGGTAGACTGTCACAGAACTGAGGGACATTGCAGTAACAAAGCCACCTGCAAAGAGGAAAAAAGACAGATAATTATCACCATCTAACATATGACTTGGTGCAATAAAACCACTACCCACAGCATTTATAACACAGCTGAGAGCTATATGACCGTATAAATCAGCACCACAACAAGCCTGGACAGAGTTAAGCAGCATGTATATTGCCCAGTTTTTTAAAGAAATGCCAGTCAATAAGTCTCCATATATTCTTCTTCTCTGCAGTCTAGTTTCCACAAAGCGCTCTTGCTCCAGAAAATAATTGCAGACTACAGAAAATTCATGTTGATGTCAGGGATTCTCTCCACAGCTTATTTATTTAGCCTCACAAATCTGCTGCCTCTGGTTCTAAAGACACTCAGTATGGCTTGTTTTTCTCTCTTTAAACTTCTACATTTCCCCACATAGAGGCAAAAGGGATGAAACTTTTAACTAGCTCCATCCCAATCTGACTGGACTCCCATCCTGGTCTCCCACCAGCTGGCTTTTTCGCATTGCACCCTGACTTGTTACTCTTTCATTATCAGTATCCCCCTTCATAATGAGTTTGAATTAAGAAGTACATATGAAAGTTAAAACATGTAATATTTCTCTTTTTGGAAAAGGGATTATTGTACTGCAGAGATAATTCAGGAGTACACTGCCTATGTAGGTCACAGTATCTGTTCATATTACAAACAGGATTTCAGTATCTGTGTGTAAATGAACAGTCATTTGTATCTGGAGCTTTAGCAGAATCAGACCGCAACCATTATGAAAGCTCCAGCAATGGAAGGAAAATGTTAAGAATTGGATGCAAACAGACTGTGTTGGATCCTACATGGGTTTCCTCATCCAGATCCAAAGTCCAGCCTGTCTGAAAATGGCCGTCTGAACTCTTGTGCCTTAATCTTTGCAAACACAAGTTGCAAAAGAGTTGTGAGACAGCGTGTTCACAGAGCTCTACTCCATGTTCTTGGCTGATGAAGAACACCTCTCAAAACACAAGGATGCAAGTTTCATTCAGATCTGTAGGTTTTCAAATTAAGTCAGTGACTGCAAAAATTCAGGAAGTGCATGGTGCAGAGCAGCACCCTGAGCAATGTCTCGAACAGCACACAGGAAAAAGGCTCACAATGACAGGTTAGATCTGATGGGAAGACACAGCACCTTGGGTCAGAGGAAACCTTAGGGACTGTGGGCAGGAGGGTTTGAGAAGCCACAAGTGACAAAGTAATTAACAAGAGCCACCAACCAGAACCAATTAGCAGATGATTCCTAATAAAAGTTAGTTCCTACCAACCCTGGCTGATATCTCTTGTCATAAACAAATGGAGTTCAAACATGCACCAAGCATGGTCTTAGGAGCCCCAGTGTGACAGGTCATGAGAACATCCCAGTTGGACTCAGACAGCACAGCCTGCTGTTTAACTAGCCACAACCTCAAATCACACCAGGGTTTGCTGTTCACCTTCATGGAGCTGAGGTGTGTCAGAGGAAAGGCTACCAGGAATGCGCCCAGAAGGCGATGCTCAGCCTCAGACAGGGAAAGTGACCCTGGCAGTTTCTGGGAAACAGGGTGCTGACACAGAGGTTACTTATCGGCTGCCTGCACTTAGCTGCTGTTGCTGTGTTAACTAAAGAAGGCACTGCACTACCGTTTGAGAAAAAGAAAATTGAGACACAGTGTTCATCCTAGCTCTTCTACCCCCAGTAACTATGTTACTCCTTTGAATTCTAACAACATATTATAACAAGAACTATCATTTTATCTATTCCCAATTAGCATTCAAGCACTTGCAAAATTATTTTGATTTTTCAATTCTATGATTTTGTTTCAAACAGCTATCCTTCACAATGCTTAATGTTACCTTCTTTTTTTCTTTTTTTGAGCTGAGTAACAAATAAGGATCTCACATAAAGCTCATATCTTATGAAGACTGAGACCATTTTGCAAACACAGAATGTGTGAAAGTGTTGTTAGATAGAGATGTTTGTGGCCCCTACTCCCTGTTGTTGGCTGATAAAGCACACCTCTCAAAACACAAGGTTGTGTGTGAAACTGATACAGTCTCACTAAAATCCTCAGGTTTTTATGTTAACTCCATGACTGCAAAAATTGACAAGGTACATCCATAGCACAAAGGTACTGGTATATTCCTGAAGTTTGTACATGCTCAATTTGTAAGGAAGACTTGTAACAAGCAAAAGCAGTGTTACCTGGTATAATTCACTTTATACCCTGCAATATCATCATTGGGTGATCGTAGTCTTCGCTGAGAAGGTGTCTCCAGGTGCCAGTAGTTAATGCGGTTCAGAAACATTTTAGCCAGTTCCACTATTGTTTGCCTTTCCTTCGAGGGTAAGTGGCTAAATTTGTACTGCACGAAATTATTCACACCCTTAAGAAGGAAGAAAATCCTGTTTAACTATTTAGCCATAATTTTTGTAGGAGCACCCTCAAACACTCCTCAGTTTATGTTTATCAGCCCTGAACTTGCATTACATGGGGAAAAAAATATTGGAGAACTCCTTGCTAAGCTACTCATGTAGCTGCCACTGGCTGGTTCCTGTGTACACAGCAGCAGGTACATCCAGATATTTTTATGTAATCCACCTCCAACAACTGACATAAAGGTAGAGGAGAAAAGCTTTTATTTTTCCTCACTTCTCAAAGTCAGAGAACAGAGAAACTTCTGGTGGGCTTTCTTCTATATGTTCTGTAAACCAAGTATCACCTACAAAACTCTCTCTGGCTACTTTTTATTAGAGAGGTCTTGTGGACTCCTAGTTAAGTTTGTGCCTACACATCATATTATTTCTTGAAGAGGCATCAGTACTTCAGAAGTATGTCTCCTCATTGCACTTTGGGTACTGTCAACTTAAAAGAAAAATCAACATAGTTAAAATATGTGACTAAAACTTCTGCATTACATATATATTATAAATCAATTATAACAGTTGTCTTCAGCAAATAATTCTGTTTGATTGAGTTGCTGAGCTGCTAAAAACAATTAAAAATATTGGTCTATTTAAAAGCCAAAATTATTTCCAAATAAACTGTAAGAAGAATTACTCTTTCACCTCTATGCTTTACTTTCTTAAGCAAATTGAACAAACAGTACAAAGATTGTGACAAAAAATTATATTGTATAATTTTTATTATATATACCTTTTTAATAGTGTCTTTTAAAGACTAGGAACATATGGAGATTACATACACTTATTTTTTGTTTATACTCAAACTAAAGGAGAACTCCAGGTGAAGATTTCTCAGAAATTCAGCAATAAAGTGGTTTGATTTTCTAAATTGTAACACATGAGAGTTACAAGAAATAATTAGTACACATACATCCTTCACATTTAAAATACTCTATTTAACAATACATTCATCCACTGATGGGAAAACTTTGAGCTCCCGATTCAGTGAGGTATGTGAGTCTCTTCATAGTCCCACTGGAGCTAATGGACCCACTTGTCTGCCAAAACTGCATTCTTGGGAGCTTGCTTAAACAAAAACTGAATTTGTCATATGTTCTTTATCCACTGAGAGATACAAAAGCCTCAGTTATTCTTTGGTTGTGGCTTTGTTTTTTGTTATGTACCCTTTGAAAGAGAAGGCTATGATCTCACTGAATTGGATTGCAACATTTTCCTTGATTTACAGAAGGCAAGTGTCATTTTAATATTGGATTTCAAAACTTCAACAGCATTTTTCATCACTGGAAACAAAGAAAGATTAGAAGTGCCCACATAAAAGTAGCATTTCAAGCTAATTCTCTAAACCCACAAAAAAGTCAGTTTCACTAAAGCATAAGATGAATGATGAGACAAGTCAAATAATGTAACTATTGTACCAACACTAAAGGAGAAGCCACAGCAGTCTCCTAGTCCCCTACTTTGTCCTAAGCAATACATAGAAATACCTGAAAAGTGCATAAAATGCCATTTTCAAAGCCAGCACATACATTTACCAAAAAGAAAATTCATCCAAAAAAATCCCCAAACAAACAAAACTCCCAACCCCTAACTAAATAATAATAAAAAGTAAATAAAATTTTAAAAAACCAAACATAAACAAGAAAAAAACACAACCAAACAAAAATAAAAAAGAAAACCACTAGATCAACCAAATCCACATTTTGACTCTTTACCTGTTCAATGCTAGGTTTCTCAAACGGGGGACTTTCCAAAGATCCTTCTACTACAGGTTTTCCCATCTGTAAAATGCACTTCCTCAAAAGCTGTTAAAAACATAAATATTTTTAAAAATTAGTATATTTGCACACATAGAGTCACAAGTGCACAAGACATAGTGAGCAGTGTTGAAAATCTCCTGGCTGTGAATCTGCTTCTTTAGTCATCTGAATTTGTAATACTAACCTTCACTATGAATTCACCTTCTTTGAAATGCATACAAGAGACTTAGCTGAAGAAACAATGGCAGCTGAGTTAGCATTGATGTCAACTGACTTTATTACACATAAGTGAAGAAGGCTGCACAGTTTACAGATGGGACTCAGGGTCAGTTCCTCAATCATCTGCATGACTTTTGGAATAAAAATCAGTACACTGCAAGTACCAGAACATCCAGCCCACACTGCTCTACTCAGTAGAGCATCACCCTAGAGAAAAAATGTCCCACCAGATGAAGTCCCTCCATGCATGAGAGGCAATGAAATTGGCTTATGTGTAAGAGAGCAAAAAATTCAAGCAAGTTCAGCTTACTTTAAACAGGTAGAAATAAACTTGCTTGGTGTCTGCATCTTCTTCTTTGTGGACACAGGTGAACAGATACTCCACATCCAATACAATCCCCAGAAGCCTATTCATTTCTTCTTCAGACACATTCTCCAGGTGAGAAACATGAGCAGCTAAATGAAATAAAAATCCAAACTTGTAAAAAGCCTACTGAGAGAACCTATAGCACAAGTATATCCCGGGAGATCTCAAACTAAGCCATAACTGTAAAGCCACTGATCCTGTAATAACCTAATTTAACAGAACATCTTATCAGAGGAAACTGAAACCTGTCACATCACAGCAATTTGTAAAGCTTGTCCAGGGGGGTAATTTCCACAGCAGAGGAATGACAGCTGCTTTGAATCATATAATCTTAATACTTAAAGCAGACCACACAAATCCTGCTTGTGTTAATATGTTGCATTACGTAACTACATACATTTTTGTCCATTTGAGATAAGGTTTCTTGACTAAAGAAAATAAATTCATAATTCCCATAAATTAGGTAATCCAGGTGCAAATAGCATATTCTGTGAAAAGTGAAAAAAAAATCAGCTCTGAAAATTGGCCTGGAAAGCAAAATAATTGGCTAAGTCTCTAATATTATGTAAGATCAAGCTATGCTTTGTGCACACTATATTAACAGAGATTTTGCAGGGAGTACATGCTCTTTTATTCAGAAGTTTATAAAAAAGCATCTTTACATGTATGGCAATTTCCAAGTGATAAAGTCCCTTTTATCATCTACAAAAGTAAATACAGTTCCACCTCTGTAATTTTCAAAAGCTTGAGGTTTCTACATATAAAGCGAGGCATTCATTTCAAGCTGGTTTGAACAACTGGCCCCAGGAAGAGAGAAGGCAATGTAAAACAAGAAGTCAATTCCCAGAAAGAAGATATTTGCATTACAAAAAGCAACGATCTTCACTGACTCCCGGCCAATGTATGCATATCCTTTCCTCTGAAAGGACAACAAAATACCGTTTCAGAGAAAGGGAAAATTACTTTAAAGTTTGGGCATACAAGCTTTTCTATATTTTAATAAATTTTATCAATATTTACTTTTTTAAATGAACATATCTTTTTAACAGAAATCTGACTCCTCAGGGAGGCAGTGAGGAAAAATAACAGTTGGCTCGAAAACGATCATATTTATTGGCAACTGGAATTAAAGAGATAGGTAACACAAGCCATCCTAACTGCATAAACAGATGCAGCACAGAGAAGGTGTGTGACGCAAGGCTGAAACTACCTTGGCTACAGTGACTGAATTTTTTGCAATACTATGCAATTCTTAATCTTCTGCAAGCAAACCCAGACTGGGAATATCAGGAAAGGAAAGAACTCTGCTGAAAAGCCTAGAAATAAATTGCATTGAATGAAAGCATAAAAAGAATAGAGGAAATAAATGTCAATTAAAAAAAAAAAGTATTCCATACAAACTACAATATTACTTTCAAAAGTTAAAAAAAAATAAATTATCTATTGTGAAGGTTTTAAATTTTCTTTTTATTATTTCACTGTCTCAAGTTTTGGACAGCAACAAAAATTAGATAGCAGCTGCTTCTTTTCAATTACTTCTGAATTTTATTTTAGCTCAATTTTTATTCAATATTTGCTAAGAAGGTCACATATCTGTTGGAGCAAGTCTAGAGCAGAGTGACAAAGGTGATCAGTGACCTGGAGCATTTCTCCTATGAAGACAGACTGAGGGGAGTTGGTTTTTTTCAGTATGGAGAAGAGAAGGCTTCAGGGACACTTCTGAGCAGCCTTCCTGTACCTACAGGGGCCTACAAGAAAGCCAGAAAGGGACATTTTACAAGGACTTGTTGTAACAGGACAAGGGACAATGGCTTTAAACTGAAAAATACTAGGTTTAGATTAGCAATAAGAAAAGGGGTTTTTTTTTCAATGAGGGTGGTAGAATACCAGAACAGGCTGCTGCGAGAAGTGGCAGATGCCCCACCCCTGGAAACATTCCAGTTCAGGTTGGATGGGGCTCTGAGTAACCTGATCTAGCAGGTGTCCCTGCTTAGTGTAGGGAAGTTAGACCAGATGACCTTTACAACGTCCCTTCCAACTCACACTATTTTATGATTGTAATATATACAGAAAAAATATCAGCTTTTATTTTGAATAAGTATAAATCTTTAAAATAATACAGTGATTCACCACTATTTTTCAGGCTACATGGGTAATAAATTGTTATTCTAAGTCTGAAAAACATAATCCAAAAAAATATAACAGTATTTAACTGAATTTTGAGCAGTTGCTTCCAAGATATGCAAGCTGTCTGCACAATAACTTAGACAATCCAAGATGTACAGCCTCAGTATTATCTTATGTGACATGGAAAAGGCACAGTTCTTATGGTAGGTAGGAGTAACTGCTTTCAAGATTATTTTAAATTTATTCTAATATAAGGAAACCTAATACAGCTTACAGGAGAGAATGATTCACGTTGTTGTAACTAAGGCAGCTGACAGACCAATATATGTGAGGTTAACGCATATGTAACACAAAGTATTAAAATTGCTATGTGTAGCTTAATAGTGCTTTTGCATTTTAAGAACTTTGAATGTCTGTGTTGTCAGAAGCTGCACCATGTTTGAATTTATCCAAAACTAATTTTAGGGCATTTCCACATTAAACACGTTTTATTAAACAAATTTTAATCTAAATTATTGACATTTATATCTAATCGTAATCCCCATTTCTACATCTTGGCATGGCACCTTCCATCCCGCAGGAGCAGCGGTTTGGGGCAGGGGTGCGGGGCGCAGGCGGGAGGAGCCGCTTACCCAGCGCGTGGCTGCAGCTGCGGCACGGCTCGGCCAGGCTCACCCCCGCCTGCTGCAGCTCGGCCCGCGGCGGCGTGGGCGGCGGGTTGGGGTTCTTCCAGCCATTGCACTTACAGGATTCCTCGGCCTGAAATCAAAGCAAATGGATATCGATCAACACTGTAAAACCTGCTGAAACCGTTATTTCAAAGCAATAAAAAGAAATAAAAGTTGTCAACTCGCTTTTTTAGCGGGGAAGGGGGTTGATGTTGAGGGGAGGGGGGCTTAGGGTGTTTTGCTGTTGTTTTGCTTGGGTTTGCATTTTTATTGACCTCATTACTAGCCCTTATTTTCTAGAAATAATTGGAAATAGAATAGTACCCCAAACAGAGATATTAGCACAGTTCTGGTAAGCAGAACACATACACAAATCCTAATTTCTTTACAGAAGGCCCTCACTCTAGTGAAAGTATTCAAGCATTTACTAGTATATCAACATGTACAGATCCTACCACTGAGACAGTTTTAATGACTGAAACACAAACAGGTTACCTAACAGACAAAACATTTATGACTACCTCATCAGCTACACCTGCAAGAAGGAATCATGCACCTGAAACGCAGCCCATGACAACCCAAGCAAGGTTAACCAGTGCTGAAATAAACAAGCAATAACCGGAGAATGCTGTCTAAGGCAAGGCTTGGCCACAAAAGCAACAGATGTCAAAGACAGTAACACTTCCACTGCAATCTGCTGCTTCTCCTTGAAAGTTTACTTACGCTTACTGAGTGTGAAACACCACTGCAGCTAAAAGGCAAAACCGTGAAGGGAGGGGTTGTGACTTTGGTAATTGTGTCTCAAATCACTCAGAAGTTCAAAGCAATGATTCCAGTTATCCAAAGTGCAGCTCTACAAGAGCAGATTTTCTTCTGCAAATCCAAAAGATTGCAGTTACTTTGATGGCAAAGTACTTGTAACATCATTCATACTCCTATTTGAAGCTCTAATTGGAAGGAAAGTCTGTTTTTCTACTGTTCAGAGATGTCTGTGCACTGGGTTGTAAAAAGACACCCAGGAAATTGCACTGCCAAGACCTCAGTGAGGAAAGTATGCCAACTGGTGCATAATACTTATGGTTGAAACAATCTTAGTAGGAAAAATTGTGATGTTAATATATCCAGCACTAATGTGTCATTTTTCAAAATCAATTCTGCATAAATTTAATGCAATCTATTTCAGGATCCTCTTTCATTTTCCTTTTAAGTTTCCAAATCCCATCCTACCTAAGGAAGAAGCACCCAGAAGAAGCAGAAAGGATCACAGCTTGACAACCTTCAACAATGACAGCTTTGTAGATGGCTGATAAATTGTTCTTCTCAATTAATTTCAATATTCAGCAACCTGAGCACCAAAAAAACTGCTGCCTGCAGTTTGCTGAGCACCACGTGATGTTTTTACCATCTCTAATGCTTAAGCATTTATCCAGCTGAGCTCTTGGCACTGGGTGCTACGGCTTCTGCCTGCACCCTGGGCTGGTCTGGCAGGTGTCAAGGATCATGAGTGGCATTTTCAGCAGCGAGAGCCCCAGGATGACTCAGAAATCCACTTCCACATATTTCCCTTGAAAAAGGGACAATCTGCATTGCCTGAACTTCCTGGCTCTCCAAACTCACTGCATGGGTGCAGACCACCTGCCATTCCATGTATTTATAATGTGAAAGCAGGGAGGTTTCAGAATGAAATGAGGGGAATATTAAAAAGAAAATTAAGTCTTCTAAAATACAACCTGAAAAGACTTATGGTGAAGTTTATGTTCTTTTTCTATCATGTTTTCTGTGAATAATATGATTGGCAGAGAACTGAAGTCAGCCCAGTGCTATTTTTTGCAGCAGAAACCATCTCTTGCCATTTCCCAGACATTAAGTCAGTTTTACTTTTGTTTGTCAACCAGCCCTACAGGACCTCTTTAAGTTTAATGACTAGAGAGATCAGTGACTGAATGATACCTTCCTACCACAGATTACCCTAGTGCAAGGACTTTGGACATCTGTGAGATGACCTGAAACCCAAATTTCAATTAGCACCTCAAGGCAGACTAAACTGATGCCAAACAATCTATACACATTTGTTTGTAAGAAGGCAACATTGCCATGAAAGTTTTTGCATTTAAGACAAGGATAGAGAAACTGTCGCCAAAAAAAAAAAAAAAACAACAAAACCACCAAACAAACAAAAAAAATTTGAAAACGAGATTATTGGCAAAGAAAACACAAGAGACAATTGTGAAGGAGTTGTCAAACAAAAAATGATTTAATATTATTTCAGGGAAGTAAGGTTTTATTCTTTCCATGCAGCTGTCCAGACAAATGTTCAACATTGTAAATTACTGGCATAATATAATGCTTATTATTAACTGTCTTAAATCATGCCACAATGAAACATGTCCTCAAACAAGGCACAAGCTTTTTTAGAGTTTTTCTCTGAGTGTATTTCACAGAAGCTCAACAATGTTTACTATCAAGCCAAAAACTATAAACAGTAACTACACAAACTTTAGTGTCACACAATAATTAACAGCAAAGATGCAAACAAACAGATGTAGGAATCGTGATAACAGCTCAGTTAAACTGCCAAAATTAAATATCAAACCCACCCACAGAAGAATAAAAACAGTGTGTTCAACGGCAATTTTTTTTCTGCCCTTGTTAGTATTTCCTCGTCAGATCTTTCAGCAGCAGCTGGTAATTTGTATTGTTAAAATTACTTGACAGACCATTATCAAATAAGCACCAGGATGTTGGGGTTTGTTTTGTTTTTGTTTTTTTCTTTTTGTTAATGTCTCTATAAAACACCAAAATCAGCATAAATGTTCTGTTAATTAAGGGGAAACAACCCAAAAAGGTCCACTTTAAAACTTAGCTTTCATTGTAGTTGTTGACAGTGCAAGTATTTTGCGGTGAATATGCAATGTGCATTCCTCAATGGCTTAAATTGCTGAGTTGTTTTAAATCTTCCACAGCATTTTGTTAATTCAATACTTTCTTTGACTATCTTCAGCTTTTTTCTTTATTCCTTCTTTTTTTAAAATGTCACTCATCTGCTTTTCATTAGCAAATAAAGTATGACTTCACCTCTGCAAAAACTTAATTTAAAATTAAAAGAGTTTTATGGGAGGAAGGAAAAAAAGCATTTCAACTAGCACATCAAGTCCTCGAAGCTTTTTTTTTCTGGGACATTTGCAGAGCTTTTGACAAATCCACTGAAGAAAGCTGGGGACTTCTTCCTTAATTACTTCTACAAAAGACTGTCATCTTTGCAAACACAGGGAGCTTGAACACTGCACCTTCATTGGTGGTTTTTAATAAAATTGGGTGAGTACAATATAATGAAACACAACAATTACACACTGTAGCCTGCATGCCCCCTCTAAAAAAAAAAAAACAAAAACCAAAAAACAACCCAAACAAAAAAAACCCCAAACAACACACCAAACAAAAACCACACATACAAAAAAACTCCCCAACAAATATTAACAACTACCAAAAAAAGGGAAGAAATTACTTACATTTTGCACTGCATGATATAATTTTAATATTTTCTTTTTTTTTTCCCCTTCCATATTTGGTAGAGAGTTACAATGTGGGAAATTAAACTGACTGGTAGCCCCAGGCAAACTAAAGTTACCATTTCCTTCCATATATTGAATATATTGATAACAGGTCAAAATGTACAGTGAAAATATACAGTACATTTTAACAAAACTTGCTAGTACTTTTATTTAAAAAGGAAACACATGAAAGTTACAACATTGCATATCTCAGCCCCTTTTTAGTGGATTCCAGGTATTTGAATAATAATGAGTATATGGAGAATGTTACAGTAACTCCTGGACTTAAACATTCCTTCCCTTTTCAGATAGTGAAATGAGCCTATGAACATGGAAACTTCAAGCTAACTTAATTATACAGTAAAATACCCCACCAATTTTTAAAGAGAGTTTCAAATAGCTGTTGTGCTGGATTTTTCTTGCCAACTCAAAATCATACAGGTTGCCCTCTTTGGTAACTGAGATGCAAAGTAGACTCAACAGATTATACACATACAACATCACAGATCTTTTCTACTTCCAGCAAGTATAATTACTCTAGAAAAAATATTCATCCTCTCAACACAAAAGCCACATAAAATACCCTATTAGCTTTTTCCTGTGCGCAACAAGCTCAAACTGATTTCAAAGAACATCACACAAATTATAACAAATACATTGGTGAATTTAAAATACATATTTTTCCTACTCAAATGTCCAGTACCCAGCAACTAGACAGCTAGACAGTGCTTGGAGAGCCACTCATATGTATCAGGAAATTAGCTGACCCATTTATCTTTAACGATACAAAATAATCAGTTCAATGGGTAGCTCTAAGGACGTGTTCTTCATTTACTGATCAATCTAATTATTTCATTCCATGTATTTTCCAGTCTCACTTACAGAAAAAAAATAGGCTACCATATAAAGCTTTTACTAATAATAGGCACCCAGTTCCTACCTTATAAAGTTAATAGTAGATTTCCTATTCCCCCACTACAAAAATGATACTAAAAAAGCTTTAGATGTCTTGTATATCTCCTATACACTTCTACAGAAAACAACCTTAATATATTTCAAGTTAAGCTTCAAGGAGTTGTATTTACACTATACAGAGTCCAGCAGTAACACAGCTAAGTCTGCCTCACCTTAATCTGCCTTGTAAAAAGCAAGGGGAAAAATCATTACTGCAAAGGTGGTACAAGTTTACCTTATGAACTCTTTTCATATGTGTGGAAAGACTCCACAGAAGTCACTCAAGGATAAGAAGTGAGAAGTGCCTCTAGCAAGGGTTAGTAGACGGTTTAGAGCCTGGAACCTCGAACTAACTCTGCCAGTTGCTCACCTGCTACAAGTCTTTGGCCATGACATCTCATCACAACCCTTCTCACTCTGTCTGCTTTGCTTATCTAAAGCACAAAGTCGTTCCTCAGGGAGGTATCATTCCCTGTTACTTGTGCAAATGCCTTAGGCTACTGGGTTCTAATTATATTTGCAAACATCCAGGCATTACTGCAAGATACATACAATGAGAAATTACCAATTTTACAGAAAACTTAGTGTACTAAATGAGCACGTTTCACCTTGTTCATAAGAAAAACTCCCAGTGAGACTGGAAATCGAGTTGTATTTGCACATACTGAAAAGCAATAGGGAAAAAATGCAGATTTCCTCCTACATCTTTATTAGATATACTTATGTGTGTAAGTCACACAGTGCTGCTTTTATATAAACTGCTGCAAGTTTGCATGCTTAATGTTCAATTTCACACTGGACAAAACCAAAACGATGTATGCAGGCATTCAGAGGTGCACAGATATTCCAAGTGCCCAATACAAAACCGCTCATAGAACACAGCACTACTGTGCACCTCCAGAAGTCATGAAAACTGTGCCAACTCCTAATATATATCTTGTTGTTCAGAATGCCACCCTCCTCCTTCAAACTTGGGCCTTTTAAGAAGGGTTTTTCACTCAGAAGAGCCTGTCCTCTCCCTTCCACCCAGACCTTTTCTCACAGGGGAACAAGTAAAGCGGAGCAGCCCAACAGCTACAACGTTCAGTTCTTTCATCAAGAAAAAGAAACAAAGTCCACATCTGTCTAACCTTGGCTGCAGCTCCCTAAACTTCAGTCTTGTTCTGCTCAAGATGCATGCTGAAGATGTCTTTACTAGCAGTCTTTGCCCATATTTCCTGTGAAGAGAAGGGGTGACTTGAAAAAGCACCAGGAAGCCCCTCTTGGGGACCAAGTACCCTGATCTAGAGCAGTGCCTTTCACAGTGCATTTCTGCTGTTGTCACTAAGACGCACCCTCTGCATGGTCACTGACCTCTCCACCTTCATCCCCAGTGAACAGACACTCCCTGACTTTGTTACTCTCAACACCTCTAAGGTTAAGCTCCTAATAAATTCTGCATGCTCAATTTTGTAATGAAGTTTATGTGGGAGAAGGTGATTGATGCTGAGGGATGCCACTACATATTTTAGCACTCCAGTTTGTACAGTTCTGTGTAGATTTACACAAGATCCACGTATGGTCATTACTTGAATGAACAAGATGTACCCTGTGGAGATGGTGTCACTCTTTGCCTTCTCTCACTCTTTTGCACTCACACAGAAATGCAAAATAAATGGAAGTTGCAAACCAAAGGAAGAAAAAGTTCAAAGTTATGCTCTGCACTGCTACAGTTTCTGGCAAACCACTAATGTTACAAGCCAAAAAGTGTCATTCTAGAGCACCTGCCAGGTCTTCAGGAAGAAAAATAAAACATCCTTCCACCCTGCTTCATTCTTCCCCCTTTATCCCACAAGAGAAGCTGCTTGGTTAGTTTACAAAAAGCTTCCCATGTGCCTATTCATCTCTGTTATGAGACCTGAAAGCAAACTGCCTGCCATTGAATTATTGAAGAGAAGTCAAATAGCAAAGGTAGGGTTTGCATTTTAATCTGAATATGAACAGTGCTAAGCGCCTACATCCGGGCAGGAGGAAGAGGCCCTGCGGTGCTCCTGCTTCGTTCATCAGTGCAATGCCAACGGGAATACCCCAGCAGAGCATCGACAGTATGAGCTGTCCTGATCTGCACCCTAGCACCAGAGTCCTACAAGAGGAAAGAGGGGTCGACCCTCCTCCCTTCCCAAATAGTAGGTTCGTTTACACATGAACACATTACAACAAAGCGGTTGCAACAGGACACCTGTGAGGCCGGTGAGTCCCTGAAAAAGCAAAAAGAGTTTGGGAGGAGACAAGGCTGCCTGCACTTCTTGATAGCACACCTACCTCTGTGGGGCAAAGCACAAGGGAAGGTGGCTTTTATCCTCAAAAACATCATCTGGAGGTACATCAGAGGAAAGAAAAAAGCACCAACCAGGGAAAAAAAGTAATTCAAACACACAGAGACTTCCTAATAGCCCATGAAAAATGTACCCACTTCACAACCAGCTACATTTAACAGCAAATCTTGGTAACTAAAATATGGGGGTGCAAAGGGAGTTCAGCACAGGGAAAGCTTCAAATCATGCCACCCAGCCCACAGCAAGGGCCACAAGGTTCAAGTACATCAACTGCTCTTTAACCTTTACTGACATCGGTGTAATCTTGCAATGCCCCATCTATGCACCAAAGTTAAAGTATAGGTGCCTGAACACTTGGAAAGAGCTAAGAAATTGCAAGGTGTAATTTGCCCTCCTATGACAGCAGTGTGCCATGCCTTCAGCATACAGTTAAAGCTCCTCGCACCACCAGAGGACTACAGAGCCATACAAAGATGCTTCCTCTTGTATGTTTGCATTTAGTTTGGCCTTTACATCTTAACATCCGGCCATGTAATAGAAACGAGAAAATAAAAAGCACATTTCTCACAAACAGCTATTCTCAACTCTGAAAGCATTAGTAGGGGATTTGACATCAGCACTGCCAATCTCAACATGTCAGCCCTGCTGTGCATCCAGGAATTGCCCTGACAGCCAGCGGCCCGTGCTCTGAGCACACCGGTTCATCCTTTTGCCCCGCATGTGCGCACAGGCAACAATGCCCGCGGACACGGAACTCCGAAGGCGGGAGCCACTGCTGTGGTCGAGCTCTTTCCCTCTGCAATAAACGGGCGAGTCCTGCTTCTCCCACCAAGAAGAAAATCGCAGGTGCACAGAAGGTGCTTGCAGAGGGAAACCCGGGACAGCTCTCCTGAATGCGAGCCAGGCAGATAACGGAAAAGAGCCCGCCGCTGCTGCGGGGTGCGGATGACCGGGGGAACCCGCCATCCGCCCGGACACCACGCACCGGGCACGGGCCCGGCGCTACGTGACCGGCGGGGTCACAACTTTCCCAAGCGCGGAGGCCGCGCCCCTTCGCTCCTCTGCCAGAGCGGTGGCGACGGTGTCGGCTCGGGGCAGCGGCTGCTGCGGGTCAGCAGCCCACGGCAGCGCCCCCCGGGACCGTTCCCACTCCCCGCCGGGATGTTTACAAGCGGGATGCTGCGGCAGCGCTGTTAACCCCGCGCTCACTGCCGGCACCGGGAGCCGCCCCGCCCGCCGCCGCCTGGCGCGGAGGGACTGACGGACGGACGGACAGGCAGGCGCCGGGGACGGACCGCAGGGAGGCGGCACTGCCCGCGCGGTCCCGTATTGGGTACGCGTGGGGTTTGGTTTTGCGACTGCCAGCCGGAAAGCTCCGGAGGGAAAAGGATCCACCGGCACCGCCACTTCCGCGGGGAACGCCGGACGGCAGCCGGGCCGCCTCCGCACCCGGCAGGGCACGGCCCTTCCCCGCCGCCTCCCTCCTTCCTCTCCTGTCAATCCCCACCCTTCGTGGGCGGGTGGGCGCTCGCGGCGGCCCGGCCGGGTACCTTGCAGGCGGAATAGACTCCCAGCTTCTCCAGCTTCTTGGCTCGCGGCGCGCCGCGCAGCTGCGCCTTCTTCCCCGCGGTGCGCGCCGAGCCGGGCCCCCCGGGGCTCTCGGCGGCGCCGCGGCCCGGCCC
>JAWWLZ010000082.1:35804044-35824957 GCA_035041345.1 Poliocrania exsul | reverse complement strand
TTAAGATAATATGATTTAAGATAATAAAACTCTGCATAGAAAATCCCTATTATTTCTGTAAGATGGAGTTACAGTGGCCTAAGAACATCTGACTCTGCAAACCCAGTCATGGGTCTTCCCCATATCAGCATGAGTGAGCACCTGGAAACCCTAGGAACTAGCAACCCAACCACTTGGCCAAGCAGAAGAAAATAAATAGGATAAACCCCTCAATTTAGACCAACTGTAATAGTGCTATGTTATAGCTGAAAAAAACAGAGGAAACACAAGGCTAAAGCAGCAACCCCAGATGTGGGTTTGTGAGGTAAGGGAGGCAGGATGTCACTGGGAATGCAGAAGGCACAGTTACATTATCTTCATCCATATTCCACTTTTCTGCCGAAGTTTTCTCTGTGCAGATCCCCAAAACCTCTTGTACCTCCCCTTCTGTGCCAAGGCCAGCAGACTTGTCATCTTTCAGCAGCAGCTTTCCTGCCTCTCTGCCTCACCATGGGCACTTGGTGGGCTTCTACATCTGCCCACCAAGACTGACCCGTCTACCAAGAAGAGGTGAAGAGTATCTGTAGTGTAAAAAGAACTAGGTTTATAATATTTTTGCTGCTCCCGTTCCCCAGTCTGATGCTTCCTCCCAGTTGAGGACCGGCACCTCTGCCCAAGTAGTCAGTGTCACAAACTGTAACTCTTGCCCAAGAAGAGATAATGATGGGGAGTCTTATTTTATAGGATGACACAAAACCAGTGGGCCTGGAATCCCAAGATTAAAGTTTTGGACAACAATTAGGAAGATAAATAAGGAGACTAATTATCTTAATTTAGTCTATAATTAATTATTAATCACTTCCTTCTTTCTTGGCTATCATCAGATCTAGAGGCAGGAATGTTCCCAAGACCTGAATGTAGGCTCTGCCCCCAGCTTGCTTCCATGACTCACCAGGTTAGTCTTTATCTCTTCCTACACCTTTCATAACCAGACTTTCTTGAAACTGCATCATTGCTTCTGGGAATGCAGTAAGTAGGCTATACTATGCATACCTAAGTTGACTTACTTGGGAGATGTCTTATTTCTTCTGCATCATTCCCTCTGCAGATGGTTTTAGAGAACAAGAGTGCCAGCTCTCCTACAAGTTTTGAAAGGTATAGGGAATGGCTGCTGAGTTAGCAAACGAATTCGTCTTTTCAGGTGTAGAGTTTTTCAGAGGTCTTATGTCAGTTAAAGAAAGGCTATATAAGGGTTTTACCTAAGGTATTTGCTCTTTGCTGCTTTTGCCAAAGGTGACCATGTAAAGCTGGAACCTGCTAAGGCAGCAGCTGCACAGCAGAGGCTGGCTCTGACTGTGCTGCCAGGCATGCACTGCACAGCACAGTCAAGCTGCACCAGAAAAAGGCTACTGCCTCGCTGACCACCCGCAGTGGCTCCTTGGCAGGTGCTGATGGCATCAGGCATGATGCAATTCAGGGACAGCACTGTCACGGTTTCTGTAAGTGGGTGTGATGCATTTGCAAACAGTTTTCCATGGGAGATTCTTCTGCCAAACTGTGTGACAGGGCAGAGGGAAGGGAGGTCAGTCAGGAGGAGAGGACCTGGGCTGAAGACATGGAGGCAATGAAGCCATATCCTGACATCACAGGCACATGGGAAAAACAGGAATGAGAAGGAAGTGCTGGCTGAGGCATGAGCAAGAAGTAAAGCAGGGAAGAAGGAAAAAAACAGGCAAAGATGGTGTTCATTCATCAAGAATTTGCAGCAGTGAGGCCTGTTTATGCGTATTAGTTGATAATATTGTGATTAGAAACTCAGGGAGACTGTGACCTCCATTTTACATCACACAGCCCTTCTCTGCCTTTTCCTGTCACCCGCAGGCAGGCATCTTTCCAGTGCTGGTTTCAGCATCAATAGCAGTCGCCCTTTTCTAAGACCACAAGTGTGTAGCAAATAATAAAAAACACAAATCTCACAGAGGAAGGAATTCAGGACTAGATTGTGCAAGTTAAATTCTGATGGTGCCAAAGGTAAGTGAGGAAGAAGCATGCTCTGGGTGGAGATGGGAATGACGTGTCACAGAGAGGAAACTGCATACGGAACTTTTCTGTTTGGATACAAATTAGGTCCTGGATCCTCAAAGCTCAGAGACATCTTCCATCTTCACTAATTAAAAAATGAGATTATAGTGCCAAACTGCAGAAACAGAAAATAATCTTCCCTTACTATATTTACAGCAAACAGTTCCAAGTGTTATAGCTAGAAAGGTTTTCCAGAAATACATGATCTACTGGGACAATGGTATTCTCTGCCGTATGAGGCTCATGCTCTGCCTTAGTTCTGTCCCTATAGACAGACCAATGTATGACAGAGGTGAAGCAGCCTTCCTTTCCAAGTAGCAGGATTAAGCACTGACCAAGAGGCTCTTTGTTATGACAGAAACAGTAAATATGATTTTTTGCCCTTGAAAATATGTACAGTCTCAAACTGTGGTTTGCTCCCCTTTCTTGTACATCTAATTTTTTATCTGCTTCGATTTTCATCTCAGAACATTAAAGTGTGTTGGGTTTTGGCTCCCTAAATAAACTCACTGCAGTGAGTTAGAAAGCTGAATTTTATCTTTCACACTCTGAGGGTGGGTGTGCTTTAGCTTCAGGTACTGTGCTTGTCAGTATCTCACTGTTATCCTTTAACCTGACAGAAAAAATGTCTGAGTCTGTGTCCATTCCTGATGAGGGAAATGCAAGGAAAGAAGGAAACACAGACTAATCTTTGTACTTCATAAGAGATCAACAAAGGAAATGTTTAATTTTTTATTCTATTTTTCCAAGGTTTTCAGTTATTAACCTATTATGCCTACTATAAAAAATTAACATCAGGGCTACCCTTTTAATAATTATAAGAAGAGTTATTACAATTGAAGAGTTGTAGTGTATCTTGCTACATGAATTATTATGTACATTATCCTGGTTACTTACACATTGTAATTAACTGGAACTGTTTCGGTGCTTTGAAATTTGTGATTTCTGAGCACTTACACTCATTTACAGAGATATAAACATCTATAAAATGTATGTGAGGGTTAAGAATTAAGTTTACTGAGATCAAACCAACATTTTGCTGAAAGTTTTCCATTTCCAGTCTATAATCCAAGAGGGTTTTGTATACACTAAAAGAAAAACAGATTCATATTTAAACTGTCAAAAAAACCAGCTTACCAGATTTTCACAATATATTAGTCCTAATTTTTCATGGGCCTGAATGCATCATCATAATGACAGCAGTGAAAAGGCTTTTGCTCCCTTCCAGTCTCAAATTCAAATTACACAGAATAGGTTTATTGTGCTGGACAACTGTGGAAACAGGTCAGATACGTGTTCTCTGGAGATTCTTGATGGCTGTCACAGTGTGACAGTTGCAGCAAAGCTTCAACTTTTATTTCTTGACCAGCTTTCTCAAATAGATTCTTCCTACAAAAATAATAAGGACAAAGAGCAAATTCTAGACTTTTTCCCCCCCCACAGTAATCAAGGCAGATTGGAGGAAAAAAGAGAAAATTTTCCCTGACAAACCAGGCAACCAAGAGACCAACAAGATCAATCCTTACGAATGGATTTGCAAAGTGTATGGCAAGTCCTTTTGGAGAATGCATAGATTTTTACAACTGGGAAGGAATGAGGTTTCCAACATGCATTGGAGTGACTGTTCAGTGGTTACCTGTTTGGTGGAAAGAGTTCCCAGTGAAGAGATAGAGAGCACTGTGGTAGAAGACAGAAAACATTCTGAAAATAACACACATAGTCCATTAGGCAAGACCACCAAAGGTGTTGCTGGACTACTGCACATTGCTATTATCATAATTATTATATTCCACATTTGGAAAAACTAATTCAATATTTAAGCCAAAATATTTTTTTTTAAAAAGTAATTGCATTCCTCTGCCAGTCTGAAAAACACCAAGTCTGTAAACCAACTTTACCGTGCACTGACACTGAACTAGGTAACTGTGGTGTATCCCTCCACCTCCCTTCTCCTGATGTCATACTGTACACTGTACCTCAAACAAGCTTTTTGCAACTATTCAAACTTTACTGTTACAGGTATCAAAACTGGTAGTTTATCCCTAGTCTGTTACTCTTTCAGGAGAGGGAGGCACACACCTCTAATGGAACACAGCATTAACTCACATAAAAGCTGCAATGTTTTCAAATGCATGCGCTTTCACTTTATTGTGAAAGAAAGCCATTTTATTCCAAAGAGATTAATGAAGGTAAGAACTTGGGCTGGGTGAATTCTCTACTGAATTTCTTCTGGTTCTTGCTACATGCCTCTATTCATCCTTCCCTGATAATTGAATTGCTGGCTGCACTCAAAGATAGCATAAACTCAAGCTTTCCTAATGGGTTAAGGTGTGAAGTTGACCTAAAATATTTTAAACCTCTTATAATTAAAATCCACATTTTTGAACCACATTTATTTAATTTAGTACACAATTTTTCACCAAATATATTACATCAAAGATTTGCACATCAACTCTCATTTTCCCCCCAGGAGTGTATTCTTACGTAAGTACAGACATGTTCCTTCAGCTCCAGGTAAGCAACTGAAGAGGATGGTCAGATACACGGAGCAGGAGACAGTGACACTGGCCAGCTCGTTCTTCATTTAGTCCTATACTGAGAGGCCAGTTAGGTTTTGTTGATTCTTTTGCTCTGTCTCTGGTTTGCAGACAGACTTGCACGCAAAAGTGACCAGATTTTACTCTTTCTTGCAGTCAGATTTTTCCACAAAGGTTATATTATGCCCTTTGTTAGGCTTACAGCTGGTTGTCTCACTCCAAGGGTTCAAAGGGTATTTTACACATTCTTGTAGCTTTCCCTGGAAATCAGTGGAAGGAGTGGAGAGCAAGTACAAAGAAACATTCACAGAGCACAACTTAAGGCATCTACGCTCTGTAATTAATTAAAAAGTTGTGGCCTTCACTTTGATATTCTGGATCACCTTCAAGAGAAATCTGCCTTCACACACCCTACACTTAGCTGTCTCCTACACCAGACTGCCAATACTGCCCAAGAAACACTACTGTATAAGCAATGCCGACTTACACACTCTTCAGAGGTCTATGCCCCTAGTCTAGGCAGATGATATTAAAAATACAATATAAATGAACACACTGCAGCCAGCTTCATGTCTAGAAAGCTACCACATACCTCACTTCAGTTCCATCTGTAAGACATCCATCACTTTTGCCCTTATGCTAACACACAGGAGCAGACCAGTAACCTGTAACACAAAAAATGGTCTCCCAGGACACCATAGAGGATCTCAAACAATACAGCACTGTTGTTCTTTCCTTTATGCTCTGCATTCAAGTCTGCAGTATTGCTATTTCTAACACTTTTCATTCTCAGATTTCAGAACTGTTCAGATAAGTAAAATACCTATTCCTCCTAAAAGGAAAGAAGTTAGTCTTGGACATCCCACGATGACTGTAAGAACTCTTGTTCCTTTGGGTGCTTTAACCAAGGAAGAGATGTAAGGTATCATGTTAGTAAACAAAATCCTACACTGTGTCCAAATTATTTTCAGGTACTAAAAATTACATGCTGCTAGAAACAGTGTGAACCTGAAACTTCTTGATGAGTTCATTCAGCCATAATTTTGAAAAGCACACACTCTCATATGAGTGAAAAAGAAAAGTATTTGAGAAAAAAATATTGCTTAAAAACCAGTCAAGGTGTAACATTTTTAGCAGACTGCACTTGAACTTCAATGAAATGTCACTTAAGACTCCTCAGTTTATCTGCAGTCAGGAGAATAAGGTTCTGAAACAGTCTTCTAATAAGGAAATTAAAAAAAAACAAACATGGAAAATGTTGCTGTAAAATACAACCAGATTTACTGATGGACATATTGTTGCCTGTGGCAGCAGATTATTCAACTACAATCTCAGGGGTTTTTCCCAGTCCTTAACAAAACGCTGTTACTGTAACAGCAGTATCTTAAAAAAAACCCCCAACAGTATGCTTTAATGAAAAATATTTCAGTTTTAGATGATGTACACGCAGTTTTATGTAAAAATGCTCTCAAAAGAGAACAGCACTTTTAAGTGAGAGAAAACACATACTTCAGAATGGTGGAAACACCAGCACTAATACACCAGATGAATTACTAGAGGGGTACCCAAGAACTACAAGGGCTCTTGGACATCATCGAGATGCAGTAAAAAGAAGATCCATTATACCTGTACCTCATATTATACCTGTCCCTATCATCAGTGTTACCCACCAGGTTCATATTTTTGCTTCTAATGGCCTTTGGGAGGTTTTGGATTACAATTAAATACTTGCACCAACTCTAAAAACATTCGCTTGTTATTTGAGAAAGCATGAATGGTGTTGAACAAAACAGGACTTCGTGTGTCAGTATTTGATGTCCCCCACTGAAGACAACTGAAAGGACTCAAATGCTATTAATGTTCTGCAAGATGGAATATAGATATTGTATTACAATAAAGGTATTTTCCGCAGTGACTCAAAAGGCAACCAGAAAAAAAAAAAGTGAAAATGTTCTAGGAGGAATTATACACAAGTAAAGATGGAGTTTCTAAGGAAACTGATCACCACAAAAATCAAGCTAATCCAGAACTGTCTTTCAGTAACAATGAAATAAATTCAAAGAACAGAGAGAAACCACTCAAATTCTAGCACACAACATGGTACTGAAGAACACCGGTTTAGGACAGAAAATTTTAACTAAGACTTTTCATTCACAGTGACAGACTTCAGAGCAAGAAGAAACTGTCACTTTCTGTGTGACAGGTCCAACTCACAGGCATAAACACCTGCAACAAGATGTACTGGCAATAGGGTCCAAAGACATGAAACAGATACAAAAACATGCAATCTAATTGTGACTCAAGTCCACAGCTGGCAGAAAAAAATGGACTCCAGTGTATTCTGTGACAAATTGCAAGTCACAAGCTGCAGGAAAAGGCACAGTCAACTCTGAGACACTACAACAATGCAACAAGGTACATTAGTGAACAACTGGCAAAGACTGCATTAGCTTCCAGTTCAAGAGATAATAGTACTATTTTGATTGTATTTCTGTATGAATATGATAAGATTCCAAATTACCTCAACATTTAAAAATTTACCATAGGATAGCTGGAGTGCCAGAGTATATACAGGACAGGCTTATATTTAGCTGTGTCATGAATTTACGTGAAATCATCTTAAATGCTGACCCATAAAGTAAATCAGACATCTTGCCTGGAACTGTACAAATACAATAAAAGAGAAACTCTCAATAAGAAACAGTAATCAAATTATTTTAAACCACTTTATTCAAACCTGAGCACCTCAATATAAAACTAAACACTGGTGAACTGTCATTTTCCTTGCCAAACCCAGATTACTGCAAATTTTAAATCTGCACAAGTAAGTTTCTATCAGTTCAACATTTAAATAGACTAATTCATCTCTTCTGACACACTTTGTAGATTTCATATAATGAAAATAACTAAAAAGAATTAGTGCAATATACTGGACTGATCAAAATAAAATGTACTTTGGAAAACAAAGTTGCGAAGTTCATTACTGACAGATAGCAGTACTTATGTTACAGATACAGGAGCATCATTTATTACTGTTCTAGCCATAAAGGAAGAACTCAGAACCCCCTTTGATTAGAGAGGAAAAAAAGTTAGCTTTAAGTAACTGTACATTCTGTATACCTTTAAGCAACTCTTAAATATTACAGAAAGTATTAAACAAATGTAGACTACAATGCAGAGTACCTATTTACAGTACATTAATATCGAAATTTAAAATCAAGTTGGATGAACATAATTGTTAGTGCACTATTTTTTTCCTTAGGGGAAAAACAAACTGTAATGGCCAGCAATGATCAGAAACAAGAAAAGTCACAGACACCGAGTTTGTTGTGGTTTTACTTGAAGAGCTCTTACAGTTTGTAGAGGACAAAAAACCCCATATCCTAAGTTGTAGGGTTGAATTTACTGGTCTGTATCCTCTGAAAAGATTAGAAATGAAGTTAAACTTGATTCATCACTAATTCATTAAGATAACTAACCAGGTTGATATAATTTACATACAGTGTACCAACTAAAACTCCACTTTCTGGCAAGCATAGGATTCATAAAATTGTTAATGCAAGTATTTGTAATTAAATTATTAAACTATGGAATGTATAACTAAACAGTGGATACCTGCAGAAACAACTGGTTGCATCAATACTTCAGATAAGTAATTAATTTTTAGACCCTGTTTCTAAAAAGGTTTTAAAGCACAATTGAGAATTATGAAAAGACCCAATTCTATTTATTATAACAGTGATCAGTGTTGAGGCTACAGGAACTGGCCAATTAGGTCCACAGAGAGTAGTTCTTCTACACCCCTAATAATAACAACTGATTTTTAAAACCTTTCAACTGAAGGAAGTTTATTCTGCTTCCATCTCTCCTCTACTGCTGAAACATTACAGCCAGTGGTGGATACATGCATGTTATAATTTTAGGTCAAAAGAAAATTCTGTATCATGAACTTGACTTATCATAAGTCTCTTCGCTGTTTGGAAGATGTACTGGACCAGGTTAAGCACTCCAATTCCATGGTTATTAACAGTTAGGAAGCAGAAGAATATTCAGAACAGTTTAAAGCAATCGATCTTTTAGTTACTACAACATTGACTCTTGGGTGGTTGTGTGGGTTCAGTAAGGTCTACTCCTCTTCCTCTGGCAGAGCTGGCTCCTGCATTCTGTGGTTCATTCTTGGGCAATTTTTTTGCTGTAAGATGAACAGGAAATAAGAGTTAAAACTGAGATTTTACTAAGATTAATTCACCTGAGCACACAAAAGTCAACACACTATTATTCTATAAGCATATCAGTATACTCATTATATAATCTCATTTAAGTCAGTGCACTGGTAATGAAAGAAGTTAAGACACTTACCTTCTTAATGATTAACTGCCTTATCTATGATTTCCAAGAGTGAAATGCATTAGTAACTTGAGCACACAGGTGTACTATGCTGGCAAATGACAGCTCTTGTGGTAATCCACCCACACAGAACAGGTTTTAAGATCAGGATGTTTGTGCGAAAAAATACAGAAACATTGAAAAGGCCTGACACAGACAGAAATGGGTCAAACTAGTTCCCAGATACCTAGCCAAAGTAAGTATTTCCACACAAAATATAAAATGGCCCTCAGCACCAGATCAAGCCTCTCCTATTTTGTTTTCAAGCTGTCTCTTCTCAATCAATTGACCAGTAATTTCTTTGTTGCCTCTGTAGCTCCAGGGTACCCCTCCAGTCCTGACATGAAAAATAAGGGTGACAACTGTAACCTTTCTGAGCAGGTAGCTTCTCCTAGATTTCTTCCATCAGAAAATTGCTTATTTTAACCATAAAAGTCCATAAAGACTTCCATGGGTCTGTCTTCCATATGCATGCTTTCATTCCAAAGTAATTACTTTGGTCAGCCTTTTAAAGAACAGCTTCTCCTGAAAGGAACAAAATGCACCAGAAAACCAGCAGAGCACACATCAACAAGGTGTTGCAGTGCTAGGTAATCTCATCTAGATACTCTTTCCCACAAAAGGGTGGACCAGAGGGATCTTTTAAGGTCCCTTCCAACTTGGGCTGCTCTCCAGATCTGTGATAAAACCCAAAAATTCACATTGTACTCAGCTGCTGAGACAGTCCAAAGAAACAAAGCACCAGTAGAAAAATGCCTTCAGAGCACTATAATTTTGAATTCTAGAACTCAATTAACTTTTTTTTTTAACTGAAAGTTCTGAATGAACTCCAAAGCAGTCAATTTACAAGCAGCTGTGGCTTGTATCCCACAATTGTCAGTGTTCTCATTTTTCATTTTCTCCAAGTTTTTAAGATAGTTACACATGGTCCTGAGAATGGCACCCACACTATGCAGGCCATTCCAAATTCCATGCAATACTTATACCCTCATCAAGATTTCCTTTCAGAATCTAATGCTGCACAGATCTTGTTCTGATGCACTGACAAAGCTGAATTTCACCTCAATTATGTAAAAGAATACTCCCATAGCCAGACAATGTTGCAGACAAAATACCTGGGTATTCTTATTAACTGGGTATTGTTTTCCTCAAATTTATTTTGTATACTTAATTAAAATATGGACAGGTAAGAATCATTGTTGAGATGCCAAATTACAAAAAAAAGCCAACATATTTTGGTGATTATATTTTCTTTCTTTTTTTTTTAAAACAGGATGCAAACTGCATTATTAAACACATCAATTTTGAAACTTCACCAACAGTGCAATTGAGCATTTCTGTATCATTAAATGCAGGCCTATCCTGAACATTTAAGAGAAAAATATACTTTCCTGTCATACAGTTATATGTTTGTGTCCATCCCTTCTCCCCAAGTATTTATAGTTAATATGAAGGAAGTTATAAAGTGTTGCTATAGTGATAATTTAATTTGCATCTGCTGGAAGTTTGAAGCACACCACAAATTACCTTCCACTTTCCTGACTGGAAAAGCAGAGGATAAGAGCTCTTTAGAAACATTTAATTTTAATAGCAGTGACTTTTTCCACAAAAAAGGAGAGGTTACTGTGGTGCAACATGCAAGACAGATCTAATGAGGTTATTTGATGCTATACATTACTATTTCACAGTAGCAGAGCTCCTACTGTGATTAAGATTATTATTTCATAGATTAGTGACCAGCCTACAAAATGCATTCTTTCTTTTTTCTCCTCTTTCAAAAGTTTATCAATAATTAAATACAATTTTGGGTATATCAATGGAATACACAAAATTTCTTAGTAATTTATACTCTAGTATTACATGTTACCAACTTTACAGAAATCCCTAAGATTACATAAGGTCTAAAAACATATTAGTCAATTTACTTTTCACATGCAGCATCCTTTACTTGTAACTTGGACTCTGAATTTAAGCACACATTGCCATCTTTGGCACAACTTTTGGATTTCAGAGAGCTGCATTTAGGATTTCAGATATCTGACTAAACGAAATTAAACAAATAAAAAGGAAACTTCAGTGCCAGAACTAACTAAGGTCAAACCCAAAAATCTTGGGTTAGGAAGATTGCAATGGTCTAAATCTCACGAAAACAATTCCCTTAAAGTTCTCAGTTTGTTCATACACTCACCAATTGCCATGAATATTTCATTTACGTTCATAGATGTTTTGGCAGATGTCTCCATGAACAGTAAGCTGTTGTCATCTGCATAAGCCTGTGCTTCCTGCAAGTTAAAATAAGAAAACATTGCTTCATTAAAAAAATTAAAAATCACACATTTACAACATGTAGTACTTCTATTGCTACTAAGGAACAATTTCTATACCATTTTGAAAGACAGACAGTTTGTTGAAACACTCATGTGACAATACGTTATTCAGTAGCTTTTGCGAAGTTACAATTCCATCAAGTAGCTAAACAGTTAGAAATACAATCTTTAAAATTCTTACTAATCTTGAAAATATCCAGATGGAAACATGGCAGGTAAAACTAAATAATAAATGAAAATATTTATGAAAGGGACAACCCCAATCCAGAACACTAGCTCTGACAGTAAGAACAAATGAGCTCCAGGAGTGCCATCAAATGTCAGCAAGTCCATTATTACCCTGAAAAGAAGGCAGGTTGCAACTATCTTAAATGTTTCAAGCACTGAGGCAGATGGATCAGAACAATTTCATTATCCTGATAGAAATTCACAATTATAACACATAAGCAGTATTAAGTATTTTGTCATGTTATCTCCCTTTTCAGTATGAATTTTCATCTGATACACTGCTTGTAAGAAATTTACCATTTTTGCCATATCCTATTAGTCAATTCAGCTGAGAATCCCCATCTTCTTCTGAGTATGTAACTGGCTTTGCATTCAATTAAAAAAATCTACAAAGAAGCCAACCTACAAAAGATGTATGATGGAAAGAAGAATCTACAACATTCTATAGTTATTTAAGTGACACCTTCTAAGATCTATGTTACTATACCTGAAATACCACATTAACAAATACCTAGAAATCTAATATGTGATTTGCAACAACAAAGGACTGCCAAGTCTGCAAGAAGCCCAAAAATCCACATTAGCAAAAACCTTAACATTTGAAAAATATTAAAATTTTAATTGTTCAAAAAATAGTAAAGGTAGGTCTACTTTGGTAGTTAAATTTGATTACATTTTTGACTGCAATCATATACAATGTTTTTGTTTAATACCACACTTCTTCACAAAACACAAAGGTCTTCTGACAAACAGCTTTATGTTACAACTGACATGGAATTAGAAAACTGAGTTGTTGAATTCTGGCAGAAAAACACCTGCACCCCTGCTAACCTCGTAATTCAACTCTCTACAGTTACAAAGATTCATTACTATATACAGCATTATCTCACACAGTGCCACCAAATACAGGTTAAAAACCATAAGACAATTAATGACTAATAAATACTATCTTAATTCAAATTCAGTCAATCATGAATGGACCAAAACTATGTGCAGTAAGATTTCTGTTCACTTTGGAATCTATTTTCTGATGACTTGGCTAAACTTTCTAGAAGATAAAATACAGCAGTGAGAGCACAGATATAACCACTAAACCAAAAAGAATGCCATAAAAAGCACAATGACAATTTGAACACTGCTTCAGCAGTACAGTCTAAGCAAGTTAGGCACATCAATCAGCTTTGTATCATATGATAATCAAAATTCTCCGGCTTACAAGTCAGATAGAACCGTTTGCACTGAGTGACTGCTATCTCATCCACTGAAACTCGAGATACAAGTAAATTTTGGGTTGAAGGCAGAGGTCACACTGAAGAACAGATATTAAATTAGCCCTAAAGATACTCAAATGAGTTATTCCTCAAAGTCAAATTTAACTATTCAAAAAAGTCTGTTGCTACATATCACTTGTACAGAAATAGGTTTTTCAGTAACATGTGTAATTTAATTAGTCTCAGCTGACATTTATATTTAACAGCATGACCTCCATAAGAACTAGTTAGGTTGTGCACATAAGCTCCTCCCAGGTTTATTTACTATCTATTCAAACAAAATGATATTTCTATGAACAGAAGTTTTTGTACATACCTGGAAATCCACAGCTCTCTTGTTAGCTAGATCAGCTTTGTTTCCTGCTAAGGCTATTACAATGTTAGGACTTGCTTGTCGCTGAAGTTCTTTGACCCAATTTTTCGCTCTGGCAAAGGACTCCTGTTAATGATTGCAAAATGATGCAACTGAGTTTTGTCATCCTTTTGTACTCACCTATTATCCCAATCTCTGTTATCTACACTTCAAGAACAAAAGACCAATGCAAGGCTGATACCTTAGTCCAAAGGCACACTCCAACTTGCCAACTGAGCTTTCAAAACAAAACATTCCTACCTTAGTTCTCAACAGTGCTTAGTTGGGATAAGGTTGAAAAGGTAAGTAAAGATAGGAAGACCTTTATGCAGACAGAGTAAGGAAAGAGAAGTAGTTAAGAGAGAAGATGGGATTTTTAATTTCTCTAGAAGAACCAAGTGCATGAGCAGCTATATTGAGAGGGTCTCAAAATTACATTCTAATTACGGAGCACTGTTCATTATGGTACATGATTTCGGGGGTTTGTGAGACTTTGGGTTTTAAGTCTCATTTTATTTAAAACAAGTGAAGCTTATCTGATCTAAGATCAAATAAAAAGAAATTAAGTAACCTTAGGTTTTGGTCTCAATGGCTTGTGCCACCTTTCCAATTCATAGTTGCAGTAATACAATATTAAAATAATGTCTTTCACTATGAGAAATAAAACTGCCACCCACAATGTGGCTCAAACTTGGTGAACTGATTTAAAGGCGAGTTTGAAACATTTTTACAATACAATTTACTTTCTCCCTTTTTGCTTTTTAAAACAAAAAAACTCAAAAACCAAAACAACCTAGAAATGGTCCTTTGACAAGAAAAGTTCACAGACACAAATTAACATCATACATCCAATATGAAATAAGCAACCTGGTCTAGCAGATGTCCCTGCACACGGCAGATGACCTTTAAAGGTTTCTTCCAACCCAAACCGTTCTATGATTCTACAAAATCATTAACTGATTCACACAAGTCAGTGAGGAAAATTAAGACTCAAGGCAAGACTAACTTCCAAATCCCCCTCGTACCTCCCTAATACAGCAGTACTTACCTCGTTTGTAATGTCGTATACCACTATAGCTGCTTGTGCTCCTCTGTAGTACATGGGTGCTAAACTGTGGTACCGCTCTTGCCCAGCTGTATCCCAAATTTCAAATTTTACTGTTGTATCATCCAGACATACAGTCTGGGTTAGAAAAGCAGCTACAAAAAAGACAGAGGTGCTGAAACTAGAATTCTGTTTATATCTCTATATTCATATAAAATTATCTTCAGAGAGATGCAAATACAATTTCCTCCTAATAAAATATAGCAGGTTTGATGCAAGCGTGAGCTGACAGACTGTAACTGATCAACACAGAGGAGTTATTTAAACAAACAGACTTCCCTCAGGTTAAAGACATAAGAAAAGAAGTGGAAAGGATTCCCTTTTTTCCTGTACTAGTGAATCTGAGTAACCATAAGCCTTCTGCTAAACCTTCTAGATATCTTTCATCCTGCTTCAGCAGACTGTATTATAGAGTACCAGTAGCAATAACCCATCATGCTATAATCCAACAGTTCAGACATTTTCCATTCTACACATTTACATCACTTCAATACTATCTTAAAGCTTTGATTTTCAGCTCCTGACAAATTCATCTTAGCTAATAGGTATAGAAGAAAAGTGCTTCTCAAAAGTTCTTGTTCTTAAGGCAGCATGACTTTGCAAGTGATCTTATGAGTTATTTCAGCACAATTTCGACAGCCTGCAGTTTCAGGGCAACTTGTATCCATTGCTGCTACAGGCAAATGCATTAGCATAAATAATGTTCTTCCAGTTACAGAAAATAGTAAATAACTGTTTTCAAACAATCACTCCTAGTAAAGATTTTTCATTCAGATTAAAGTACATATTAAAAATATGGAGGCAAGTACCCACACAATACAGAAACTAGTACTAAAAAACTAAGGAAAGCCCACTACTTGGCTGGAATGGGGACTCTCATCACTGGGCATACTTACAGATTGTGGCCAATTTAAATCAAAGGTCTGAAGAGACACTGATCCACTTCCATACCTGGGATGTTATCCTGTCCTACATACTCCAAGACATCATAGCCTATGAATCATTCCAAAATGGCTGCAACCTTCAACTCAACTTACTACAGAAGAGGAAAGCCAAGCTAACCTTGTTTTGTAAGGGACACTGTAAATAGGAAAGAGAAATGTCCCTGTTTCAGCTGTGAGTGAGCAGCTGCAACTTAGTTGCCGGCTGGGGTTAAACCATGACAAGAAGCTGACTCCTTAAGTGTCAGGTGCTCCTGCTTCAGGGGTATTAGCATCCATCACACATGAGCAGGCAGGCTGGAGAAGGTAAAGGCTTGGATGTTCCAATACTAAATCCTCCTGAAACTCTCTAAACGCTAAATATCCAAGCATCAGTAAAACAGGCTCCACTTGGCAGCTCCTTAAGCAGCCTAGAACCAAAAGAGAGTGAAAACAACCTATAGATCCTGCACTAAACTAAGGGCTTCCTCCTCAGAATCAGCTCAATATTATGTTTGTTCAAGCCAGAGACAAAATGCAAATGGATTTTGAAGTTCTTACAGACATTATTCTTTGAGTAGAAAAATATACCTACACTCCATAAATGAAGGTACTTGGGAAGAGAGTTAAAACAAGGGGTTTATTGTCTGGCATCCTTGTTTTTGTTGAAAGGAACATTTCAACCACCTTAAAACGCTAGTTAAGCTTTGCAAAAAGGGTAACTTCCTTCTATCTTGCAAGGCCATAGTAAACTGACAAATAATCAGCTGTGTTAATTAACTGAAAGCCTATCATCCTTAACAGCCAGACTTTTGTCTTAAGCAACTAACAGGCATTGCCACACTACTCTGAAGTGGCAAAAACACACCAGCACCATCCAACATGTCTGCCTTTAACTGCACTCCCTTTCAGATGTTTTTATTCATATTCACAATGAACATAAGCCTCTCTTTGTTAAAAGGCCCTTCTGTATACAAAGGAAATTATGCCTTAGGCAACTACAAGCTACACAGCTAGACAGCTTTCTCTATAGGAAACTTTTTCTGAATCCCAACATTGCTGCATTTACTATCTCTCAGCTGTATCATATGGCATTTTGTTTTTCCTGTTTTATATAGAAGAGGCACAAGTTAACACAGATTACACTAAATGCTGTATACCTGAACTTGAACTTAGGCTCCTATTTAACTTCTTCATAGATTTTAAACAATGTAACAAGTTTTGGGTTATCCCAAACACTACAATGAGAACAAATTGAAGGGAGGTTAAATGAATTGGAGATCACTGAAAAGAACAATGAATTTCACTTAATTTTAACCATTTTTTTAAAAACCAAAAAAGCTCACCAATACTGTAAAGTTAATTGACTATACATCTTTGAGAATGCTCTCCATGTTACTACATAGCTGAATGAGGGAATACAGAAACCTTTCACACTAACACCTATCCTAAAGCTATTATAAAATGCACAAAGCCAAGTGTGATTAATAAGACTGGTAAAGGAGAAAATATGTGCTTCTCCATTTATGCTGACAGATACATGTATTTATTTTGTGTAACAGCTAGAAATAGGGCAAAAGAAGAATGCAGTGAAACTCAGCTTCTATTTATTTTTGTAAGCTTTGTAGAGTTTTGACATTTCAACAACTGTTGGTGTGTGAAGAGACAACAGACCACTGAAAGGGCTTCACATAAATACTACAATGGAACAGATTGACTCATGCAAGCAGCAACAGCAACTACTGGAGAATATTTATCAAACCACAAAATCCATTTTTTTTTTTTAAATCTGTATGTCATTTGGTAGTTTTAGGGTAAGTTTAAGTTTATCCAAGGAGGAACACAACTCAAAGCACAAACAACTTCAAAATACAGTAAAACATGTATCTGTCAAGGGGAAGAGTGGCATAAAATCTGTTCACAGTTGCACAGATTTTTTTATTAATTCATTAGTCAGCATCTGTTTTGTTTGAAGTCACAAAATGTAAAACCAGCACATTAATAATCTGTGATTACTAATAAAGAAAGGTATATCCAGAAATGTAGCAAATGCTCCCAAATCAAAAGCAAAGCCAGGATGCAGAAATAACAAACTTTTTGGAAGATGCAGCACTTTTTTTTTTCTAAGGAACTAAGTTCTTAACTCTTAACCAGTTGTTTCATGCATTAAGCATACATCACAAATAAAATAGCCACATGTCCACTCACAAACAAAATATCACACGGAGTCCAGGTTTCAGAACTATGCAGTTCAAGAATACATTTACTTCTTCCACTTGGCATGGATCTTTGCTACAGCCATGTGCCAACTACCTTTCTCTTAGAAAGTTATAATTCTCAATTACAGACACAGGGCTCAGATTTGAGTTTTGATCCTTGCTGTCAATGACCCACTGCAGAAGTGCCATTACGTTAAAGGTTGGCAAGGACAAGGACAGAATACAAACCCAATGTGAAACAAATTAACAGGATTATTTTCTCACCTCCAATCGTACTTTCTTGAAACTCATGAAACTGTCCTTTTACAAAACGAAGCACCAAACTTGATTTGCCAACTGCAGACTCTCCTAAAAGTACTAGTTTGAATTGGCAAATTTTATTTCCAGCATTTGGCCCATTGGGTCTTGTTGCTCCTCGATTAGCCATGTCCAAATTAGAAAGAAGTCCTTTGTTTCAAAAGCTTTTGAAAGCAAGTTCCAGGATTCAGACCTCAGTGGTTCTTCTGCCAGTAACAACCTATTTGTGAGAAGACAGGGGATGGTATTAGATTTACAAACTAAGTATGAAAAACTCTCATTCACTAATGAAACAGGTACTACATGTAACTTCACTTGATATTTACTAAACTCAATAGTCCAGAATACAGCTATCATTGCTGGTAAGTTGTCAACTATATTCAGAATTTACAATAAATGAACCAATTATCTTCTTTAATACCTAGTCTTCCCATTAAGGTTCAGATTAGGACATTAAAATTATACTACTTCTTGCAAGACTTTAGTCTCTTGTTCCTTAAGATATCAGATTCAAGTATAATACAACAGATTTAGACTTTCAAATTATTGGGAAAATATCAAATGACAAGAAGTAATAATTTTTCCATAATTATGCTATTGCTAGCCAATATTCCAAAGCCTGCACCAATAAAGGATGCTAAAAACCTGAGCCAATTGGGAAAACTCAAATACCACAATAAGTTCTTTGCAACTGTACTTAATTCACTTCTATCAAATGCAATTTCCTTAAATAAAAGTACAGAAGGTCTTCACATACAAACCACCAATACCTCCTCTAATTAGCAATTGTACTGAGAAGCAACAGTAAAGCTTTACACATGAAGAAAACCGGATTTTTCTTGACCAGTAAGAATTCCAGATCACTCAGTAAAAGCCACCAGAGACAACAGATAACAATAGATTTCTTTCTATTTTCAATACTAATACATGTCTTAGCAGATCAATATTCACCACAAAGATCTTCATCAAGAACAACTAGCAATAGTGCATTCCTTAGTCTGCCTCTTCTTTCCAACTCCTTAAAAAACACGCCCCCCCAGTATTTATTCATATGGGCAGAGAACCATTTGGACTCTGCTGGTATCACTTCTGAACACAATATTTATGCTTTCACACACTTAACAGTAGATATAAAACAAAAGGCACCCCCAAAGCAGCCTATGGCTTTGTCCTACTCTAGTTGATTATTTACTGGAACTGTGTACACTTTGTGGGGATACAGCTTTTCCAGTATCCAGGATGCAAGCAAGTCAGTTTGGAACACATTCTCCTAATGCAGAAAATGGCTTCAATACTTAGTTGTAAAAACACAAGGAAATGCAACACTTTCAAATTACTTCTTAGTCGTTATTCCTTGTGGTAAAGCAACTACATTTTAAACCAAGCAGTAGCCTTTAGCCACCCTCAGTACACAGATCAGGCACCTGAGCATTCCAGTTTGCCATACGCTGAGCTCAGGCACTACTGGCCTCCACTCTCCTTCCTAACTCTGCCCCCCTTAGTAAACTCAACCCACGTCCTGAAAAACCTTCCTTCCAGAAGGTGCTTCAGCACTCTAGCAGATACTCCCTTAAAAAATTAATTTTCATGGGATAAACAAAACCAAAAATGTTAGCACTATTTACTGAATTACATCCCACTTGAAAAATGGTTATTCTGTTTCTCAATGTAAACAGAACTCGAATACAGGTCTTAAAACTATTTTCAATATCTTAAAAACACTCCTATTTGCTCATGTTGCTCCTCTTCCTGTATCTCTCAAAATAATTTAGCTTCTTCCAGACAGCATATTACAATTCTGTATTCTGTCCTGAGTTTGTGTCCTATTGACTACTACATCATCCTAAAATCAAAAGATACATATTTGAGTTGTACTACATAATCTACTAAGTATCACATTTTAGATATATGTTCTTACAAATATGTGAAAGTGTACCACAGTGAAACAATGTTCCTATGAAGCAAAAAAGCCTCTGCATACCTTGCCACAATTAAGTTCCATACTCAGACTCTTACTCATTAAAGATATTTTGGTGGAATATTTCAGAATACAAGAACATATCCAGCTATTTTAAAAATACCAGACCTTTTATCCTTATACCAAAACCCAACAATTCATGCACTGCTGGTGTGTTGGTTCTCAGGCAAGACTCTTCCCCCTCCACGCTGCTGAAATATGCATCAGAAGTTGTGGAGCAATTTGGATAAAAATGGATCAGTGACAATAGTTAATCTCTTCCTAATCATATTACAATAGAGAAAGAAATAAGGCACAGCCAAAATACAGGTAGCTCAGAATACTGTTAGCCATTTGTTTATCTTTTCCTTTGGAAAATTAATGAAGACAATTAAGTTATTTCTGGTTTAAAAAGGAAAAACCCATCTGCTCGCGGTAGCATTCGAGTGTGTTCAGACAATCATGAAATAAATAAAACCCCTGTAATATTAATACATCCCATGTTCTTCCAGACTCTGCAGCATTCATAAAGACATAAAGGACAACATCCAGTGACCGTGCAACTCAGTACTCTTGGGAGCAAGTGACTCCTAGCTGACACACAGTGAGGAAATCAACCCACTACACTGAATTACTCCCTATGACCAGTGTTTTGCTTACTGTTCCCTATGCTGAGAGCAAAGTGAGGTATGACAGAAGAACAGGCAAGACTGATTTAACTCATACTATTTATCTGTTTCAACTGGCCATTTACAGCTTCCAGTTATTCAGATTTGTATCACTTACAAAATAGTAATCACTACCCTTGCAAAACTCCTTCAGAACACAAAGCTGAAACAGGTTGTCAAGAAAAACATACTATTCCATTTTTATAGATGCCCAAGCTACAGAAGCTGTAGCGATTGGAGAACTTCAAAGTTTACACCCTTACAGCATCCCACTCTCAAAGTCATTCCAGATAGTCAGATACCATGTACAAAAATAACCAGCTGTCAAGCTGTAGCAAAATCTAAGAAATACACCCTGCAAACCTCATTCATTTGATAGTCACATCAATGTTACTAATAAATTAATAATAAAACCTACTACAGTCATACCACCCACTTTTTAACAGCTCAGGATAAAATAAATGCAAGACTGAAAACCTGATAGAGCACATCCAGATGAATTCAATATGTTAAAGAAGTCACTAACACTTCTCTAAGTGTATATGGAAATCATCACCTTTTGAAGTTTCAGATGATGTTGAAGCT
>JAWWLZ010000082.1:35784302-35801140 GCA_035041345.1 Poliocrania exsul | reverse complement strand
CGCTATGCCCCGGAGCGGGAATGGAAATACTTGCGCTGGAGGACGCGATCCACGAATCCCACTGACGAGATGAGGCGGCAGTGCCAGCCTGCGCTTCTGCACTGCCGGGCAGCGCCGCGCACAACCGCGCCGGGCGGGCCGGGGGCCGGAGCAGGGTGATGGACCGGGGCAGGGTGAGCCGGGGCAGGGCGGGCGGAGCAGGCGAAGCGCGGAGGCGGCTCCTCGGAGGGGCGAGGGGCGGGGGCGCGGCCGAGCTGTGCCAGCCCCGCCGCCACTGCCGCGGCCCCGACCCAAACACGCTCGCACCGCGCACACGCACTTCCGCCGACGCCGCCACGTCACGGCCCGCACGCGCCGGGCCTTTCCGGTTCGCCCTCTCGGTCACGTGGTGCCTTTCCCGTCCCACCTTTCCTTCCTTTTGTTCCCATTCGCGCCCCAGCGCACCGGGCGCTCCCTGGCCCCTGTTCTGCACCTCCTGCTTCTCCCCAGCCCTGCCGGGAACAGTCTCTGCGAGCGACCCAAGTGTATTCCCACCGTCTTCCATCTTTCGTTTACTGTGAGGGTGCCGAGGCACTGGAACAGGTTGCCAGGAGAGGTTGTGGATGTCCCGTCCCTGGAAGCGTTCAAGGCCAGGCTGGATGGGGCTCTCACTAGCCTGGCCTGGTGGGAGGTGTCCATGCTCATGTTCCTCCTTATTTCAGGGGTGTTAGGACTACGAGCTTCCAGCCCACACCATTCCATGATTCCATGCCAATCCTTTAGGAACTGCAGGGGCAGTGCTGCCTTGAGAAGGCGACTGAGCTGTCCCACTGACATCGGATGACACAGACAGAAAAGTCCTGGTTTAATTCCCTGAAAGAACCGTTTTCCAAAACCATTAGTCAAATGAGTTGAAAAGAGGAGCTAAACAGGAAAATCTGAATTGCAATTGGGAATTTACCAAACTTTTTTAAACATTGAACACCCACCGATAAAGACTTGGAGGCTGACTCATTATTGACAGTGCTAAAATCCTGAGAGGACAGGTTGCTATCCTAGAAAACTCTTGGTTGCTTTTGTAGATGGATATAAACAATGTCTTGATTGCATCATAGCATGAAATATGACCTTGTGAGAGAGGAGGAGGATCAGCTGATCACGGACTGTAAGTGGGCTGCATAGGAAGCAGAACAATCATGCTAAAGTGTTTCTGCAGTATGGCAGGTTTTACAAGGTTGGCATTTGAAGGAAATAAAAAAAACCATCCTGGTAAGATGTTTATCAATAATGGTATTTAGTAATTGATATTGATACAGTTTCAGATACTCCATGTTTAGGTACTCCATCACAGGAAATACTTAATCAAGAGTTGTTGTTTTGGTTCAATCATGTGTGTTTAAATGAAGCAAAATTTAAGTTAGGGAAAGCCTGTGGTCAGTGTTATGCTAGAAGTGAGACTCCAGTATGCCATTCATTCATAAAATATGCCTCTAGTGTTAGTTATCCAGTCAATTCTCTTGCCAATGCAGGTTTATCTCTTCCTGTTGTTGCTGGCACTTTAAAAATATTCTGATTACAGAGGAAAAAAAGTTTAAATCAATCACATCACAGCTTTTTTTTTTTTTCTTTTTTAATAATCTGCATTCTTTAACTGGTTAATTTCAACTAAGTAAATCAGAATGGGGAAATTATTACTCTGAGACCAAAATGGTGTGCCAGTGGAAAAGTCTACATAAAAGAAGACTTGAAGAAGATGAAAAGAAAAACAACAAAGTGATGTTACTCCATTCACTTCAGTATGTTAAAGTAGTGATATATCCATATATGAAAACAAACAAACAAACAAAACCAAAACAAAACAAAAAAATGGAAAACAGAAACACAGACAGATACCGATTTGTTGATTTTCCTCTCATTCTACAAGGCTATGATATTTTACAAGCAGAGAAATATTTCTAAAGCAGCACTAAAAAAATGCATGTCATACATGGCATTTGATGTTTCATGTAATCTTGTCAAATGAAGTAGCACTGATACAATGCAAGTCCATTTCTGTTTGCAGCTACAAGCTAAAACCTCTGAAGTTATGGCATCGTACAGCTACAGAATGAGTTGGATCCACCAATGATGTCATGCAAAAATTACTCACCAGAAGACATAGTTTTGTAGTCTGAACACAGCAGACTGAACTAGCTCTGCTGGGACTGCAGGCTCTCTAGATCTGGTGCAGATGAGAGTAAAGGAGTGTGACAACTGGCCAAGAACCGCCTGTTTGGCAGTAAGTTTTAGTTAGATTCAACATGAAACCACGAACTCAGTTTACACAACAAGAATGAGAGAAAATACAAAACATAATGCAGCCATGTCCAGAAAACAAGAACTATAACAATCTATATGTAGGGATCATAGTCTACGCTTATAATATAAATGGATAAATATAGGATTGGAATAATCTATCATATTATCAGATGTATCTGAAGTTCAAGGCTGAGTGGAATTTTTGATAAAGGAATTCTATTCATGTGATATAGCTGCACTTACGAAAAGTGGGCAAAAGGATAATGTATTACTTTCACATGGGAGATTAGATAATTTTTCTCTTCAAAATGCTTTGAGCAGACTTCAGATGTGCTGTAGTAGGCCATTTTGCTGAAACTGCTAGCATGAATGGAAATTTCATATGCTTTTTGTCTGTTAAGTATATAGGCAGTCTGTGTTTTGGATTATGCGATGGATGCACTCTGAAACTTGGATCCCACAACAGTGGTGCTACAACACCGGTGCACTGTTAGGAAGCCTGTGTTACACTCTTCTTACTGGTAGACCACAACAGTCAAAACCGCTGTAGTGCATTTCTCTTGCTCTGTGAAGCTCACAAATTGTTTGCAGCTCGTTGACAGTTACGCAGAGGGTCAGCAAACAGCAAAATGCGTCCTGAATATATGAATTAGACCCAAGAGAGCTGTGGCAGTAATCAAATGACCAAGTTCCCATTACTGTATTTTGGGCTTGACAAGTCTCTGTGAATGCTAGTGGTGAGGACGAGCTTGTTCTGTTACAGTATGGACAAACAGATGTTTAAAGAAAGCTCTGAAATCACACAGATAACCCTACCAGTGATCATATTTTATTTCATTAGGGGTCATATGTCAAATACCAAAACTGAAACTATGATGAATGATATAAATGAATTTATGTTAGTGGATTATGGTTTCACGAGATGTATTTCCACCTATTTTAAAATTTCTCTGCAGAGTTCTCTGCTCAGCCTTTTTGTGTTTAAATCCAATGCTGGATCTGTAATAATAAATGAAAGTTGACTTCAGGGGATGTGCAGAATCTCTTTAGTCTGTTTGAACTTCCCAGGTTTTTTTCATATGTCCATCTGCTATATTATCCTTTTTTTTCCTGTCTTCTATCTCTGCTTTTCTGTATTTTCTCTGTACCTACATTGGTTTTGTCATATCATAGCATATAAATGGGTGCAGCACATAGAAAGGAGTAAATTTTATATCTGTAAACAAGTTCAATAAAAACCATGAAAGTGACCAGGCAATAGTGACAGCAAAGTGCATCAACATAGCTGATGTCCTTCAGGTGTTTCACAAAATTTGCAGTGTTTTACATGGAGTTCTCTGACCTTCAGAGACTTTAAGGAATTGACAAAGTTAGTGCTTTGACTGTCGTCCATGCCAGCACCATACTCAGAGTGAGAATTGTGTTGCAGAATGTGCGGTGTTTGTGCTTCATAAGGAAAGTAAAATGCAGGGGTTTGGGCCGTTTCCATTCCTCAGTTTTAGCCTAAACAAGACAGAAAAAGGCACCAGATTGTGGGAATTGGATATCAGCAAATAGTGAAATGTCAAGTTACTGTTGAGGAAAAACCTGCTGCTGTAGAATGGAAAATTTAGTTCAACTTTTTCCAAACAGATTTCTCACTTTTTAAACATAGGAGATAACAAATTCATGCTGAAGTAGAGTTAATTTTTTTTTTCTTAAATTGAGTTTAGTTGGGTTTTTTAATTCATCAGCTTATATTTAAAATTTACAGTTCCTTCCCACCCTACAAATATTTTTCCTGTGGATGAAATAACTTTCAGTATCAGAAAGAATGAATATGACACTGATTCCTAAAATGAGAAGAATTATAGGAAAGAATGTACATTGTTAGTAGGTTTCAAAATGATTTATAGAGACGTCCATTTCTGCTGAAAACAACCATATAGAGGCAAAAAGAGAAGGCCAAGGACTTCAACTCTACTTGTTTCAGCAATAGGCATTCTCTGTACATGGCTGGGTCCTACTTTTCTTCCTTTAACACAACATACTTCATTGGGGCTGAATGGATTCTTTCAATTAGCAAGTGTGGCCACCTACTGGGGAAAAAACAATGTAAAAATAAATCAGCAATGTACAGACTGTACAAAACCAATACCTTGAACACAGATAGTCATCTAGAAATGCAACAAACACAAGGATAATAATCATCCTCTTTCCTATGCCCTATTATTGCCGTCTAATTTTTGCTCTTCCTCTGTATAAATAGTTCCCTCTTTTTCTGACAGCTTTATCCTTACCAGTTGCTTTTCCTAATGAGATCAAATTCCTCCCAGATTTCTAACACCTGCAGTTTTGTTCAAATCACTATTTAGCCTTTACTAGATAGAACTTGGACCTTACAGATGAATGGATCACAAGGCAAGACATAACCAAGCATTTTATTTATTAAACTACCAACTATTTTGCAGGAGCACTCTAAACTTTAAGTAACAACAAATATGATTTAAATAGGAAATGAACTGAACACATTAAGAATTTAAAATTTAGTTCCCAAGTGATCATGGATGATGTTAGGGGTGTGGTACAGCCATGCCTACAGCAGAAAAACACACCTACTTTTGGAAAAGGGCACCAGCATGGCCACAGCTACATCATGGCTGATACCAACATAAGGCTTCTTGCTGGAGAAGACCAAGCTCTGTTCACGCATGCTGGAAGTTAGCTGATCATAGCAATGATGTGTGCTGTCAATGACCTTGACAGCCAGAGCATGTTATCAGGCACCTCTACTGCCTGAGCCCTCTCATATTCCATTTGTAGGAAAGGGTCCTGAGAATTCAGTTTTAATTTGGCATCCTTCATTTAAAATCCTGACCAAACAAATTTTAGAGCAGAGACTAAAATGGTAAGAGCTGATAATGTTTGTTGATTAATTATGATTAAGGCCTGTATGTTTATATAAAATTGGTCTTGCTGTCACAGGACTATAGAGAATGAAGCAGGATGTGATTAAATTTCGATATTTCTCTAGGAAGAAGGTGAGAGTTTGCTAAATGTCATCTGAGAATAAAAGTCTTTGTGAGAGCTGAGGGTCTGCTAAACAGCAGTGAGACTTGTTCAGTCTTACTCGAGCTGCTTTTCTGAAATAGTCCACATCTGTTCCTCAAAGGCAAATACAGATATATGAGGTGTTGACTCATGGAAGACAAACAATGAGCACTCACACACGGGTGATGCTGTCACTCCCCTCGGTGGTGGTGAGTGCGTGGGAGCTGCAGTTTCCTCGGGAGGAACAGTCTCAGCACACAATATTTTATTCGTATGTTTCTACACCTGAAAACATTTGTGAAAGGGGTTGTATTTTTTATTACAATAATAAAGATTTAACGTTTGATCAGACTTTTCTCCATGTAAGACCTCATTTCAACCCCAAGAAGACCCTACCCGTCTGTCTGAAAGCTGGTAGGTTTTCAAGGACTTAAGAAATGTGCTATCTCTGTGGCTGAGCCTTAACTAATTTTTTGGATCACGACAGTTACAAAACAGCCCCAGTGTAATTTATTTCCTGAATTTCTCCCAGGGGTGAGAGATGCAGGGCGGTGGGGGAATGCTGGGGGCGATGGCGGAGCGCTGTGCGGGGCAGGACGGGGGTGCCAGGGCGATGGCGGAGCGCTGTGCGGGGCGGTCGGGCCGCTGGCCTGGCACGAGCGCTGCCGGCGCTGTCTCCACGGCCGCCATGGACGGGCCCCGGCGGGACGGGCCCCGGCGGGACGGGCACACTGGCTGTGAGTGCCTTTGACGGAGGGGTCTTACCGCTACCGCGGAGCCGCCCCCGCTTCTCTGCCGGGTCCCGCCGAGGGAATGGAACTATCGGGCGCATCTCCCTGCAGCCCTCTTCTCTTCCCCCCAAAATGCGCATGGCTGCTTCCCCCTCCTCCTTTATCAAAACGAGGACAATTAGACAACATCCCGCGTATAGTCTGAGATCCCAGTTTGTCTGGTTGTGTGCATTATTACAGTGAGTTTGGTAATGCCTTGTTTTTTTCATTGCACTTAGGCTGGAGCGCTGCATCCCGCGCGTGACACGGTCGCGAGTTGCCTCACCGAGGTGTTACCCAGGGTGAGTCGCCTTTAAGCGCTCCTTGTGACACTTTAGTAATGATTTCCCATTAGCGAATGTGCTTTGAGACAAGCTCAGAAAAAAGAAATTATTAAAAAAAAAAGCAAACCAGTGAAGCCTTGTTGATTTTTTTCTACATCCCTTCTCTTTAGAAACTATTATATTTTGTTTTCAATGTTAGTTTTTCTCACGTGGGATCATAAAGAATAGCTAGCAGGATTGAAAAACAATTCTGGCAGGTCTTTTTCACTCTACCTGTTTTACAAAATCACCATGTGTGCTCAGTTGGGACTGAATAGAATTGGTTTAGACAGTTTTTTCCTCTGATAATACAATTGTAATTATTATTAGCAATTATTATGAATTCTGATGGAGGTCCTTCTTTACAAGGATGCCCCTGAAGAGTCAGAGAGTGCTGAGACACAAACGGATCCCATAAATGGAGTTCTTCCTTGAAATGATAATTAAAAAAAAACCCCAGACTGTGGTTTAAATGATTTCCAAAATTGCTTCATTGATGGTGTAATTGTTGTGACTGGAGTTAAAGGTTTCTGAAATTGGTAAGTGTAACATCTTACAAAGAAAGCATGAAATAGCTGTTACCCAAATTAAAGATGGGAAGGGTTGAAACTTAGCAACACTGGTTTGATACAATTTAGGCTGGGTTATGTTGACCTTAGGCTCACAATATCAGCATCTGCAGGAGCATATGTATGTTGTGTAGCCCTAAAGCATCCTCATCTTTTGTTCTTACCTCTGTGGAATCACACCAAAATGTCTGCAAGTACATTTTATTTTTGTTAATGTTTTGTGACCACCTGCTGTAAAATTGTTTTTGCTTTGCCTTATATGTAGCCCATTACTCCAACTACTGTGTGAAAGTTTCGAAATACAACAGATCCAGCTCCTGGTGCTAAAGTGATATTCTATGGCAGAGCAGATGATCCTGACATTGCAACTCACTTGACTCACGGCATAAAGTCATATTCCTCATTCAGTGTAAGATTGTGACTCTTACTTTTGTTTAAGAATGAACCACTTAAGGGTGTTCTTAATAAGAACAACTTATTTCTTCATAGTAAGGGATGAAGGTACATAGCTGAGTGATTTATAGTGCAGTATTTCACACCTGTTACGAATTACATGAATTCTGAAGTCAAATCATATGATTTATTTAGCCTGATGGAAACTGAAAAACACTTGAAGTTCAGTGACTTTTGTCAGGGACTTAATTTTTGTAGTGACTGTTGAAATATTTGTTTCAAGATTTCAGTTAATGAACAGTTGACTACCCACAATTTTTGCTGCTTTATTCTTAGGGATTACAGAGATAAAAAACAGTTGAGCTCCTAGCAAGAAAACTGCTATCTGAGAACATGCTTAGACTTTAGTGTAATTATTATGTATTCTTTCTTACCTTTGGGTTGAAAGTTATTTTGTTAGCTAAAAAGGGATGGTTTGGGCATGTCAGACTATTTTGTGTGTATTCTTCAGAGATTATTTTTGTAATCTGTAATCAAACAACTGAAGAGATCATTGGTGATTTTATCACATAGTGTTCACATTTGTAAAAATAACAGTTGTATTAGTAAAAATGCACTTTTATGAAGGAAGTAAGGCCTGATATTAGAGGATGTTGAGTAGGACATTTATTAGGCGTATACTAAATGAAAGACAACTGGGTTTTCTGTCACTCCTCAAAAGTTTTATATTTATGTTTACGATTGATTTGTTTAACCTGTACTGTCTGCTGAAGACTTTGCGTTATTAATTACATATTAACTGGAGGAAGAGTTGTAACCCTGGTGAGTTTGCTCAGTGTGCTTTTGGATCAATTGTATTTGCTATTACTTTTTTCAATATTTCTTTATATAGCATTCAATGAAAGTCTAATAATAACCCTTCTCTAGAGTCCCCATTACTTTGATGGATAACCTGAAAAATCAAATCACTTAAAGTTTTGGTCATATTTGCTCATATAATTTGACTCTAGTTTCTAAATGTGCTAAGAAAAGAAAGTCTTCCTCAAATCTTGGTGTCCTGCTTGGAGCATTTGCAAGAATTCAGGGACTTCTCTGATAGTTTAGGCTCTCTTATATTGAGAGAATCTTGTGCCTTTTATGTCTTACTCTAAGAACATTTTATTCAGATAAAATGTTCTTTGCCTTGCTACAGTCTTTGTCCACTGGAATTCTTGATGAGGAACATTAAACAATATTTCAGGAATCTAATACAAAGGTAGTCAGCTAAAGTAATACTAAAAGTGCTAAAAGACTTAAAATCTGTATAATCCTAGATTTTAAGGCATCAAGCATAGCATTGATTATTAGTGGCCTCTCAAGGTACAGTTTTGTTTTGCAACTTGGTGGATAAAATTATATCAGTGTAACCTCGTAAGATCTCATTAGAACACTTGAGCAAAGTTTTGTTCTTGTAAATGTGTGTGGGTAGTCATATTGGTGTGTGAATGATCTAATTTTGCTGGTTTTCCTGCCTCTTGTTTGTCATGTCTTTAGGTAGCTTCACTGATAAGTCCAATTCTTAAAACTAATTTTCAAGAAAAGATACAAGACATGAAAGAAGCAATCTACTATAGTAATCGAGAACAACGTTTGGGTAGAACACATGAACATTCTTCTATGTTACCTGAGGGTTTGGATATAATTAATACTACATTTGGAAAAAAAACCATCAAAGGTACCGTTAAAACATATTTCTTGTAAATACAAGATAATCTGCAATTTAGTATCTAGTACATACTCTGTGCTTCCAGCAATTCCATTTTAACAGAAAAATTGTTATAACAGTTATTGAAAGGCCTAAAAATGTATTTTTCAGTTATAATGAAGAAACAAGTAACCAAGAATACACAGTAACTTGTAGGCCTTTCGACTGTGTCCCTGATCTGTATTTATAGATTTCCCAGGAGAACTGTTTACGTAGCTGTCAACTTACCTTCCTTTATCCAACAATTCTAATAGGTCTAATGAAAGGAACTTCTGTGCATTTTTCCTCCATGGACAAGAGGAAGTCACACATCTTGCACACGTAGCTCTCTTGCAAAAGTTATGTTCATCTTGGGGTTTGTGATTTTTTTTCCCCTAGTCCTGTGTCATTATATTTTTAGATTAACTATAGATTGACTATAGATTGCCTAGAAATGTGGTAAGGATTATAATTCTTCCACAGTATTAACAGCTTTTCTAACAAGATACTGTAAAATTAAGAGCTAACCAAACAAAACACTTGCCCCCCTTACTTCCCCCAACCATACATTCATTTCTTTCCAGATATACCAGCTGGACTGCTTGTAAATCCACCAAAAACCTTTGAGGAAGTGGATAAAGAAGCCAGAGAAGGACATGATTTGTATGTTGTGTCGCATGAGGATTATGACGTGGGTAAGTTCAGGGGCTAATAAGAAACCCCATAAAAAGTTCCTCTACATGTGTTCAACACATACTATTTTTTGAGACATAAACTATTCATTTTACCACTGTATTAATACAATATAAAGTATTTTTAAAAGTAATTATATGAAAAAATATGCATCTGAGAGAGCATAATCTGTTTCTAGAACTGTAGATCACTTCATGGTGGGCATTTTAAATGATGTAAGAACTTAATGAAGGAATTGGAAGTCTGATTTCTTTTGGATGCTGTTGGAAAAGCTGAATATTTCCAAGTAACTAGAAATTCATAGATGCTCTGGTTGCTTACTGAGTTTGGCATTGTCCATGCCACTGAAAGCAATCTGAGCCTTAAAGACACAGACTGTGGGCCCAGCCCATTCCAGTACTTTCACCTCCGGTTCCTCTCTTTTGTTAGGATCCAAACAGAATTTCAAAGCAGCCAGACTTTCTGATGAGGAGCTCAGCATCAAGCTCTGGTTACAAAGAATTTCAGGCTGCTGAGTGTCAGTCTGGAATGCAGGTTCCTCAGCCTACAGCATCCTGCCTGAGTCTGTCTCACAGCCTCTGTCTCTGCTCTTCCAGGGGGCTGTGCCTGCACTGTTTCAGCCTCTGGGGGCTGTGCTCGTGTGATGTGGTCTGCCCAAGGACAGTTACCCTTTATTTCTCAGATCTGCACAGGAACAGAGAGACAAATAGCACTCTAAAACAATGTACAGGTTTTACTTCTGCAGCTACTTCTATTTTAATCAGTTTCATAATTTCCTCTTAGGCTGAAAGACTTAAATTGCTGCTCTGTAAGATTACTATTATAATAGAGTTGCTTTTTGTGCTAGTAGCCATAGTTTTGCAGGTGCAGGCCAAACATGTAAGAAACTGTAATACAGATCTTTCAGTTGTAATGATGTACATTTTATGTGGAGACAGTTATGGAGGCAAAATTATAGTATTGTTCTATCACTGAGAAATTCCACTACAAGTACTATTCATATAAATTGGCCAAACTTGTAATTTTATTTCCCCTCTTCTCTGACTTTGGTGTTTTGGTTGAATTACTCATTATATGTTTCTGTCCCCTTTGTACCTTCCATCTACAAGAAAATGGAGAGGCCAAGCCACAAAAAGACAGAAAAAAAAAGTCAACCCTGTGCCCCAGCAATAACATAAAAATTCTATCCTGCCATACAGCCAGATGAAGCCCTTATTAGAAAGCATTCAGTGTATAATATTTTTAAAACTTCCAGTTGCCATTCTTTTCAAAAAGTGATTGAAAAGACCTTGAAGAAACAGAATGACAGTTTTTTTCTGTGACAAAAAGACATAGCAAGAGTATATCTGAAAGTGCAGCACCTCAAAAACACTTTTTCACTTTTTGCACTTTTAAAGACAAATAATAAATCAAACAGTACACTTCTCTGCTCAGGTATAGACATTATAAAGTGACCCTCACCACTTAGGTTACCTGGCTTCATTCATTCTGCTTTAATCAGACATAAAAGAACATCCAACTATTTACCGCTGAAGCACTTTTTGCTTTATATTTTGCCTTTTATATTCAGTTTTGACAATGAGTTTATTCCTAACTACTGAAGAAAAATAAATTATCTTTAATTGAACAGGGTTGTTAGTTATTTGCTTTTGTTTCTTCATTGTTTTGTCTTAAGGATAAAGCTACTTGGTACATTTTTCTTCCTGAGGTGTTTTATACATGTTGAAATGCTTGCTTTTTCTGCAGGAGAAGCAGTCAATAGGAAGTATAATATGCACTTCAACAAGTCTTTTGTATATGGAATGGAAACTCCTCACTTTGAAGATGGGCGAATTACAGCCAAGACTTTAAACTGGGTCTATGATTTGGAGTCGTAAGTTGCAATGAATTAACTAGTAAATTAGTGGTTTGAATTCTCAAGAAGAGTGAGTCTTCATATTTGAATTGTACATCTCACCATCTCACCATCCCATACTTAGCGGTATTGAACTCAACAGAAAATGCAAGGTGTGATTTTTCAGAACTGTTTATCCAAATCACTTTTACCATAGTATAACAGCACTTGGCATGTCTTAAGCATTACATAAAGTCCTTTGATTTTAAATAGGAAGATTTTTCAATTACTAAGTTTGTGTTTGTCTTGCAGAGGAGTTGCCACTTCCTTTTAACATATAATAATATTAGAAAATATTATTGAAAAAATTCTTGAATATTTTTAAACAAATATGTGTAGGAGTTATTTTCGTAATTTGTAGGAAGAGAGCAGCTAACCTTGTATCAAAACGAAGTGATGATTTCAAGGAAAAATTTCAGCCTCAGCTCGGAAAAGTCCTGGATCCGTAAGTAATCCAAGATTCTTTCCAAGAACAAAATTCATTTACATTTGCCACTTTTCCAATATATTTTTTTTGTCTTGGGGAAAAATTATAACTGTGTCCTCAATGCTTCCAGTGCAGCCCTCAGTTAGAGAAAGGGCCCTCCTACTTGCCTTAATTAGGCTAACTACACAAGTTACTAATGAATTCTGTGCTGTGGCTGTATGGTGAAGTCTTACTGTTTAAGTGGTCTATATCTGAATCTACCAAATTTATACTAAGCAAATTACAAGCACACTGTAAGATGTCCCCTGCCTGCCCCACCCACCTGCCCCCCAGGTCTTTTGGAGTTAGAAAGGTTTGAAAGAACTGAAATGTCTCACCTAATGTTCTGAGGTCTGATGATTTTGCTTACTCTGACACTATATCTGGTCATCTTTGTTACATCACCTGTAATCTCACTTCATTACTTCCTTGGAAAAGAATGTGGAACTAAATTGTGTTATTATCTAGCACCAGGTGTCAGTCTCAGTTGAATCATTAGAATGCTTCATAAACCTCAGGTGCTCTGGAACAGGTTTGTAATTTTACAGAACAGTGTTTATGAAGTGCCATAGAAATCTTAAGGTATAGTGTGGTCAGGATGCAGGTGTGCTACAAATCTAAGGCTCCTGAGTGTACAGAAGGCTGTATGCTCTAGATTTCTGCAAAACTGTGTCTGTAGGCTCGTAAACAACAGCGCTGACTTATGTAGCAAAATTTAATGTTAAACTCAAGATCCAAGGCTTAAGTTAATCTGCAGAACTGCGCTCATAAGTACATGTAACAGAAATATAAGTCTGTTTCTCCTCTCTGCTTCAGTGTCCCAGCTGAGACAAACCTGGAGCATGAGCAATATGAGGCAGTGTAATCAGTAAGGGGTGGGTTGCATAGCAAGCTCAAATGCAGCAGTAATATTACAGGACAGATACAAGCTAATCTAATCTTATTTAGTGGATTTTACATGCTATGTGTGATATGAAAATGATAAAAGAAAAATAGATATAATGGTTTTTAGATTACAGTGCTTCTATCTCTGTGTGGGGTTTTGTGGTTTTTTTGTGTTTTAGAACAAAGTACTGATTATCTTTTCAATTTTGATGGAGAGTTTTGATTAATCTATCAGTTTTAATTATTTAATTATTAAACATAAAATGAACATTGCAACTTTTTCAAATTAAAAAATAAACAAGCAGTTGTTTAATGTCACCAACCGCATCTTCAGTTTCTGGTAAACAGCAGTGAAGCAAGTTTTACAGATGTATATTGACTTGGTTGCTGGTTTTGATAGACACAAAATTGTATGTGGAAAGCAGAGAGGTGATTCAGTTTTTCCTCTTTAACCAAAAGTAGTCTATTCGGAGACATTTCAGTTGGTGATCTCGTCCTAAACATTCCTGTTATTTGTCTATATTATAGGGACTTTTCTTGCAGATTTCTGTCAGGCTTAGGGGAAAAAGTATAATAGAATATTTTTTCCTTTTAATAAGCATAAATATCCAAACAGCTAATGTTCTAATCAGCTTTGTAAAGGGATGCTTTTCTGGAATGGTAACTTTGAAACAAAGTACTGATAAACAAATTCCAGGTGTATCACATGCATTTATGTGTAGCATCCCTAATTATATAACAGATTAACACTTTTTTTTTTTTTAATGATAGTAGCAGAGGTGTCATTTTGGCTATTTATAAACTGTTTGACAATTAACAAAGAAATATCCTTATTGACAGTATGGCAGAAACTATGAATGTTCCCCCAGACCATACGTTTGGATTTGTAAACTCTTCAGATGAACATAGTAAATTCAAGGGCAGAATAAAATCTTATCTTGGTGATAAAACTATGCTGAAGTAATTGCTGTTGGTGTTGTAGTATATAGTTTTTCTATCTGTCTTAGAGCTAAGGTACAAAAATTTATTGACAGTAAATTTTTGGAGGGAAAATTTGAGAATTGAAGCTGCTAGTGGAGGAAAAAAAAAGTAAATGTCAGAAATAAAGAAACTTTGAATTATCATGTTGGTGTTTTTTTTTTTCTTTTTTAAAGCCTCGCTGTCTAAATGTAACAAAATGGTAAATGGCAGAAAACTGTGACAAATTAAAATGACTATTTAAATAAATGATGTGTCTTCCCTCAATGATTTTTCCAGCACTTCTCTAGAAAGAGTAAAAATAAAAAGCAATAAATAAGAATAATAAGTTTCTGATGGTTGCAGGGAGACAGAAAGCAGAGTTAAAATAAAAATCTATAAATTAATCATTATGACAAAATTCTGAAAGCTAGTCAACTCAAATAGTGTTGGGATTGATACTGTTTTAACATTATGCTTAATAAATAGGGAATACAGTCAATAGTTAGGAAGAAAACAATGTAAGTAGCTCAAAATTCTTAAATTAGTCAAGGCCAGACAAATCTTGTTCAAGGAGTGCGTAAGGTTTTATATGTGTATTACTATCTAGTATAATAAATTTAGATGTTTTAAATGTGTAGGTATGATTGTCCTATAAGAGCAGAAGGAACTAAACTAAAGAATTCATTACTAACAAGTAGAAAATAATACACATACACTGCTGTTAGAAGCAGATTAGGTGAACTACTCATGTTTGTTACTAAAAACTCTGAGTTAACTTCTTGCACTCTAGGGAGTGACCTCAGGGTCTTGGGGATTTGGATGAAGATTGTAGCTCAGTGTGCCAAAGGGTTTAAAAATATTATTAAACTTAGGATACGTAGAAAAAAATGGTACATTGTATTTCTAGAAACCACTTACATATAATTATCTGAAATGTTACATTGGGTCTTGTAAGTATCTGGAAGACTGAAAGTGGTAGATTAATAATTTATGTTGGGTTTTTTTCTCAATTATCTGGACATTAAGTAACTCCTACTGCTGTCAGAAAATTTTGGAAGCAGTGAGTAGATTTATGAATCTACATTATTATGTTTCAAAATTTTTGACATTAACTGTGTGGTTAGAGAAGTCATTATACAGATCATTGATTTTGTAATGAAATGGCTGTATCAGATGTTTAGTTGTGCTGAAAATCAGCCTCTTCAAACTTAAATTCTCCTTTTCCTTAAGAATGCAAACATTTTTTTTTACTTGTCTTTTCTGCGTACACACAACTAATTGAGGAAATGTTCATTTTTCATAGTTTATGATCTTCTTCATACCTGTGTTCCATGTGAGTTCCTTCATGGCAAGGATAGAGAAAAAGCTGTCTTGACTGCAGTTCGGCAAAGTTTGAAGAAAGCTAAGTTTGAGAAATTTGATGTATTACTAGAAGCATTCAGACATTACGATAAGGTTAGCACTCTGAAAAACTAGAAATGTCAAGGAATGCGTGACATTAGTGCTCCTCTGCTATGGGGATACCAACGTAAAGAAACATAAGCATAGCAAAGTAACTATAGGTGAAGCATATAAAAACAAGTTAAATTCATAATTATTTTGTGTTTAATCTGCTGTGCGATGATATTGAATTAAACATAATAGTATTTGGAGCATTTCACAATAGTATTTGAAATACTCACGTTAGAGCAAGCAAGGGACATGTGAGCAGGAGTAATCTTAGCAATTTTTGCACATCAAAATTTGGCATTTCTTCTTAAAGGGAAAGCGGTTGTGAAGGGATTATATTCATATTTTCTTCCAAGCTGTACTTTATTATGTTCATATTTTCTTCCAAGCTGTAGTTTTTGACTGAGTTGCCAGGCATCAGAATTTCAGATCTTTTTTTTTCTCACTGGAAAAAAAATTTCTAATTGGCATTTCATATGTAACATTAATTGTAATGTATACAGAATGGTTGGAAGGATTGATGTCTTACTTTCAAAAACATCTTGGCTTTTCTGCAGTGTTTGTCATTAGATTGTTACCTTGTCACAATATGCTGTCACACTTTTACTCTCAAATCACTTTATTATTTAAGTTGAAAATTAATTTTTGACATTTTTATATTCAGTTTTCTATTTTCTAAATTACTTAGAGTTTATTTTTGTACTCAGCAATGTTACTCTTTTTGAAATGGTGTGTCTCATGCTATTTGTGTATAGGTATCTGTATAAACATGTGTATATGTTCCTTTTAGCAGAATCATTTTATCATGGCTGTTATAGAATCATAGAATCATAGAATGTAATAACTGTTTTATTTTATTTATAATACAATGGTGATAGAATGATAGACAAGGACAACCTGCAAAAGTCATGTTTTCAGCTTAATCTGAATCTAGATGATGAACTCCTGGATTCCTTATTTGACTGTTGTGATTTGGATAAAGATGGTCTGATTAATTATCTGGAGTTTGCAAACTTTCTGAACTGGAAAGACAAAATGACTGTTAAAGAGTTTGAAGAAAAAATAATTACAAAAGGTAGATGCCTTAATACTGGGAATTTGTGGGGATGATCTTGTTCTTAGACTAGCTGTTGAAGGGTCATTGTGTTGAAAACAGGTGCTCCTCTAGAAGGGTAGGATTTAGAGAGTGCGCTTACCTTGCTTACCACTAGCAGAGCCTCAGGCACAGATGCATTTCAGAATCCTGGAGTTCCTTGTTGCATGTTGAGATTGTCACTAGGAAGTTTCCTTAATGCTATAGATCAGGAGAGAGTAAAACATTTCTTAGAATTATTATGAGAAATGCAGATGAATTCTGTGACCTACTTTACAGTTCTTCAAGCACTGTTTTTTACCTCTTAGTCTAC
>JAWWLZ010000082.1:35766203-35784202 GCA_035041345.1 Poliocrania exsul | reverse complement strand
TTATTATGAGAAATGCAGATGAATTCTGTGACCTACTTTACAGTTCTTCAAGCACTGTTTTTTACCTCTTAGTCTACATGTGTTGATAGTGTATCCTGGCCATACTATAACTTTTGTTTATAGGGAAAAAATTAGGTGCCTGTCTTGTTCCTGAAGACATGCAGAGAAAAGATGAGCCACTGCCAAAGCAGGAAGATCTCATGTTAAAAGAACCGGAAAGCTCAGAAAAGACACCAAAACCACTTACAAAAGAAACAGACCGTGTATTTGCAAGTTGTCAAACAACATCATCTCAGTACAATGCTGTAGTAGGTGGTCTCCCAATGTCCTGTAAGTACAGTGGACTGCTCTTCTCACTTCTGGGCATTATTTAAGACAAAATCAGGAGCAAAGTTAAAAAGTGTTGCTATAGATTCTACTAATCTACAATAGTGAATTAATTTATTTAAACTAAGTTTGTTTAAGGTTGTGGATTGGAAGTTGGAATGGTTAATCCATTCAAAACATGAAAGTTAATCTAGATGTCTTTAAGAAATTATGCTAGTAATTTTAGGAGAATCGTACTTTCAGCTGAAAATACTGGATAAGTAATTGAATATTCCTGCAAGATTCCCTGTTTTCATGCTTCATGATGTAGCTGAAGCAAAGATTTCTAAAAATGAAAAAAAAATAAATACAAGGAAGGAAATATATTACTTATTATTGAACCTATGTGAGAGGAAGCATCACATTTCTCTTTATTTCAAACAAAATGTTTTATCCTCCCTGGCACTGTCTTTACCTACAGGCTCTGCCATGCTGCCTGCTGTTTGATTTCCACAGGTTATCCAATGTGTGGTATTCCAACTATTCGTTCAGATATTCCTGCTCCTTGAATTCGCCGCCTCAGTGACACAACTAATTATGGTGACCAGGGCAGTTGTTTTGCAATATTGTTCCCTTCTGTCTTCAGTCAAAAGGGAGGGCACGAAAGAGAGCTCTTAAAAAAGAGACCAAAGGCAGAGGTATAGTGAATTTCTTCAGCATGTTCTTCCAAGATAATTGTTCCACTAGCCATATGTGGAGTGGAAAGTCAAGTTATCAAATAAACAGGTTGTAAAATTCATTGTTGCAAGATTACCATCTTTCTTTACATCCTTTTAACTATATGAAAAATATGTACTCTTCATATTCTAAATTATTCATCAAAATGATAGATACTAATTTTATTGAGATCCAGAATATTCAGTTTCTGAGCAAGGTGTCAAGCAACATGGTTTAGTGGCAAAGTTAGCCATGCTTTAATTATAGTATTTGGTGGGTTTTTTTTTTACTCATGGGCTACTGATTTAACTACTACTGATTTACTCATGGGCTACTGATTTAAATACTACTGTTTTAACTGAAACAACGCTTAGGCTTAAAGAAACAAAATTCAGTCCCCGTTTTCCTCCTGCAATTTCAACTGGCATAAACTCATAGATTTACTGGCTGAGATAAAGTGGGAGTTTTGCTGTACTGGGGATCAGGCCTATATTTATATAAAAGATAGTTTTAGAGAAAGATGGCCAACAAGGTTGATTTGACTGCACTAAAGATCTTTATCAAAGCTTGCATAAATATAACACACTATAGCATAAATATAATACACATGCACACACACATATATGAAACAGTTGAAGAAGCCACATATTTGCTAATACTAACAGAAGCACAAGTCACATAAATATTCTTCTAAAGTTATCTTCCTCTAATGAGTCAACAGGTCAGTGTAAGGAGGGATGCAGCAGGAAGCATTCAAGTGAAAAAATATGGAATAAAGCCCTTTTGCTGAATTACTTCAGTGTAAAATTATAGCAAGGCCCAAAGTTGATGTGAACCATTTCATTTTAGTCACTTCACCTGCTTATCTGTACCAGGTGATAATCTTGTGTATAGCATTCTTACTGTGAAATTGAGCCAATATATAATATTTATGTTGGTAACAGCAAAACAGAAAAAATACATTGGATAAACAGAACTTGACTTAGGGCTTTAAAAAAACATTTCCTTTTTCCCGAGTCTTCTGTGTTTGATTTTTTCCAATGTTGAAGTAGTGTACCAACATTACTTTATAAATTACAGACAATTTTGTACAGTTTTCATCACAATAAGATTTGGATTTACTTAAATTGTAACTTCTTTGGTTAAGGATACAGGATGTGGTCTGTAGTTTTAATTTAAGGGTGGGAAGATATTCTTTAGCAAATAAACATTACTAATATATGTAAAAGTCAGACTCTGTATAGTTTAACAAAGTGCTGACTAGAATTACATGAATTATATTATTTTGTGTTATTTTTGTAGATTGCACAAATTCTCCACAGCATTGGCATGGATGTTTCAGGTGAAAGGTTTGAAGAAATATGGAAGAAAGTGTGTGCGAAACATGAGATAAAAGAGCTTTGTGATTGCGAAGAAAATATGTGGAATATACTGCTCAAGATAACATGAATCAAACACGAAAACCCATTGCTGATTCTAGTCTGTGGGAATTGCATTTATTTAAATTGACATCAGTCATAATTCTGATGCTGAATACAATAAATATTTTCAATAATGTGTTTTTATTGAACTGGAATTCTCTGCATATTGTCTTTTGAATGGTGAGTTCACCACATACATGTACATCATCACCATTAGTAGGGACTGATATCCATAGGAATAAAAGGATACAGCATGTTTGTAAATTAAATGCAAATATTTATCTTATATTACAATTTTCAATTTTTTTTCTTCTATGAAAGAAAGACATTTTTGATGTACTAAATATAAATGTTTCAGCTATTCAAGACCTTTTAAAGATTATTAGAATAGAATGGCATTTTGCCTTACTTCTGACATTCCATAGTTCTCGTCAACAGAGATCTGGTTGTGGCAAAATATTTGACATGTTTAAAAATTCATGTGAGAAAGTGCTTTACAGAAAAATAGTAAGGAAACTACATACCCATGGGTGTGGGATCTAAAGTGTTGTCATGAAAGAGACTTCATAAAAACCAATGGGCTAAGAAGTGCCCAGTTCTGTGGCAGAGGACTCATATTCTTTATACAAGCTTATAACTTAGTTACTAGTATTCAGCTTTCACAACAGGAAAAAAGAATGGGTATCTAGAGGTGTATGTGCATGTTACATAAAAACACAGGCTGGGTAATCAGCAGTTTCTTGGGAAGAGGGAGAGTCATAAATGAAAAACACTTGAGGATCATTATGGAAATCTCAATGAATATATATGAAGTCCAAAAAGAATAAACAATATTAAACAAGTAATGCTGGAGTCTGTTCACTCTTCACCTACAATGCTGAACTTGGTATAAAACAAATGGAAATTGTTCATTATTAACAATGAGAAATATTACTTCTAGACTTTCAAATTAATTTAAAAGGAAGTTCCTTGCCCAATGTCATCTTAATAATACAGAATTTCAGGAAGGATATCACTTTGTCATCTAGTGGTGCTTTAAATACCCTAGTAAGAGTTGGAGAATGTTGCCAGACAAACTAATGAGTTCTAAAATTAAAGTTGTGATATCTTAAATACTAGAAATGCATGTATAATGCCAGCTTAAAATTTCATTGTAACCTTTTCCTCACATGATTGTTATGCTTCCTCTTTTGCCAGTGCTCTAGGAGCTTGTAATTTACTAGCTTGTTACATGAAATCTGCAAACTGGACCCTCTTGTACATTATTATTGTAGCATTAATAGCAGCTATCTTACATCAAATAGAAAGAATTTGCTTTGTCATATCTTCATGGAGCAGGTGGTGGAAATGCTGCTTGATGAAAGCAGCTTCTTTCCTGCTGTGATTGAATGTTGTTCTGCACTGTTGTGGCCTTACCTCTCCATCCTTCTGGAACTGTCTGTGTGCACTTGGAAGCACACAGGGAGCAGACTGTGATTGTCCCAAGTGGAATCATGAAAGAAAGGGGTAATTTCAGTTGAATTTATTATGCCAGGATTTTGCTACCTCCAATGAAATTCTCTAAAGTGTCTCTTCTGCTCATATAATATGGGAGGAAAGAATCCTTTGCCTTTGTTGCAGCACACTTACAAAAGCAGTGGATAGAATTATTTTTTAAAAAAACAACATATTTTTCTCCTTCAATAGAAAATTTTAGATGAAAGACTTAAACTCAATTCAGGAAAAAAGATAAATCAAAAAATACTGGATTTGTGTGTGCATATGTGTAAATATGTATATATATATGAGATCTGTTATGTTTGTTCAGATTGAAATTCTCTGTACCCTGTTTTTTGAATCTACTGTAGATACCCACTTGCATTCCTCTACTTTCAGTAGAATCTTTGTCCATTAAATTAATGGAATTAATATTGCTCTTGAGCAGTCTTCTAAATAAGTCTTGAATAAACAAGACTGATGAATCAAGGTTTAGTTTTTTTGCCAATATATTTCTAACCACAGATTAAAGATTTTCTTTCAAGTTTTGGTTTGAAATTAACTAACTGGAAGTATTTCATTATCCCTCTGAAGCTTTAGATGATTAATTATTTGGCAGAGCTGTAAATTCTGCTTGTAGGTGCTTGGTTTTCATCATAATATTCATAGGAAGCCCCTGTAAGATTTAATCACTGTGACACAGACACTTACATCTCCAGAGTTTTCCAATCCTTTTCTTATCTTTTGTTTAAATGCTTTGTGTACACAGAGCCTTGGTGCAGACTTTAGTATTTCATTTCTGTTTGACTTCCCAATGTGTGAATTTAGTGAAGTGTTTCGAGGCTTTAGAGCTGCAAATTGTGTTCTGTGATTTTTATGGTTCCCTCAATATATTCCAACTGATAGAAAATAAAAGGTTTCCTTTGTACTATATTACAGTGTGATTCTAGGTGATTCAACCAGGTCAACACATTACCTTGCACTAACCTGTGGGCTGTATCTAAGACAAAGTTTTGCAAGAAGAGTTGGGAAAATAATCTTCACTATGACTCAAAAGCCATGTGTTCTAAGATCAAATGTATGAATTTAGTATTTGAGAGAATTTATTCTGTTAACAGTTATATTTAAAAAACTACAGCAATTGTAAATATATTGACTGAGACATTGTGGACAAAACTAGTACACAGCAAATTGTAACAGAGGTAAAAATTTTGTAAAAGATCAGTGAGTTCTGGACACTTTAGGTAAAATTTTCTCAATTGAATTTTATAAAAATAGACACTGGATAAAAGACAGCACATTCAGATATTTGTGTATTATTTCTCCCTAATCTCTGTTTCACTGCAATGATTATTCCAAAGAATAATGTGTTTAATAATGATGAATTTTTAATTAGTTCTGTCAAATGAACAAAGTTCATTTTAGAGCAGATGTATTGGTTTCCAGGGACCAAGCAAAGAGCTCTTTCTATCTATAGAGGTAGAGGCCAGTGTTAGCATCTCCCCAAAATTCATGATGAGGAAACTGACTTTCAATACCTGAAAACACCTGTAAAAGATAAAGCTGAAGATTTGAATGTGCAAAATTACTTCTTCATTCTGTATTTCCGGCTCTTAATCTTTAGAATAAGAATATTAGCATTTATTGGCATATATTAAATGTGAATATCAGTGTACAGCTAGTGTGACCTATTTGGCAGTGACTTGTGCTAAGTAAAGCTGATTTTGAACTCTATTATTCTGTTACTATTACTGTTATTACTGTTCCCTAATGGAAAAATTCATCTGTGCAATTACTTTTGTTTGAAATCCTGGAAGATCCAGCCCACTGTCTTCTGTAGAAGTGTATGTATAAATGTAAACCTTGCATTGATATTATTGCTAAAAAGATTTAGTTGTGGGGTTTTCTTTTGGTTTGTTGTTGTTTGTTTTGTTTTGTTGTTTGTTTGCTTTTTTCCCTATATACTTGGTCCTGAAACTGATTCCTAGAAGTCATTGGCAGTTTTGTTTGTTTGTTTGGTTTGGTTTTTAAACAACTGGATATAATTATGTGGGTGCCAAATAAAATGCTGATAATCTTTTCTGCTAAGAAGAGTACTTCAAATGGATGTCTAAGCAGAAAAGGAATTACTGTGGAAAAGTGTCCAGAAAGGTGATTTAATTCTTTGTTTTGCCAACAGATATGAATAGGTAGGTTGTTTTTGGAATGACTTATATCACCTAAATAGTTGATGTTTGCCATTAGGATGTATTTCTTTGGACACTAGTTACTTGCATTTGACAGTCCGTCAAGCAGCACCATCTGCCTGCATGCCTTCAGTCTGCTGAATGGCTAGAGTGCTTTTCTAGAAGATGGGTACAGGTTTAGGCATGCCAGAGAAACACCAAATGCTGAATGGCTGAGTGTTCTGATAAGATCTATACTACTTTACTACGCCTTAATATGATACTAATTTTGAGGGTGACAACATAGATTATGGAAACCTGTAGGAAAGATTTTGATGTCTTTCACCAGGATTATTATGCAAGGGGAAAAGTAGTTGAAACAGCCATCACTGTGCTCTGATTTGCTGACGCAGGCGCTTGCTGATTCCTGCCAGATGTGTGCAACCTCTCTGAGGCCTGGAGTCCTGGGTCCACATTCCTACTTCCAAGTGTGGAACTTTATATTTCTGGGGATACAGGTATGTGCATTTGTGTTCCGAGATTACACCTTAGGAGATGAAGTCTTAAGTTCTATAATATCTGAGGAGTAAATATTTGGTGTATTTTGCATATTTTCAAAACTCACTCCAGTGCCTAGAGATAACTAAAAATGGCAAAATCAAGACATAATCTAAAAAATAAATTAAAAAAAAAGAAAAAAAAAGGGAAAAAAAAAAAGAAGAGGGCCTGAGTACCACTGACAGGTTTTATTCATGTGGCTTTTGTGAAGTATCTCTTCCTCTAGTAATAAAGATCATATGGTCTTCATCTTAAAATAAAAATAAATCTGTGCAGTGTATATTCAGTAGATAAGGTTCTAACACACAGTCAAATCAAAAGCAGACAGAGTAGTTTAAGAATACATACTTCTAAAATAGCTTTTCTACAAGCCTTGACATTTTCTGCAACTTCTAGCAGAAGCATTTTTGAACGGTACCAGATAATAATGGGGTGATTTTTTTTCCACAAATAGTTTTCAACATATTATAAAGACAGACGTAGACAATCTTATGACTGCTTTAATAAAAATGTGTTCCCCCAGGGAGTGACTTAAAAAACTTAAGCCTTTTTGCTTGTGAGAAATGAATATAACATAAGAATGTAGAGTATCCGTGCAGGGCAGGCCAAAGGTTCTATCTAGCCCAGTGTGCCATCTGACAGTGGTCAAAAACATGTTTATGGAGAAGTAGCTCATCAGAGCAAATGTCTCGATGTTTCTTTCGGGTAATCTCCCAGTACTTCAATCACTTGAACTTCAAGTGGTTGAAAAGAAGGAAGGAACTTTCTGAAAAGCATACGTTTTTCTTACGGTCAGTGATCTTAAGCATGTTTCTTTTCATGAACTTTCCCAGTGTGCTCTTGAAAATTTGTGATACTCTAGCCTGTACAAGTTCTTTTGGCAAGGGGTTCCATAGCTTTGGTGATACACTGAACAGAAAAACTAGTTCCCTTACTTCTTTTCAGACTTCTTTTTGAGAGCTTAATATGATGTAAGACAATCAGTCTACTTTGATACAGACATTTATAGACCTTTGTCACATCCCTCCTAAATCCCAGCCAAAGGCTGCTTGCTTATCTATTGCCTGTGTAGGAATTATTTCAATGTGCTCTTTTGGCATGTTGCTTTTCTCTGAGGGTTTTCTGATTCTGCAGCACATTTTCTGAGATACAGTGAACATGGATTTAAAAGTGGCAGACTGGATCTTTCTCTGCCCTGTCAGTTTATTTCCCTCAATAGCAGTATTAGGAATGAATGCTGTATTTCAAACATAGAGTCAGGGGTAGTTTCAAAAGTGTTCAAAGCTATACAATTATACTGAGTCAGAAAGGCACTGGTGAATGCAGAAACCATGTAATACACAGTTGTATGCTTAATGCAAATATAGTCCCCTATGACCTGTCTTGCTCTTGTAAATACACTGAGTCAAGTGGATTTGATCCCAGTTTGCATGTTCCTGAGAGAATAGAATTGGGTTCAGTTTGGCTCAGTTTATACACCTGGACAGTCTGCATGTTTTCTTTCATAAAATGCTTTGGAAGTGTTTGATGGAAGATAAAGCCTAAGATTAAACTGGACTTCCTTTAATAAATACTCTTTTGATGCCACTATGGTAGATGTAGCAAGGTAAATTGTTAAACTAACTACTAGCCAGAGATATTCATTACACTGAGATGTAATCCTTCCTTTGCATAAATTCAACAAAGGGCCCTAGCTACCACTTAAATCTGTAATAGGCCTAGATTAGTGCACAAGCTCCTGCTAACCCTCTGAAAATAAAGATTAAATTCAGTCTTTTAGCTTTCTTAAATGCCAGGTCTCTTGACCTGGGGCCAAAGCTAATGCTATCTGCCAGTGTAATTTTTGTTGTTTGGAATGCAGACTAATGGTATCTCTGTATTTATTGGTCTTCTTATCATGAGCAATAAAACATTATTCATAAAATGATTTGCTCAAAGTAGAGTCCTGCTGAAAGCCAAATGTGAGTGGATTTCAGACTTCAGATCTCTCAATAAGAATCTAGTTGGAAGTCCTAATTTATGTTGTCTTTAGAATGGAAAGCAGTACAAAGGACTTTTGAGTCAAAAAAACGAGATAATGATCAATTACTTTGTTTCAACCGGGCTTAAATTATTATTAAAGTAGTAACATGATACATAGGGTTGTACAATCGGTTTTGATTTTCATTTTTTGTTCTTTTTTTTTTTTTCAAGTCTACTTTTTTCCTTATTCTACAGACAGGGAAAAAAGAGTTTTGGACAAATGTTAAATGCATTAGTATCTATGCAGCCATCTACTGAAGATAGTAGGCAACTCTCTCTGTGTACATGCAGGTACATAATTGTCTGTCATAGACCTGGTTTTCTCTTCTAATTTAATCACACAGGTGGTTAAGTAAACCAGTTAACCCTTGTTAAACCACCAGTAAACCCTTATTAAACCATCATCAATGCCTAATACATCCTTGCTTAAGAGAGTACACAGTTCACCACAGTGAAACCTAATGCCAGTAACAGAGGGATAAGATTGTGACCAACAACTTAGATATCATGGCAAGTATTTATCATTTGAATAATAGCTGTTGTTTCTTAAAAATTGCATTTGTTTGGGTTGGTTTTGTTGTTGTTTTGCTGTTGTTTATTGCTGGAAACAATAGCAGCAGCACAAGTATTTTGTCACAGAAAGTGCTGGTACTTTGTTACTGACTCATTTTATGCTTAATTTCCCATAATTTATTGTTTGCCAGTTTTTCTGTTCAGACAATTTACTTAGGGCCAGTGAGATTGACATAGTAGGAATATACAGCCTAATAGTGTTTGCAGGTGGTCAGAGATGTGCTAACAATGTTCCAGTGTCATGATTATTGGTCTTATTATTTGACAACAAAAAGAACTGAGAGATTATTGAAAAAAAATCAGCATAACAAACATTTGTTCATAAAACTAGGCATGGCTCAGATGAATAATGATTGTTTCCCTTTCCACTGCATCTTCGCTGGAGAATTACAGAAGCAGAGTGATATCCTGCAAAGAGCTTTGCATGAATTGAAGATATTTTGATCCTGGGGTTTGAAAGATGTCAAATGTCATGTCAAATTCTCACTCTGGTCAACAAGTAGCAGAATTGTTGGGGTAAAAGACTCTGGAATAAAAGGAAAAGAAACTCATGTTTTGCGTATGCTCTTACAGAGTTTCTGTGGATTATTTCCTTCTCAAGGCAGTTAAATGCCACCCTGATGCCCAATCCTGTCAGATCTCAGAAGCTAAGCAGGGTCGTCAGCGCCGGTTAGCACTTGGATGGGAGACCTACTGGCAGTACTGGGTTCTAGTCCTGAGGACTTCACTGTCACTGTCCAAGTTCACTCGGCCATGGCAGATGAACCTTAGGACACACCCACATGGGGAGAGCCCTTCCCGCTAGCCATGATGATGATAAAGTGCAAAACAAAAGCAAACTAGAAAAAGGAGCTAGGAAAACAGTGTCTTCTTTTCCTTTATCCCACTGAAGAAAGTAGAACAAACATAATAAGAAAAAAAAAAAGAGAAAATGAGTAATGTAGGAAAAGACACAATTTTTCTTCTGGAAGGGAAGAAAAACTTGCATCAAAAGGAGTTTGTTTTTCTTTGATAAAAAGAACAAAGGTCTGAAGAGACTTTTCAGTCAACTCCATCCATTTCTGCCAGAGTCTAAATGGAAGAAAGCTGCATTTCTCTAAAACGAAATGCATGAAGGGACATTGACCTTTTCTTGAAATATAGCAAAGGGTTTGTGAAAACAAATCTAGTTGTCTATAGAGTGGTAGTTATTCTGCACTATTAAAAGATGTTTTGAAACATTGAGAGGAAAGTTGTGTATTGGACTGTGTGTGCCTGATTGAGAGGAAAGTTGTGTATTGGACTGTGTGTGCCTGACTGTACAGCATGTGAAATATAACCTTCTACAGGATGGTTATTCTATATATCATATTTGTTTCATGTCTATCTAAACTTCTTAGGCCTGTAAGTTCAATTATAAGTTCCTGTAGTGAAACAACAGAGTTTAGAAGTATCTAGAGGCTATAGACGGGTTATTGCACATATAATAGTGAAAAAAATGTAGCAATAACTTTAGCTACCCAGAAACTCTTAAACTGAAAAGAAAGTCCTGATGTTCTGAATGGTTCTTTTCAAATAGAAAGTGCTCTTTTCTAACACAGAAGGCACAGGAGATATTCAGACAGTGATTTAGTATCCCAAGAAGTGTGGGAGGAAACATTCCTTGTTAACTATTATTTTGTGGAGAAAGGCGAAGGAAAAGAGGGAAGAAGCAAAATGAATAGGGGCAAAGCAATGTCTTCAAAATGTGTTTTTCTTTACTCCTCTTATTAAACCACATAAGAATTTTCCATAGAGGGGGAATCTTTCTGTTACTCTCCTAACTAGTTAAAAAAAGACAAGTAAAGGCAATAAAATGATTACTTTCTCCTTATTCCATCCTTACTTTTTTCTTGTTATGTTTCTTATATATATCAGGCACTCTAAACTAGAACAATTTATCCTGCTGATGCTTTATTTTGAATGACTACAGAAATACAATAATAAGTCACTGAGTTTTTTCCTAAGTTGTTAATCATGCAGTAGAAATCATTATTTTATTATTCTCTTTAATTTCCTTGGAAACTGTAGGAATATCAATAATTATCACTTTATTGAGTGACTACTGGTAGGGCGATGTAGAAAATACACCTGCCTAAATATTTTGTAGTGTTTCATACAAATTGGAGGATATGTTGTATTGCTTTAAATCCATTTTTGTGTCAGAATTGAGAAGTGCAACCACTTTGCATTTCTGACAATGAACACATTTGTTTGAACTTCTAGATGTTATTCACAACATTAATTCCAGGAGTCCAAATTAGTAATGATATTCTGGAATTGTGAGCCATACAAATGGCTTTATCCAGCATTTAAGAATATATTTAATTTTAAATATGATGATTGAGATATATATTTGTGAAACGGGATAATTGGTGATACTAAGCACAAAATCACTGTGTCTTAACCATAGACAACTTATTAAAACACCAGCTTTCCTGAAGTTTCCTTCACAATAAACAGAAGGAAAGGTGCACACTTATGTGGTGGTTCAGTTTCTCAAATATTTCTCTCACTTTTCAAAAACTAAGGGAAGATTTAGAACCTCTTTAAGTTAAGCACATGAAGTGAATGTGTGGGGCTGTTCAGCCTGGAGAAGAGAAGGCTCCAGGGAGACCTTAGAGCAGCCTTCTAGTACCTAAAGAGGGCCTGCAAGAGTGCTGGAGAGGGACTTCTTACAAAGGCATGGAATGAAAGGTTAAGGGCAGGTTTAGATAAGATATTGGTAAGAAATTCTTTACTATGAGAGTGGTGAGGCACTGGGACAGTTTGCCCAGTGAAGTGGTGGATGTCCCATTCCTGGAAATGTTCAAGGCCAGCAACCTTGTCTAGTGGAACGTATTCCTGCCCATTGTCCGTGCTCATTCCAAGGTGTTTGGAACTGCATGATCTTTAATATCCCTTCCAAACCAAACCACTCTATTTTTCTGTGATATTTCCAGACTAAGCACTTCATTTGTCTTCCTCAATCTGTAGACTTCATTTGTGCCTTTCATGTCTATGTACATGATTTTACCATGTGGAAGAGAGTACTTTTCCTTAAAATTAATGTATTTCTGAGTTTGATTTACTACATTGGGGTTTTGTTGTTGTTTTAAACAGAGACCTTGTTTTGTATCACGGGTTTGGCTAAGCATCTGCTCTAAATGATTTATGCGATGTAAAGGTATTTGGTTTTTACTAGGTGGCAGTGAAAAGATCGGAAAGGAACCCTTGTGGGTGAGCGAACAATGCGATGGTGCACTGGCAGCGCGGGCGGCGAGGAGCAGACGGCAGGGGCCGCTCCAGGATTTCCAGAGCCGCGGCCGGGGGGAGCCGCTTCTGCGGGGAGCTGTGCCTGTTATCCGACGGGTGGAACAGCTCAGCGCTGTGTGTTCTAAAGCCAGAAACGTCACGTGATGCTTTTCACTTCTGTCGAAGCCCAGAGTAAATGATGCCTCTTCGTCTGCGTTGAATTCTAAGGGAGAGATGTTAATTTGGGGATGTTTGATACTGCGTGTTCCCTGTGGTTCGTATAACCTTCTCTGGGAGAAATACAATTCTATTTTTCTGAGCTATTGTGATGTTGTGATGTGTAAATACATACCTTATACTTTCTCCCCTGCTATACATCTGTGTCATTAATCATGTATTTTTGTAGTATTTGTATGACTGAGTTTCAACATACAGATTTAAACAGGTAGAAGATTTTCAGTCAAGTTCATTAAATATTAAACCAACACACGAATGCTCAGAATATTTTTATCTGTTAGGGTTAGCATAGCTGCTATCAACAACAGACTTTGTTCATAGCTGAGAGATCTTCAAGAAACACCACATTTTATCACTGATGCAAACAATAATGTAAATTATATAAAAATGTAAATATATACTTTAATATCTATAAAATGTATGAGTTATATAAAAAGTTAATATCTATTTAATGTTAAGTTTTTGATTTGACATATGTAGCAGCCATGGTGAATGGCAACTAAAATGGGAAAAAGGAAAAATCCTGAGAGGATTCCTCAAAAGACACTGCATATTTTATGGTATTATTGCAGGAACAATTTGCAATAACCTAGTAAGTACATGAAAAGATTAATTAGTGAGTACATGTGTTAGAGAAATATGTTTGTCTTCAGTGTTACTATACAGGTTAATCAATCAAAAGACCAAAAAGTTGTGTGGTTTGGGTTTTTTGGTTTGGAGGTTTTCTGGTTTTGTTTGTCTGTTTGTTCGTTTGGTTGTCGTTATTATTTGTTAAGCATCACTAATGTAAAATACTCTTGGTCTAAAAGAATGCAAAAATTACTATTAAAAGTTTTAAATGGCTATTCTTATTTTATTACTGATATTGCTGCTAACAAACATGTTTCGAATTAGGCATTTGGCCATGTAATGCTTGGTGTATGGTGTTTTCAGTAGTGACATACTCACTCTGTTGCTCAAATGTCGGTAATGCATTTTCTATTTGATTCTCATATCCTCTCAATGCTAAACTTACTTCATGGTAAAATATACTCCAATTCACTCAGTAATAGACTCACTCTAAATACCTGGCCCAGGAACAGTTGCAGAGCAGGGGAGCAGAGCTGGGAATGCCACATTTCCAGCTCTTGAGATTGAACTATATTAAAACCTATCAGTCTTTCTCTGTGGAAAGCAAAATGAAACCAAAGCAAATTGAGCTGAAAGTCAATGAAATTGTTCCTGTATTAAGCAAAACCTGAGAGTATACAATTTTTTTCTCTTAAATCCTCATCTCACACTTCTTTTTCAAAAAAAGACTCAGACTGTAAGGCAAAAGACATCTTTCTGAAAGGTCATACAGATGAGAAGGAAACCCACCTGAGTTTAATAGGACTTTTATTAAAAAAAAAAGTATTGAAGATTTAACCTGCTTTCAATTCTTTTTTTCCAAGACCATTTGAATTACTTTTAAGAGGTCTGATATTTCAAAGGTTAGGCTATCATCATTTTCTAAAAGTAAAGACCATTAATGTTCCTTATGGAGTAGCGAGAAATGTGGCCACTCACGAGCAGGAGACATTACAAGTAAGCTGTATGTCTTTATATTACTTTATCCATAATCTTCCCGTGATTCATACTCTAACTCTGTTACAGGCATCCTGAATTTAACTTCTACTTTAAAAAGTGAATGGGAAGCAAGGACAAAATTGGTTATGACACTTTTGTCTAATGACAGAGAAATTGAGCCATCATCTCAATTCTCCTCTTGCGTGTGACTTTTTCTGATTAATATAGGGGAAAATCAAGTCCTAGTCCTGATGTCAGGATGCCAGATATTTTAATTTTCTTAACATTTTTCTTAAAGTTTGGTAAAAATTCTAAAATTTCAGCTGTAAGAGCAAATACAACTGTAAGAGTATTTTGACTCAGTTTGAGTCTACCCTTAGGGTTGAATAGAAATCATGGTTTGCTTGCAAAAGCATATCCTCCTCAGTGCCATCCAACAGCAAAACATTGCAGCCCTTGCAAACAAGTCCCCATGTTAGCAGGACCTCTTGCCGCCGGCATTGCTGCAGAGAGTGATGATAGTGACACAGAAGCTGCTGACAGGCTGACACTGCGTATTAGTCTGTGGACAAGTAGTTCATGGTCAGTCCTTGTGCAAGTCACTCGAACCATGTTTCACCCTTTCTTCAATGTGTGGGCTTTTATGTGGAACTGAAGTTATTTAATTAGGGGGTATTTACGTGCCCACTTTTCTTAGGATTGTTAGAAATTATCTCAGATACTTTCCTAAGAATAAGTGATTAGGTTAAGTGGAAATTATTTTCTTGGAACTAGCAAAATGATGTCTTTCACTAATTTTTGCTGTTGAGTATTCCCTGTCAAGGCTTTCATCTCTAACTGCAATCTGAGAACTCCAGATTGGTGCTGAATTTTAGTTCTTCCCTTTTTCTGTAAACTCTTAATTCCTGACATCTATCTCAAAGCTCTTACTATAATCTCATGATGAAGGCTTCTCTTTACAAGCCTTCCCTCTCAAACTGCTCTTGTACTTTCACTTTACCTTCTCTCCTGAAACCACAAATTTACTGTCTTCCTAAAGATTTTCTTCTTTTCCTGAGTCTATGTTGCATCAGAGTCCTTTATGTCATCCTCTGAAAGTATTCTAAAGCCTTTTTCCCACTATTTACTGTGGCTTTTGGACAAAACATAATGATGAAATTGAATATGTTGAAATTTTGTGCTTAAACTGATTAATGAAAATGAAGTAACTAAGTAGTTGAAGTAACTAAGACGTAACTAAGTTATGCTTGTGTAGAGACTGCTGGAGTGACCAAAGATCGTCTCTCTTGGGGTTGGTTAAACTCTAGGATATTTGAGACTCTCATTGATGTTACTTTGTGAAGACTATGTCTACTTTGTCTAATACTTCCATGTATATTCTTTGTGTGATTTGACAGACAATAAAAAGTGAATAAGCCAGATATCTGTGCCCAAGAAAACTAAGAATAAAGTTATTATTTTTCAAAATGATTTGTGGATAATTTCTCCAAAAGAAAAAAACATAAAGAAAACCTCAGGAACCCAGTGAAAGATGCTGATTTTTTTTTGTTGTTTCACCTCCGCTGAAATGCCTTTAAACAACATCCGGTGTTGAGATCTCTGCATGTCACTTCCTTTAAGTTTTAACTACTGAGACATAGCAAGCAGCATCAACAGAAGCAGTGGAGTAAGATTTATAATTGACATTTCATATGTAACATCAATTATAATGTATACAGAATGGTTGGAATGGTTAATGTCTTACTTTCAGTGACATCTTGGCTTTTCTGCAGCATTTATGATTAGGTTATTACCTTGTCACAATACCCTGTCATACTTTTACTCTCAAATTACTTTATCATTTAAGTTCAAAATTACTTTTTGACACTTTTATATTCAGATTTCTAATTTTAAATTACTTCTCAAAGTTGTGGGTGTTTTTTTTCCTTTTAGTATTTGTTGGTTTTGTTATTTGTTAAGCATTGATAATGTAAAATATCCTTGGTCTAAGAGGTGTAAATGTTCCTGAGAAAATTTTTAAATTTTGATTAATACTCATTTTGTTTTACACGAACGCTATGATGCTTCTTTACTTGTTATTTTCCAATCAACTTTTTCTAATTTCCTTTTAGAAATCTGTGGTTAAATAAACTTATGGACTAAGTACCATACTTAATGCTATGTCTAGCTACTTCTGTTTTTATGATATCTCTGTATTTACTGTCACCATTCTTCAGAATTACATGCTTTAATTCAAATACAACATATTTTTGTACTTGAATTACTCATTCACTAAATTGCCAGATAAGGTGAAATTGTCAATAAGTCTGTGTAAATCTAATTTTTGCATTCTTAAAAAAATACAGATGTTATTATACATTTTTTTAATTTTAAATGAGAAACAGAATCTCAGACTATTCTGAGTTGGAAGGGACCCACAAGGATCATCGAGTCCAACTCTTATGTCAATGGCCCATGCAGGGCATTGAATGCATGACCTTGGCATTATTACTGCCAAGTTTTAACCAATTGAGCTAACAAAGCTGTATTTTCTGTACTTACCCCATTGTTTTAAAGAGAACAGAAAAATAGGTTTATTGGTCTACATGTCTAGGATTGATGAATGTCCAAGAGGTGAAAAAAAATCTTTAAAGTAAATTGAGAATTTTTAGTACATTAAATATATGAAGGTATACTGGGTTCATATTCTAGTTTCTCAAATTTAATAAATGGGTAATTTTAGAACAAAAATTAACAATTTAGAGAAATAAGTAATTTCCAGAATAATCTTTAATAATAGCTCTCTGATTTTTGTTTTTATTATATCAAGATAAGCATATCATTACATTCATAAATTCATAAAATTTATCTGGACTCAAAGGACAATTTAGTAGAACACTGTCTTTTTTTCCTCATGAAAGTGTTTTCCATAGTGAAAATTGTGTTCAAATAATAGAATCATCAAGGTTGTAAGAGAACTTTAAGATCATCCAGTCCAACCATCAACCCACCACTACCCTTGTAATTCCTAAACCACATCACCCAGTGTCAGATCCAGACGCCTCTTAAACACCCCCAGGGATGGTGATTCCATCACCTCTGTGGACAACCTATTCCAATGCCTGACCATCCTATTTATGTCACTTATGATTTTATAGTGGAATACAGTGAGAGATTACATGTATACAAAATGTATTAGTAAAGTGGGAAAGAGGACATCATTGATACAGCAGCAGAGAAACTGATTCAGTCCTTCCTTTCATACACAAATTGTGAGTGCCATAGTGCAGGCAATGGTGAAAGGGGCACACAATATTTTAGCTGTATCTTTTCTTCATACTGCTTCAGGGAAATGGAGACCAAGATTGGGCAGTGTTGGGCCAGTTTTGCTGCATAAGAACTCTAAAAGGAAAGCAAAACTGCTTATTTAGCATATTTTGGCAGTTGTTTGTCACTTTTAAAACATGGCTTAGTCTTTCTGTAAAACTGCCAGCCTAATTAATACAAATTATCCCCTACTGCTGCTGTTTTATGCCAATCTTACTGACTCTTCACTAAACTCCCATATTCCCCTGCAATCTGTTTTATTCTTTCTGCCAGGTATGTGTGCTTTAATTGCACTGGGATGGTGTTTTAGAGTTTGAGTAGTCTGCCCTCAGCCTGGAAGGGAATATGGTAATGGCTTTTACCTGGGAAGTGTCACAGCTGCTTGTATTAACACTCAGATGAGAAGATGAAAACAAGA
>JAWWLZ010000082.1:35745282-35759457 GCA_035041345.1 Poliocrania exsul | reverse complement strand
AATGCCTTTAGGGTAAGTATTGTCTGGAAGGTCCTTGGAGTAAGGGAAAATAAATGATGGCATGCATCTTTTCCCTAAATGTGGAGGAATTTGTTTGTTTTTTGTTTTTTTTTTTTATGAGTGCATTATGTGAAGTAAATGACTACACATAAGTATCTTCCTCTGGAGAGTGGTGTGGATGAGGTAGGAATTATTTCCTGAAAACAATAGAAATAAACTTTTGTGCCACTCTCAAGTAGATCAAACATGACTGAGCTCTTTCAAAAAATGCAGCAGAAAGGGTGAACAAGATTGTTTTATCTTGTACTTCAGAGAAGTAAGAGTTACTTTTGGACAGTAAGTTATGTTACATATCCAATTTTTTTCTGTATATAATATCCATAAATATCTTCAACTGAGCATTGCCATTTTAAGCTTTCATAGGGATCCCTGACATTTAATTATTTATTCCTGAGATATGGAACCAGTCTATACAAGTGAGCCACAAGAGTCAGCTTAAAATATACACAGCTTGCAAAAAATGAACATCACAAGGCATGATTTGACCTAACTTGAAAATACTTGCTTTGTTATAATTTAAAATAAAGATGACAAACTTTAAAGATTATAAAACTGATTTTTACAGAAAACAGAGGGAAGCTTCTTCTAGGATCTCTTCCCAATAAACCTGATATGAAAATTCTGGTATTAATTGTGGTTGATTTAAGGCATTTTTGGTTATTTATGATTGCTGTTATAATTAGCATCTCCAGAAATATTGTTATAAACTGTATTCTGTGGAAATAAATTACTGATACCAGTGTTTAGAGCAACATGAAACCACTTGAATGCTTGTATATACCACTACTGCCTGGAGAAGACATGGCTGAGGAAGACAACCCAAGGCCTTTCATTGCCTTGAGGAAGGCTGTGCTTCATTTACTGGGTCTGTAACTTATACAGCAGCTCTGGCCATCAGATGGTAGCAAGAGCAGCTGCAGCATCAGCCACTGTCTCTCTTCCCTCAGCCCTTCTGACCCAGTCCGGCAGTAAGAGAGAATACTGCCCATAGCAGTGCTAGCTGCTGCTGTAACAAAATGGCAGGTGACAGTCACAACCCATGGACCAAATGGGAGCTTTTACTTTAGAGAAGCTGTTCTGGAAGGCAGGAGAGACAATTGGCAGGCGGGATGCAGCAGATGACAGGCCTACCCTATTATGAAGCTTCCCAGAATATTGTCCTATATCACTTTTCCAAAATTTCAAAAAAACCCTGCCTCACTTAAAGGCAAATCTCTGCCTTTTTTAACTGTTGTAACAAGATTGATTATATTTACTTCTTCTGTTTCTTGTAGAAAGGGCCCAATTTCATGAAGCCTCTGTTCTTCTTTTCCCTGAACTAAAATTACTGGTAAACCTCAGTGATGTTTTACTACATGTGAATACCAGAAATGTGGTACTAATCTGATGTAGAAACTTTCGTAGAAACTAGTAAACAGGACCATAAGTCTTCTCACAGTCAATGAAGTATTAGATTTTTAATTGATAAAAATCCCCAGAACGTCAGCTGCCTTTTCAAAAAAAAAAACACTCTATAAAACCCCCTAACATTTAGTGCAAATTTTAATTTTCTTTTGCAGGTTTTTTGTTTGTTTATTTGTTTGGGCATTTTTTAATGGGCATAAGGGGTGAGGGACATTGAGGAGTTGATTCATACCTAAATGACACTGGGACAGATTAAATACATACAGGTCTTGCAGCTCAAATCTTAAACAAATAGCAGAGGGCAAACATGTAAGGATAAATGTGAGAGCTCTGTGGCAATCGGTTAAGCTATCATTTCTAATATCCAGGATGGATTTAACTGTTAAGTATAAAAAGGTAAGTCTCTGTTTCCCTCTGTTAACCCCCAGTGGCGAGTGTTAGTCATTCTATGAAAGGCATATGGCTTTTGTTTTTTTGATGAAATGAGGCAGGGGAGGGGATAGCTATGGCACAGAAGAATCCATATGCAGCATGAGGCAGGACCAATGAGTAAGGGTGAGGGAAAGGGCCAGATCTATCATGTTCCTCAGTAAATCCATGCCTGCATAAAAGAAAGTCTCTGAAATCCTGTAGATTGGAACTGCTGCCAACAGAAAAGATCTGGTGATTAAAGAAAATAATCCTTGCCTTTTGATGGCTTGTTCAGAATTTGTGCAGAGGATGAAGCAAAGCATCAAATACACCCAAAAGGCAAAATAGATATTTTCTGTTGGCTGACATTTATTTTTATTTTCTTTCATTATAATGGCTTTAAACATCCATTTGCTGAGGATTTTGTGTGACATTATGTGTGTGCTTCACATATCTGTAAAAAGAGAGGTAACCTTTAAATCTATCATTTTTTCACAATATTAACTCCGTAATGTCCTCATGGGGATAAAGGCTCTGGAACTTGTAAAGAAAAGGATTATTGAAAATTCCTGTGCTCAAACTAAATTCTATCTGCATTGGAATTACATATGTTCCTAGATTAAACCATGCTTTTCTAGTGGCTGAGAATGGTCTAGCTAATTTTAATTACTAATTGAAGTGGGATGTGGATTAATGGCTACAAAATTAGCAGTATGGGAGGCTTTTTTTCCAAATATTTTTCTTCCGTTTGGGGATGTTGCTATTTTATACCATATCAGATATGGCTTCCTATCCATCTAAGATGGCACACTCTTTGTTTAAATATGAAAAAAGGTGAAATTAGGCATTGAAAGAATTGTGACTGACTCATAGTTGCCCTTATGATATTTATAACTAGGGTAATTTTATTTGCCTTTTGCTCTTTGTAGTTTAAAAATGGTAGTGGTGGTGAGGGGGAGGGCAAGGTTCTCAGGCTACTGCTCCCTATAGATGTTAAGAAATTGCTACTAGAGGTGATTGGTTTTACTAAAGAATGCTACTTCTCTCACATTTTCCTATGGCTCAGGTCACTAAACATCCACTGAGATCCAGGCCTGCCAGAAAATGAGTAGACTCCACAATAAGGTTTGGAGGGACCTGCGAGTGGTCTTGTTACCTCCCACACTGGCTTAGTAGGGAATCTGGGAACTGCACTAGGATGTTCACCTGTGGATAGCTGCACTAATGCTACTGAGGGAGTATTACCAGGATGCTAATTATTTTTTTGTACTTTTCATACAAAAGTCTTGAAAGATGTCTGGGCAAAATGAGTCATAGAAGCAATGGGCAAAATAAAAGGGTAGCTCTGAGACCTCAGCTTACTCCTGAAAAAGTCTCCACTGTCAGGCATTCAGTCTGTAGTCTTAAAAAGAACTGGTTGACATTTTTTCTGTGGTCCTCCAACCTCGTATATAAACGCAGGAGTTGTGGGGATAGTGGATAGGTTGTTTAGTAGGTTGGGTTTTATTTGTTGGTTTTGTTTTGTGTGGGGGTTTGTAGTTTGTGTATTGTTTTTGGTGTTTGGTGTTTTTTTTTTTTTCCCTTTGTGGATTGTTTGGTCTTTTGTGGGGCATGTGTTGGGGCTCTTTTGTCTGTTGTTTTTGTATTTATTTTTAACGAGAGGGATGTTCATCACCCTGGAAGTCTGTTTTGTCCAGGAAAATTCTTCTCCTTTCAAGGTGACATAAGGGTGTGACTTTGCCTAAGAAGTCATAGAATCTAAATTATAAACCAAAGAAAGAGCCTCTTGATGCAGTACCTCAGGGGTCTGGAAGAGTTAATGCCTGTTCAAGTGCTTTCTGTTTTATTTTTTTTTCCCCTAAATAATTATATGTACAGTTATGAGTGAGTGACTGGAGGTGCCTCATGGCTCCTTTAAGTTCCCCTTATGGAAATAGCTGAAGCCTAATGAGAAGTTCCAATAGATGAGGCCACTGGAGAGAAAAGATCAGAGTGATAAATGAAGAGTAGTTCAGAAGTATTCATGTACAACATAATTTCCATTTAAAATTTATTCTCTGACTTCATAATTCATAATTGTACTCTGTTATCAACCAGTAAATAGTACCATTCTGGTTTTGTAGAGTTTGACAGAATCATTATACATTCCTAAAGGAAGAGAAAGGATTTTAAAGGCTTTCTTCTAGTGGTTTTTTTTTTAGCACTACGAAGTTTCTTCATGCCTGTAACTTATGACAAAATACTGTGATGAATTATAAGTGTGATGTAATAAACAAACAGTTAAATTACAAATTGGTTTTTTGTGATGTAGCTAATCATAGTTTGGTTTCCTTGTACAGAGTGTACTGGTTAACTGGTGTAACTTTCTATATTCTGTAGACTGTCATTAGAATCTCTCAGCTTTCTGTAAACCTTACTCTTGAGCTGTCATAAAAGCTATGAAAGTATTAGTATTAAACTCAACATAAAACTATACTTCCTAACCAAATTTCAAGACTCAAAACTTAGCTTTCTCAGAAAAAAAAAATTGCTTGTATGGGGACAGGGGGAGATGAAGAAGGTAGACTCTCCTTGTCAGAGTCGTACTCTGCCACTGATAAACCAAGTGAGTACCATAGAGTGGGGAAGCATGTTGTGAGACTTCATCAGGGAGGACAGAGCAGTGAATAACAGGAAAGAACAGGGTTGAGTGTAATATTCAGCACATGTCTCCAGGCATAAAGTGTTTGGCCATTTTTCCTTGTAAACTGACCTTGTAAGGTCTGAAAAGTCATAGAGGAAAGTATGTCATGCCCTGGTCCAACCAGTAGCAAGGCTGAAGATGTGTTCCCAACAGATCATGATGCACAGGTTGTGGGCAGGCATGCAGAGTGCTCAGTGTGAGCACAAACAACACCACTGTTGGCTCTCACTGAATAGGATGGAGGTTTGCAAGTGAGGATCAATCTCTCCATGCCTGCCCTTATCCTGGTAACATTTCCAGGTGCATGGCACCTAAGATTCTGACCTGGAAGAGAGCTTCAGATACAGCTTGTGGGAATGGATATGTGTTTTACACTGGATCACACATGGGTTTAAAAACAAAACCAACACCAATAGGGCAACAATTTTTTACATCTCTTGTGCCAATCTAAGGAGTGCTAACCATGAAACCGTGGTTGGCATCCCTTGCAAGCTCATAAAAGAAGTGAGGAGGATGTCTGTGGGAGGCAGGGTCTCCATCCTATCAGCTTCACTGGTGCCTGAGGACTGCAACTGGGGCTTTCCTAGGCGAGTGATGTGCTCTACATTCTTATACCCAGAATAAGCAGCAGGTATGGGAATAGCAGTTGCTGGTTGGAGAAAGACAGCAATTCCTTGTGATCTTCTAATGGGTATCTGTCCTAAGTGGACTTGGTCACTGGCCTGCATGTTTCCATATTTGTGTGTTCTACAAAAGGAACTGCTTAAATTAGTGGATTGAAGTTATGCAGTGGAAGATGAAAAGAAACCTGCCCCTCTGACATCCTACACCCCTCAGTAATGAACTTCAGGCAGGCTGGGTTAACCTCACTGCCCTCTGTTAGACAAGCTGAGTTAATTTGCACATTTTGATCTTCTGTGTGGTTTCTGGGTTATTTGTTGAATTTTATTTATTTATTTGGGGTTTTTGTTTATTTATTTATTTATTTAGCATTTCCAGACAAGACTTTTAAGCAGGATTTGGTTATCTCATCCCTTGGGAGGGTACTGTGAAAGATGCCCTGGTTACAATTGGGAAGCTTTTTATTCTGTTCAAGAATTTTTCCAAGCTAAACTAGTGTTTCTCTGCAATGATGTTGAGTCAAACTGAAGAAAGTGAGAGGCACAAAATATACAGGAGCCTTCCTGCTCCCTGTTACTCATTATCTGAGTCCTGCTGCACATCTCAGCACGCACTGCATTTCAGCCTCTCTTTTGGCACTTGAACTTAGGCCTTAGCTGTCTCAGTAAGAGTTGAGCCCTGAAGAGATTGTGTATCCTGAGATCAGGCTCCTGGGGAGCCTATTTGTAGTCAAAGGCTTTCTGCAACAAAAGCAGCTGATCTTTGCAAATGTGCAGTCGAATTTCCACCTCCGTTTGTGAATGATGGTTCCCCAGGATGGAAGTTGTCACTCTCCTGTGTACTTCTCAGAGAACCAATTAATGTTGATTTGTTTGATTCTGTTAGTTTGGCGTTTCTTTTTCCACCTCATAGCTCTTTCCTTGGTTTGGAAAATAAAAAAGTGGATGAGTCATCCTTTCAGCGTTCCAATCATTATTTTACCTGTGATTTTTACAGCTCTTAATAAGCCATAGGGATAAATGGTTGAGATTCCAATAGGGAGGCAGGACACTGCTATGACAAAGCAAATAAGTGGTGCTGCCTCTCATGGGGTAAGTTTCGCCAACTCTGTAACTCCTAAAGTAAGTATAAATAATTTAATTGATACTGAGCATGAGTAACTTAATGGTACTTAACTGCATTCCATTGAAATTCACTGCTATGTGGCTATTATTTTCCATAGTATGTCTTGTTTGAAACAGCATCATTATCTGTAATATTTTATTTATTTATTTTTTTTTTAGTTAAATGACAATTCAGCCTTGTGGATAGTTGCCTATAGGAAATACCTAGGGAATTTCTTTTTCTTTTCAAGAAAATAGTGTGATGATGTGGGTGGTAATGAATATTTAGGGTGCTTTTATTAAAAAAAGAACAAAAGAAATGGCACCCACAATCAAACACACACTTTCTAACAGTATTCATTAGAATTTAATTGGAAGCCTATCAGGATGCATGTGCTTAAACACACACTTGCACTAAAGGCAAGTGTTGTAGTCATCCCTGGTGCACTTCCAATAGACTGCAAAACTATATCAAGAATAGATCTAGCATGCTTTCCACATATTTTCTTGAGGCTGTTTGGTGCAAGGATGGCCAAGAGTTAAAGGTGTGATTATAGATAACATGTTTGAGAGAAAAATACACCTGTGGTCCTTGTAACACTTAAAAAAATTCTGTTGGTTCAATTTTGCATTTTTTTTCTAAATATGTATGTAAATAAATAACTTGTTTTCTGGGAGCTTTTTATAGGCCAGGGGAAGCCTTACAGCAGAAAGGAAGGCTGGAAAACCACAGGAATCTTGTGATGGGTATAAGTGACTTAATGAAAGGTTGGAACTGTCCAAACAATGGAGGTCCTGTAGTTGTTAAGCAGTATGGTTTCAGAGCAAGTCAGTTGTCTGCAATGCAGACAGTGTTGGTTCCTTGCCATGCAGCAGCAATGTGATGTTAGGAAATCTGTCCTTTGTATGTGCTTCATTTATCTTTCCAAAAATTTATAATGACCTCCCTTATGCATCATGAGCTTCACAATCTAGATAAGTCATGTTATAATCTACAGAAAACCTGCTTGTAGGACTTCGTGGAATAAGGGACTTAATACATGGCAGCCTGTTGCTTCAGAGATAGACAGATATGTTCTCTGTCCTGCTCAATTCCTTGGCTTAGAAGAATCAAATGTTCTTATTGTTAAGAATCAATATTGTACATGTTTGAGCTAAACACTACAATTGATCTGAAGCTTGCAGACTCTGATTTGTCTAGCAATTTCTTCTGCATGTTCTTAGCCAGTTTCTTTTCTTTTGTTTTCCTACCTCTGTAATAGATTTGGGACTCTGCTTCTGAGAGATGTGTTTTCAGTCCTCTCCTGAAATTTGATTCCTAGTAGGGAGTTAACCTTTTCATTCTGTAGCATCATGCATCCTACAGTTCTGCAAGGACACCGTCACTTCTGTCTACCTAACCCTTAAAAACCCTTGTGCAACTCCCTTTAACATTGCCTGTTGCTCCCCTTATTCAAAGACACCCTAGGAGTATCTTTTGTTTCCCTCCTCCAGCCAAGCCAGCTGCTATTCTGCCTTGTCTTACCTCATTATCTAGAGCCTTCCTGAACAGATGTTTAGTTAATGAGTCTCTTGCACTGCACAATGAAAAGGGGCTTCTTAAGTCTTTATAAACAAGTGTGCAGATTTCTAGTAATGCCACAAAAACCTGTGTTTCAGTGGAAGAAAAATCATACCTTTTTGAGGAAGAGGGAATTGAGATTTCATGCTAGAGCAAGCAAAGACCTTTATGACATTGCTGGTGGACTGCAATATCAGAATTCTAGAAACATCTATTTTATAATTATTGATAACTTATTTTTGTACTAGATGCTACATGGGCCAGTGAACTCTAGTAAGCTTGTCAATCACATAAGAGTTAAATTAATCCACTCTTTCTATATTGGAGTTCTAATAGAGAATGATTTTCCTGAATTGCTGATGAACACTTTAAAATCTTTGAAATAAACAAGTACTTAAGGTGTTTGTTTGGTTTTTTTATTATTTAAAACATTCTAATTTTGTCTTTATTGGTTTAAACTAAAAGTCAAAATTGAAATGATTCAATCTATAACTATGTCTATTCTGCTTGCAGGCAGGCCTATATTGCATTTTATCTCTCCAACTAAGGTTTGAAGTGACTTCCTTCCCCACCTCCCCCAACCCTGTATAAATTTTCAGAAGATAGGAATAGTTTATTGTTTACAAACTATCAATATGACAGAGGTAGGTCTCCATAGGTATATTTTTGTCCTCAAATTGCCATCTTTTAATTGGAATGCAGATGCCTTTTCCTCCTTTTATTTTAATTTCCTCTATTCCTCATCATGTGGGTTGCAAGTAATTAACAAACAGGATTTTGGAGACAAGATCTTATTCTATTTAACCCTCACTTGCTCCACTGCTGCAAAGAAATACAGAACAGACTTTTTTCCCTTTAGGAATTCCTTGAAAGAAACTTTTTCTCCCTCTGGAAATATTAGTGTGCTTACATAAATTACTTCATAGAATATCCTGAGTTGGAAAGGACCCAAAGGATCATCAAAGCCCAGCTGATGTCCCTCTGCAGGACAGACCCCAAAAAATCACACTGCATGCCTGAGAACATTGTCCAAACATTTTTTGAACTCTGGCAGACTTGGTGCTGTGACTACTTACTTCCCATGCTAGCCTCTTCCACTGCCTGTTCTTGAATTGTAGACAGCATTTAATGGCAGATAACTTGTCTCTTTGCCAGAGGTTTACAGCCTGCACTAGCCAGCTGAAGGAACTTCCAATTTTCTTATGATGTCCTACTTTGTGTATCGAAGTTTGTCTCTTCCTGATAGCTTTTCTCAGTCCCAGACCAGGAAAAGACATTGATTCTTTTTATGTATCCCATTTTTTTTCTCCTTTTTTCTTACCTTCTGCACTTTCTTCCTCCTCAAACATAGGCAGTCATCCCTCTGATTCCTCTTTTTTCCCCTCTTAAGTGTCTGACCTTCTCTAGTGCTTAGGCAAAGCCAGACTTCACATTGTTTCTTTTTCTATTGCTGCTTGCACTTTCCTCCCATCGGTTATCATGGTCAAAGTTCAGAACTTTTCCTCTTTATTTCTGTGCTTGTGAATTGAATTTCCTCCCTCCTCTTGCTTTCTTACCTCCTTTTGTGCTTCTCAATCTTCCTTGCCTGTTATACCAGACTGTTCTGCCACCTCCACTTCATTAGCATTTGTCCAACAATCTGCTCATTTGGGAATGTCTGAGCTATAGGACACATCGTCATCTGAGAAGTAATGACCTCTGAGCCCCTGTCCCACTTCTTGTCTTGTGTCTGACTCAACATCTAAATCAAGATACTTGTTACAGGTCCAGACTCTGTCTGAAATTATCAAAGCCTGCATAATCCTTCTCTAATGATATAGTATCTATGTGTTCACCTCTGGTCTTTATAAATGTGGCCGTGGCCACATTTTTGATGTTTTTTTCTCATACTAAGTGTCTTTTTCAAGCAAAAGATTGTTAGAATAAGTAGGACAGAAGTTTCTGACACCACCTGTTTACTCTGCATTGTACACAACAAATTTTCAGGGCAAAGAAAATGGAGTAGGAGAAAAAAGCCTGATTTGACTTTTTTTTTAACATTTTATGTGGATTTTTTATATGACTGTTTGCCCTTCAAATTCTAGGACTTTTGTGATCCCTGGAAGAAGTAAATCTCAGTAAGAACTGCTGGGGAAGGAGAATGCTTGATGCAGGCCATGGGTTTACGTGTTCCTGGGTTGAATCCAGAAGGGTAGAAGAAGGCTGATTCTCAGAATTTACCTTATTTCTGTAACAATGGGAATAAGGAGAAACTTGTGCAAAAATCAGTTTGTTTTCAGCCAAATTGCTCAGCTACCCTTCAAAAGAACAGTGTCTCTGAGTCATGGTTATCTCAGGATTGCTCCACACTCAGCTGCTGTGTGCATATGTAACAGGTTCAGGAAGTCTTCCTTGAAAAATCAAATGATTCCATTTTCTCATGAAACAAAATTAGTTCTGCAAGTTTTAAATAAAATGCAAGGAATAGATTCATATTGTGATGGTGGTAGTGGTGTTGTACTCTCCCTTATAATCAATATTGAAAGACACTCAAGATCAAGGACAGATCAGCTTGGTTCATGTCTCTTTTGTTAGAGTCAGAACAGAGACCAAAATGTTAATTTACTCATTTAAATGGGGATGATGAAAACCCTGCTCTCTTCCTGGGTTTGCTAAATGTTTGGTACAAAATGAACTAGAGGGAATTCAACACAGGAATATAACCAGTTTCATGGTAAGAATATACGCTTGGGAAGAGAGAGCTGACTCAATCTCAAGTTGAATTCTGTGAATTTTGTAAAATTCTGACTGAAAGGATATAAGAAGGCATCTCCACAGCACTGTTTCCATTCAACCAAATTATTCCTGGACTGGACTTGACAATTATTCTTGCAGAAACTGAATTGGCCATTTGTGGGTTTTGATGGATAAACTGTTTTCTAAAATGGTTGTCTATCATTAAGCATCTTAATTTACAATCTGAAAGTTCTGCATTAAGTACTAGGGATTGCTGAACTGCTACAAAAAATTATGCATGACTCTTTATGCTGACATCAGCATGACATTGTAATTGATCAAGTTAGTGATATTATAAACTTTTAGGATTTTGTGAAGTTCATGCTCTTTTTTTAAACTAGTCAACTTTTCTCTTTTTTTATTCTTTTAATCAGCTCAGGAAAAAAAACCCCAACAAAACACTTGGAACTACAATTGGGTCCCTGTTGTGATATTAATTTTGTATTGCAGAAAACTATTACTTCTTAATAAAGTCTAGGTTTAACTGAGATGTGATGCTACTATAGAATCACAGAGATTCGGGTATTAACAGTTCCTCGTTACATATTGCTTCCAAAAACATGTCCTTGAAGAAAAGAGAATGCCCTACTATCTGCAAATGAGCAGTAGTATGTAATACTGTTTTAGAATTGTATAGTGACACAAAATCTCTTTAACATAAGCCAATATCTCATTATGTGATTAAAGGCACTTAAGCAAGTTTACTGTTATCTGTTTGCGTATTCTGTTGTCTCTGCTGCTTTAATAATGATTAAAAACTGTATTTTATAAAGATCTTCATACCTCTTGTTATAAGATTTAAAAAAATAAATAAATAAAAAATTTAGGGAACACCAAGTCTTGAACTGCAGGTTCACAGTGGAGATAACAAGATAGCTGTAAAGAGAGACTATCAGAATGAAGTCTATTTATAGAAGGTATGTGTCAGGAGCATAACACACTGAATGGAAGAAGAAATCTTTGAGCTGGTAATGTGCAGAACTGCGGGTATATATATGGATATATGGATGGCAGGGCCCAGAGAGTACTGGTGAACGGGGTTGTGTCCAGCTGGCAGCTGGTCACCAATGCTTTCCCTCAGGGGTCAATGTTGGGCCCGGTTTTGTTTAACATCTTTATTGATGACTTAGAAGGGGTGATTAAGTCCATCATTAGCAAATTTACAGATGACACTAAGTTGGGAGGGAGTGTCGACCTGCTGGAAGGCAGGAGGGCTCTGCAGAGGGACCTGAATAGTCTTGAGAGATGGGTTGATTCCAATGGGATGAAGTTCAACAAGGCCAAGTGCTGGGTCCTGCACTTTGGCCACAACAACCCCCTACAGCGCACAGGCTGGGCACAGAGTGGCTGGAGAGCAGCCAGGCAGAAAGGGACCTGGGGTTTGGATTGACAGGAGACTGAACATGAGCCAGCAATGTGCCCAGGTGGGATCCTGGCCTGTATCAAGAATAGTGTGGCCAGCAGGATGAGGGGGGTGATCCTTCCCATGTACTCAGTGCTGGTGAGGCTACACCTTGAGTATTGTGTTCAGTTCTGGGCCCCTCAGTTCAGGAAAGATATTGAGGTGCTGGAGCAGGTCCAGAGAAGAGCAATGAGGCTGGTGAAAGGACTTGAGCGCAAGTCCTATGAGGAGAGGCTGAGGGAGCTATAGTTGTTTAGTCTGGAGAAGAGGAGGCTCAGGGGTGACCTCATCACTCTTGACAACTACCTGAAAAGGGGGTTGTAGCCAGGGAGAGTTTGGTCTCTATTCCCAGGCAACCAGCAGAAGGACAAGAGGGCATGGGCTTAAGCTCTGCCAGGGGATGTTTAGGTTGGATATTAGAAAGAAATTCTTTATAGAGAGAGTAATCAGGCAGTGGAGTAGTCTGCCCAGAGAGGCAATGGATTCTCCATCCCTGGAGGTTTTTAAGATAAGACTGGATGTGGCACTTGGTGCCTTGATCTAGTAATCACAGTGGTGTTGGTTCAAGGGTTGGACTTGATGATCTTGGAGGTCTCTTCCAACCCAGTTCATTCTATGATTCTCTTCTATGGTATACACACACACAGATCATTTTTCCGTGCTCTATAGAGTATTTTTGGCTTTTTTTTAAAAGTGAATTTATTATATTTTTTATTTATTTATCTCTTTAAATTTTTCACAATCATTTTACAATTCCAGCATTTCACGGTGTTCATGGAAAATGTGTCTGTCTCAATGCCCTTCTGTTTTCTTGGTTAGTCCCTGTGGCTTTGGAGTAAGAATGTCTAAGACCATTTATAGTGCTGACTGAGGAAAACTTTAAGTTGGAAGTCTGTAATGATGACAGGGCTCTGAAGCAAGCATCTAAACCAACAAAAAAGTTTCAGGGGAATTGTGGTGTCTCTTGTTGGCTTGGTGTATTCTTCCTTTTAGAGGTCTGGCAATGCTTAAGGAAAGTTAAATTTGACAATAAGCTGCTCTCCTCTTCCTTCAAAGACCCTAATAAAGGGTAAATAAAGGGTAAAGTTATTACGTGCTGTCTCTAAAATAACTTTGAGGTATGCTACCATGTAATGCTGCTGCAAAAGACTAAGTCTCAAAATATTTCAGCCCCTTGAAAAAATTAATAGGAGAGATCGTATTGAGGTCTTGGAGTAGCATATGATCTGAACATTTCTGCTAATCTGCTGCATTGTTTCAGTCCCTAAAATGGCTGGTTATCTGCTAGGAACTGGATTATTTCTGAAGCAGCATACTATGAAAAAGGTTTGGTTTGACTTGGATGAAAAAAAAATATTTTGGGTTTAAAGGAAGTCACTCTGAATTTTTCTTTCACAAGTATGGCCTGCATCTCTGTGTATTGGTGTTGTTACAAAATACAACACATATTTTTTCCGCTTTCTGTTTCAGCTAGGTTAATGCTTATGTTTGTCTTTTTGCTGTGTTTGCTTTGATTTACTGTAGTAGTACAAATTATTCTTAACAACATGATTTTTTTTTTGTTATGTCTATTTTGATAAATTAGCCGAGGACATAATAGGCCAACACACTGTACTACAATGTATTTTGGAGTAGCAACCCAGCCACTACAGTGGTCTAGAAGATGGGGGGGGGGGGGGGAGTTGTTTTATAACTGTAATTGCCAGTGAAGTATGAAAACTACCTGCAAAAGCATTTGGTGACACCCAGATCCACTTTACACTCTCTTACCTTCAAAGATGAAGTTGCAGTATCTGTAGTATATGAGCTGATGCACTGGGTGGAAAGCTCTTGATCCAAACAGCTGCCTATGCTCAAATGATTTAAATACTGAGCTCCATTTGTTCCTTCTCATCATCACTTCAGTAAAAATAAGTAAATAAAAAAAAACAACCAAGAAAGAAAATTACGATTTATTTGCTAGATGTGTTAATTTTTGATAATACAGGGGGTTTGATCTCATAAGTGAATTGTTAGTTATAAGTTATTGTTAGTTGTTATCCTCTGCCTCAGAATTTTTATTTTGTAGACAATATTCCTGTTCCATGTTAACATAAGAGATCTGTTAGGTATCTTCGTTGAGGTTATAGAAGTACTGTGGTTCAGTTGCACCTTA
>JAWWLZ010000082.1:35711533-35726450 GCA_035041345.1 Poliocrania exsul | reverse complement strand
TTTTTTTACAGCAATCAACTGTAATGTGCTCTGGTTTTCCATGGAGAATAAAAACATTGATTGACAGCAAATTATCACTCAGTATCATTCAGTATTCTGTGTTCCTCCACCAAGTTATATGGTAGGGACCAAAGATATGCATTGATCACAATATGTCCTTTTTCCCCTATCAATGCCTAGTTGCAGCTAAGTTCTTGCTGCTGTGACAAGCAGCTTCCAACACTGATGCATTGTAATCTCCAGCAACTGATTTGCCCAGGAAGTTGCTCCACTGGCAGAACTTCTGGGAAGGGCACCAATAGGCTTGTAGGTCACCTCCATGTGATTGACCACAGGTATGTGTTCCACTAAAGCTCTTGTCTGGCTGTACCACAAGGATGACCTGTTTTGTGCTGGGGATCACAGAGGAAAGAGTGTTAAGAGTGCCTGGAATGTTAAGCAACAATAAAGATAAGGACCCAATAAAGGAGACTAAATGTATGGTGTGGCTACTGTGAACATATAACTGGTTTTGAGGGAATAATTTTTATCCTATGCTGTAATAAGCAAGCTCTCTTGTTAGGCCTTGACAGAAGTTATGCTGAGAGTACAGTCAACAACATTGGCCTAGCTGCAGATACAGTTTGGCTGACTGAGTGGAAGGATGCCAGAGTGCTGAGGTGGATTCCAAGGTATGGCAAATTGTTCCATGCTGAGGAGGATTCCGAGGTATGGCAAATTGTTCTGTGCTCTCCCACAGGGTACTAGATGTGCTGTGAAGTGCCCAGACATTGCCATTAGGTGCTCCCCTCTCAAAAAGGAGCAGACTGAGTGTAAGTTTGGGTAAACCAAGAGAACATGTAGAAAATCAAGTTGACAAAATATAGCCGGAAACTTTCAGAATTTAAAAAAATATTTGTAGCGTATTATGTATAATTTGAAAATAAGTAATTGTCAGGATTTTCACTGCGCTATGATTTTTGAGACAACCAGACTGACAAATAAGAGATAGGCAGCATTTTATGCAAAGATGAAGGAAGGAAGTAGAAAACCATTAAACTAGGATAAAGCACTTTATGTGGGGGCATGGAAATACAACTGCATCCTGCAGCTCACAACCCTTTTGGAATATGATGGACAGTTTGTGTGGCTGATACATATGGAAATGAAATTATCTGACAGAGTATGTAAGTGGTAAATAAAAATCAAGTGAAATCTAAAGGCTATGATACTTGAAATACAAAAAGAAAAATGTATTGGTAGTTCAACAAAAAAAAATGTGAATAAAGGGCAACTATCTTTTGGCAAATGTAAGATTATCTGAAGTCATTCTTTTTTGTTTGTGTTGAAGAATAAGTGAGGAAGAACATGCACATGGATAACTGGTTTGGTGTAACTGATATGATGCAGCTAATTTTTGTTACAATATCTAAGGCCTATCAGGTTAGTTCAAGTATTTCACTTACATGTTTGACATAAAAGAATTTTCAGCAAGTGTTTTAAGTTACTTTAGAGAGTTGATATTAGTAGTTTCTAAGGTATTTCCTTAATGAATTTATAATAAATTTACTTAGTTTTTTATTATAAGGAAAGTCTCTGTTTGAACTTCAAGTTTTTTTTAAAGTACCTTTTTTATTATCTTTGTTGATCTGAGCTTCTATTCAAATACTCAAGTGTTGTTTGAATAAAATTTTATTGTGAGAGAGAAAAACGAAGTATTTGACAGAACTGAGGGAGAATATCAATAGCGGAGTCAACATAGTGTACCAAGACATACATAAAGTATTTCTGAGTAAGAAATTGCTTCGAGAATATAGGGTATTTTGTTTTTTCTAGGAAGTTTGCGTTGACTGTCAGAAATGTTTCTGAGTACATTAAAATGAATACTTTCTGGCAACAGTTTTGGCGAATTAATATTTTCTAACATTTCTCCCCCATCTGCCTCAAAAGTTAAAACTACACAGCCTCAAAATATTTTGTCAAAAAGATCATGACCAAACCAGTCTGACATCATTTTTGTTCAGGAACTGATACATATAAACAAACACTGATTTCATGTCAGTGATCTCTTTGAAAGCTGGCTCAACATCTGTTACTGTTTGGCAGAGTGGTGCAAAATGTACAGATTTTTAAAGCCTTGTAAAAGGATTTCATATTTATTTAATGATTAATATTTCATTGCAATTGCTAACTTGATAAAACTCTTCACCAGAGGTAGGAGGATGAGGGAAGTTAAGAGACAAGCACATCTGCTAGTCTTTTGGAGATCCAACAAACTTCTAAATGAGATTTAGACTTTGAACTCCTTTCAAGTTCATTTTCATCCTCAAACCCAGAGAGGATAGTAATGAGCTGAGAGGAAGCACACTGTATCACCATAAAATGTATCCCAGAGGAGCCTTTGTGATGGGTCTATCACCAGTTTCATTAGTCAAATGTTTTCGTTGGCAAAATAATGGGAAGCTGGCTGTTTTCCTAGCAAGTGAATACCACCATCTATGATGCTTCTGCATTTCTAGTAATTATTAAAAAATACTTTAAAATATTCCTTCTCACAAATGATAGTAATCATGTAGCTGTAATTAGAATGGAGTATGACTTCTGAAAATACTGAGTGGGAAGCACATTCTGAAAAATATAATTCATTAAATGGTGGAAAAGTGAAATTTTGATGTGATGAAAGATAATATTTGCCATCTTAAGTGTTGAAGGTTTTTATTTAAGATATTCTTAATTTGTTTACATTTGGGATACATTAGTCTTTAAATTAGATATTGATGTAAGTAGATGTTATCCTTAATAAGTTTTGCAGTATCAAAATCCCTACGGGCATGTCTGCTCTGTTCTGTAACATGATAAACAGATATTCCCAAGTTAATGTTAAAAGAGATAGGAACAGAACAATGTAGTCACTCCACTAGCCCCAGCCAGTTTGTTGTTTAGCCTGGAAGCAGGTGGTGCAGCTGAGATCAGAGCTAGAATCATTAGTATTTTGCAGTGCCCCACGGGTGATGATCCTCTTTGCCTGGGGGCAGGTTGAGATCCCCTACAAGAGAAACACTGCTCAAAGCTTGTACACTTCCCAGTGGAGCCTGCAGCAAAGTTTCTTTGTCTTTCCCGAGGCTAACTGGCTGAACATCAAGTTCATATCTGGTGGCGCTGGGGTTTCTGTCAGTCCTGGGATAAGGCAAGACACACAACTGTCTTCTCAGGCAATTGAATTTACAAAAGTAGGGATTTAAACTTAGTTTCTCCCTTTACTTTGGCTAGAGCTGTAGCAGCCAGTGTTTCCACTCAAAATTGGGGGTATAATGACAACTGATATTTCTTGAAAAGGGTAGTTGTAGGTAAAAAGAGGCCATTTTTATGACAGTGTTGAATAAACCTCAACTTCAGTATATTATAATGCTATGCAATTTAAGTTTATAAAAATAAGCGATGAAAATTGGAAAAGGACAAAATTTATGTTCTTTATGAGCTCTCGTGTGCCCTGCATCATGGCACAATCTTTGCTCTCTGTAAGATCTCTTTCTCCTTTACTCCCAGTATAGTCTTTTGTGGGTTTGAGCTTGGACCATAGAGCTAGCAGCAGAGTGAGCCCTTCTGAGTTCAGTTTCTTTCATAGAACAAATGCAGGAAAACTAGAAAACCAAATCCAGTATAAAGAGAACTTGTCAAGAATACAACTGCCAGGCAAGCCTCTGTTATCATATGCTAATTACAGTGGAGTTATTTTTCCAGAATACTGTGAATTGTACCTTTCAAATCTGTTTTGCTATTAGGTGTATTGCCTCCACTTTAAATAATAATATTTTAATTGAATTATTATAAAGAGTTTTCCAATCTGAGAAAGCTGTGGAAGGATGGCTTCCCAGCCATGGAAAGCCACAAGGCCTTTCTCTTGATACTAAGTGAACAAATACATTTTGCTTGAAACAAAAACAAGGCTTTGAAAATTTTGGCATCACTGACACATTTTTTAATAGTTAATTGAGTGAAAACAGAAAAGGGTTGAAGCCTTTTACCAAATGATCCAATGGAACTTTTTAGCAATGATATTCCCATTTTTTCAACCTATGAGTATATTTGTTAGTAGAAAAGTTATTTAATCTGTCATTCCCTCCGCAATCAAATTCTTTAGTAGAACAAACATGAGTGCTTACTAGATATTTCCAGCTTATAATGAAAGAAAGAAAATAAAATTAGATTGGAATATTTTAATTTCAAAAGCACAAACAGTTGATGCTAAAAGTGAAAATCACCCTTCCCAAACATGACACACGTCAATTTAAGTTTAATTAAAAGTAACAGAATCAATAACATCTTGGTACTTGTTGGAATATTGAAGAGTTTTTTTGGCAGATGCTGGCAATACAGCAGTAATTATGAACATTTCCCTGTTGTATCATTTAATTTTTTAATGAAATCACACTGTTTATAGAGTCTTCAGGTACATTTAGGTCCACAGCCTATTTGTGCACACAACACAGCATACGCCAACCTGTTTTCTTAGGTGAAATCTATGCAAGTCTAAAAATAACTCCATGAAACATATGTGCTACAGTACTTTGAGGTAACCTTTGTTTTCCCTCAATGTAATAAATCAAAGCCGTAGAGCCAAGCACATGCTGTTGCAGCTCCTCTTGCACGGTCATACATCACTTCTCAGTGCAAGAAGGAAAGTTCTGATATGAATATACTATATAATTTGTAGAAAACACTTATGGTAGGGTTTTAAAAAGGAATATAGTGTAAGGAGCTTGCTCTCCACCTCTTGAAAAAAAAGCTCATGCTAACAAAAGGGATGGCTGATAGGAGAGTACCTTTCTATTTTAAATTTTTTCCACTTTAAAAGTTCTATACTTACAGATCACCTGCTGGATGATTATTAACTCTTCATTATCTAATGGTTTGTGTCAAATTAGACCAAGGTCTTTTCACCATAAGTCTGTCTCGGAGCACCTTGAACAATACATGGACTTCATTCACCCTCTTGTGGGTTTTCTTCAAGGTCCAATACTTAGTGATTTACTCTAAGGAGTAAAGCAAATTGGTATTGAAGCTGAAGGGACATTGCTCTATTTTGGCATGTGCGCTATGTGTACTCTGGTCAGTGGGAAAAAGTTTGTCAGGTTATCGCTCTAGACTATTAAATTGGCTTGAGCATTTAAAATGTGAAAGTAAATTGATCGTGGAAAACAAGCTAAGCTTATGACTTTTAAAAACCAAAGAGCTTGACAATGAAGGGCTGTGTATGCCAAGAAAGGCTGTTGCTGATCAGCCTGACAGAAGGACTGGAGAGGAGGAGGGATGATACAAGGAAACTGATATTAATGTTACCAGTAGAGGAACAACAAGGCAGCAAAAGGTTGGGCAGGGAAATTTAATACGCAAAGTTGGCAGAGACACCATGCATGCCTTTGAAGATCTCCATCTATGAAATTAATGAGTATTAAGAGATCCTAGAACAATAACAGCAAACAGTGCAGGAGGGATGCTGTTTTCTGGTTTGGGTGTCTTGTACTTGACAGGGTAGAACTAAGTAGAAAGGTGGCATTGAAGTCCTTAGTTATTTCAGTGGAGTTTTGTCTCTTTGTTTGGAACTGCTTTAGGGTCATGCAATGCCTTTTCTTATAACATCACATCTTTCTCAATTAAAAAAACAAATATAAATCTTCAATCTGACATTTTTCTGTGGGTCAGTTAAAGAGCATTCAAGTAATTTAGAGTTATATCTTTTAGCTGAGGCCAACTGAATGAGGTACTGCAAATCCTCTTAAATTTCTTGAATGCAGTGTTTGCACTCAGTGCATTTCTTTTTAAATAAGGTAGTTTTATATTTCTGTTACAGATATGAAATATTTTTAACCACACTGGTATTGGGAAGTATGGCTTATGCTAATAAAACATAAGTAGCTAAAAACTAATCAAATTCGATTTTGGATAAAATAATTACTAACAGTCTATAATAAAGTTAAATAAAGGCATGACTTGTATTCTTTGTAAAATGAGGTACCTGTAAATTAAAAGTTTTGGATTATGATACATAAATCAAAATAATGATATGAAGTTTTTCATAGTAAACTGAAGCAGCAATTAATTGTGTGGGGTTGAGATTGTGCAGGTATTTTTGGCTTGTCTTCTAGTTAACATCTTAATTATTTTCAATTTTTCTGTATATTTGCCCTTCAAATATCCCTAATATCTATGGAGTGGTGTCTTTTGTTTGCATTTTTGTTTGTGTGATTTTTTTTTTTTTTAAGAAGGTACCACATAAGTAGCCCTAAATTTTTGGCTACCGAGACCTCTCTTTAATAAACTTTTTAAAAAGTCTGATATACAAGGTTTCTTGTTATCATGATTAAACCACCTTATAATAACCACATGGTTATTATAATGTTATGTTAAAGTAGTCAGGGTGGAACAAGCTGTTCATATCACTGAGATTCTCCCACTGACTCTGTTTCCAGGATTTTAAGGAGAGTCCTTTGGGAGAACTGCAGGTAACTGGTAATGACTGGTAATTACCTGCCCACCAGTTCATAGCAGCCCCAATCAGCCTCTATGTGCTGGTTTTTAATTTCTTAGGCTGGAATCTGAACTTAGTGTGTTCTTTGTAGTTGGGGTTTGCTGCTATCTGAATGATGAGGACAGTGCCATGAAGCCAGGCCAGAACAAAACCTGCTCATTTGCTTCTGCTTAGTGGGGTGCACAAAAAGCAGAAATATCATTGGGTGAGACTGACTTCTTATTTGTTATTAATAGCAACTGAAGAGTGTCAGCAGCATTTTGTCTCACCAAGAACTCTGACTTGAAGGCTTCAGCTTCTTCAATCAAGTCAGAACACTCCACCCAGTCCTGGGATAAATTTTTTAGTAAGGCCTGGTCAGGAAGCGAATAACAAAGGTCATGGTATAATAAGGAAATGAAGGGATTTTTAGCTTTATTGCTCATCTGTTGGAGAAGAAGAGTTACTTGAAGGGAGATGAGTGAAGAACTTTGGTGCAGCCTTTTAAACAGCACTGGGGCTGCTCACAGATGAGGAAGACAGGTCACTGTGGCTGATTCCCCTCCCTATGGGGAGTGCTAATGTTGGCAGATTTTTTGTCTCCTGTCAAAAGGTCACAACACAGACGGGTGATGTCTTACATACAAATGCCATATGGCGCCACTTGACAATACTGCTGTAATTAAAAATAACACCTGAACACCATAAGACCACTGTGGATTGAGTTTTTTCAATCTATCCTATTTGCAAATTTCCCATTGCATTTTATCTTAATGCTTTCATTGAAAAGAGCCAAGCTAAGCTTTTTACATTGTGAATTTTACAGCAAATCATTAGAAAAACTGAAATACACAAGGTAAGTAAAGAAACACATCCATTTTAACACAACCAGTAATCCCTTTCCGGTAAATTATGTCCAGCATATAAAGAGACAAGGTATTTCACTCAGAGTATTTAATCCCTTTCAAGATAAGCTTCTTAGGTGATACTTAAATGTAACATATAAAATGTTAATGCAAGTAATTCTGCTTTTGTTTCCTGTGAATTATTCAGATATGAGTATCTGCTCTGTGTAATCGGCAAGTTCACAGATGAACCTTAACTAAGTACTCTTACAGTCATTCATTAGGAGCTTTAAGAAAGTATAATGTGCTCTAGTACTGTAATGCAGCTGATTGCACTAACACAGTTCAAAGTGAAACTTTTGCACTATAAAGGTTATTAAGAAAAAGGTGGTTGTGTGTTATGAAGAGAGGTGTTAGCAAGCCACAGCTACATCCAGTAAAGTAGATTATCATATCAAAGCCATGTTGAAGTCTTCTTTAAGTTATAGATATCTTTGCCTCAGCTGAAAGACATGCCTCTTTTGAATGCTTGGCATGGCATGCAGGTATAAAAAACTTCATCAACAAACACCCCTTTAGCAATTAGGTAACAATGTCCAGATGCACAAAATTATTAAAAACATTTAGTGGTCCAAGACTTGACTAGGCATTAGAAGAAATAGTTGACTAATAGCAGTGGGTGGTGGGGCTGGGCTATACCCCTTGGTTAGGCAGTGGTTTTCACCTTTCCTGTCTTATCCTCCTTTTGTCTGCTTCTCATTTTCTTCAGGACAGAGATCACCTGCAACTGCATGTGTGTTGTAGTACATGACATTGCATGTTGGGGTCTTGAGACAGGGGAACCGTTAAATCATACCCCTGCAATACAGAATCTGATATACATTATATATATAATAGGTATGGTTATGATATATATTATAGATATATAGAGAGTATGATATATATAATAAGGGTGCTAAGAGGAGATGAGTCTTATTATGGGGGGGTTTTTTGGGGGGGTGGGGGAGGTGTTTGATTTGGGTTTCTTTATCTCCTTTAACAGTCATTTGTTTAGTGTGATGACATAAATAATTTGGCATATAGTGCATGTGGATGAATAGGTTTCTAGAAGAAAGATGTAAAGGGGAAAGAAAAGATATAGCAGAGGGAAATATAGAAAGTTATAAAAAAAGAGAACAAAGTCTGTATTTCCTATGGAAGGAAGAATGACTAAAGCTTTATTGAAAATTACTTTTAAACGTTTTCATATCTTTACTCCATATGAAAGTTGGGAGAATTGTGGGGAAGAGCAGTTGCAACTTTGTTACAGAATTCAAAAAGCAACACATGTTTTTAATCCACTTCCATATCTAATATCTTAAGTTTTATTTTTAATTTAGCATTGCATGTGGCATAGTTATAAAAAAGATGGTCATAATGACCTGTCTCATAAAAGGGAAGAAGCCTTTGGAGCAGCTTTTCATCACTCTAGATGCCCTGTGAGTTTAACTGTTTGAGATGGCTCTACAGTCTGGTTTGCTGCTCTCTCAATACCACTCTCCATTCAAGCCTGTTGCAGGAAGCTCCACTGACGCAGAGTTCAGCTCATTATGAAGGCTGAATGCTCTTACCTTTTAGAACAAATGAAAGTCTTAATCCTTTCAAAAACTACCAAACAATGTGTGCTGCTTCCTGGCCTGCATCCAAGCCTGCCACTGCTTCTCAGAAGCATGATGGCATTTTGGCAGGAGACAAACTTCAGCTTCAAAGAGCCAGAGAGGCTCCAAATGCAGATCACATTGTTTTAAGCTGCATTCAGAGGTCTACTAAAGACATTATCTGTACACAGGCCTTGTTTTCTTAACCCATTGCAAGAAATTTTCTTGTTCCTTTTATCTAGCTATGGAATCAGCTACCTGATTTCTATTTCTCAGGTGTCACCATACACAAATCTCAAGCATGCAGACTCAGGTTGTTTATCTTGTTCTGATTTCTCAGTATCTGAATTTCTCTGAATTACTACACAAGACAGCAAAAAGGGAAGAGGATATCACAACTCTTTCTAGGATTTTTTCATTCAGATGCTAGCTTGGATATGTTTTTCTGGATGCTGCTTGTTATGCCATGGTGCTTCTTCTACTGTGCATTTATAGTTCATGTAGTGATTTCACGTGGTGTTTGTCTTGATAAATGGAAGTAGATTTTCAGGAGCAGAATAAAGGTAAGTAAAATTGTCAGAGACAATATGCAGTAATTGCTTTGTTCTTCATAGAGCTTAAGACAAGTGGCAGACACTCAAATGAGAATCTTCTTATCCAGGATTTTCTATAGAAGTGAAAGATGATAAAGAGGGGCTAATAGACAAGTTCGTTTTGAAAACCACTCAAAACTCCTTCAGTACAAACCTGTATTACAAGTTATTTGCTAGAGATGCATGAGTGAGTTAAAAGTTGGTTTGGACATGAACTATTCCTCTTGGTAGCATCTACTATTCAAATAAGTATTAGATAGTATTTGGATGTGAAAAAATGTGGAGGAAGGAAAATGGAAATTTGCAAAGAAAATATGTAAATACAACTATATAATAAAACTGTGGTAAAGGAGTGGCAACAGGGAGAGTGCTAAATGCAGGAAAGGTCATAGAGAAGACATTATTATTATTTTTATTCATTTATTGAGGTTTATATACCTCTCAAGGGACATGATAGAAATGTGTAACTTCTTTGAAACTCAGCATCATCCCTCTAGTACAAAAGAAACAAAAGGTCCTTGCAAAAATGAATGTTTAGTTGTGTAAATAAAGGTTGCATGGCTGTGGTTCAGATTGCAGAGACTCTGGTAATGCAGTGCATGATGGTTTCTTAAAGATCAGCAGTGTGAAGGCTGTGAAGAAGGCAGAATGCTAACATCAGCCAGGGGAGAAGCAGAGGCTGTAAGCTTGTGTCAGGAAGCATAAATTCTCTTCTTAAGCTATGAAATATGTGCAAATTTTCTTTCGCAGTGTCAAAGAGAGGCCACAAAGTGCTACCTGAATGTAACACTATGTTCATGTCAGTCTAAAAAAGAATCTTCTATGGTGACTTTATAACTTTAGTTAGCTCAGTCTTCATTTACAAATGAAAAAAATTTACACTGCAAACGCAATGCACTGTACGTACTTGTGCAATTTTCTGTACATTTTATATGCATCTTAAAAATCATATACCTCATGAGACAGGTTGCTGTCATGTTACCAATTATGTGATATTAAAAAGAAAATTTTATATATATGTATATATATATTTGACCTCATTAAATACATTTGTTTTATTTCAAGATTTCTTATCATTGTGTAGCTGTCTAATGTTTTCCCCCATTATTTATACATTGACAGACTTTCATAAAATTTTTGCATTTATAGGCATATGATTTTTTTTTTTTTGCTGTTTTATTTTTGAATTTTACCTCGCTGCTTGTTCTATGGCAGAGATTGGGTGTTACTAGTATTCAAAATTACATTCAGGAAATGTGCAAATTGCCTGGAGAGCAGTAAAAAGATGTTGAATCCATTTCTTATTGTAAATGAGGAAGATAACAAGGTCACAGCTTTCACCTTGAGTGTCACCAGGAACTCAGGGCTGGGGGCTGGTGTGGTTTAATATGGATTACATAATTCTTGAGCATTTGAATGGCTTGTGCAAGCTGTCAGGGGACTGGACTCTTGGTGTTGGTGGCCAGCCAGTTGCTCAACAAACAGGATGTGCACTGATACTAAGGTTGGTTGAGAGCAAGCTGGCATGTGAAGTGCTTAGCAGGGTTTGAGAGACAGTATCTGCTACTGGAGGGGAGCTGTCCTGTGACTCCAGAGGTCTGGTTTCATTGCCAGTCTGCTGGGTATCTGTCACTGGCAAATTGCTTTTCCTGCCTATATGGTTGCACTTCGGCAATTTATCTACCCTCTCTATTAAAAAGGGAGTTTTGCTGGTATGGATTGTCACAGAATACGCTTATACACAGTTAATTTGTGCCTTGCTGTCAGGTCCTGTTCTGCTGTTAGCTGTGAAAAATCCTGGTGAATTTTTAACTGTCAAAGCCTTTCATAATACCCCAGTAGAATATTTTGAGGTTTCTGCCTGCTTCTTGTCATTCTATGCAATTACCAGATCCATTGCCATTATTTTTTAACACATATGTGCAGACATACACACCTTCCTCACAAATTTTTGCTCCTTGCTTCTCGGGTGATTTTCTTTGCTGTCCTCCTCTTGCAGAAGTACCACCTCCCTCTCTGAAGGCTTTTGCTGGTGCTTGCTACCTACAGCTGAGGCTTTTCTTCTGAAGGATAATGACAATCACTAAAAATATTTTGGCTAGAAAGCAAATTAAAATGGTAGCCAAAGACTGCCCAGGTTACAAACTTCTTTACATCCTGGACACAGGTGTACCCTGATCTGAATGACAAAACCTGTATGGTGAAAGGAGTCAGTGAGTCTGAGCTAAGCTGACTTGATGCAAGTTGATCCAGTTGTTAATGAGCTTCCTTAAGGAAATTTAATTTTGGGGCACTTCGTTTCCTTCACTTGTGTATTGGAGTGTGGTGTGAAATGGAGCAGATAGAAGATAGGCAGGAAGAACAAGAAGAAAGGAGGAAAGGGTTTCGCTCCAACTGAGCAGCCTCTTTTGATTTCGTTTTGAATTTTGTCTTATTTTTTCTTAGGTTGGATTGACTTTAGAGAAACAGATTTTAGTCTAATCTTAAATTATGTTAAATTTAAATTTATTTTAGTTATCCTCAGCTGCAGAAATACACAGAAGAAAAAATGAAATATATATGCTCTAAATTCACTGATGATGTAAATGCTGGGGTGGAGAATATCTCGCTTTGAGTGAGAACAAATAAGTTTTGAAGTCTTTGCTGAACTGAAAGTTTGAAAATATTTGACTTTTGAGTAGATATGCAGTGTTCTGCTTTCAGGATTTTAACATTTGATTTTAAAATTAACTGAAAAATTGAAGCAGCAAGAAACTTAACAGCACAGCTTTATGTTCAATACAGCACTGGAGTCTTAGAAGTAATATTTCTCTTGCAGAAAACTGTAACTCAGTGATTTTACCTGAAGTGGAGCATACCTCAGGCAATTCTAGTTTTCACTTATAATGACATTTATTAGCTATTCAAGTGACTGCTCTCTCCATTTGATGCTTAATGCTTCCTTAGAGAGTTCAGGCAGAAAGGTGAAGTTTTTTATTGTTGCTGCATGAATCTGCTCAGGGTGGTGTCTGATTCTTTCCTTAGCTAATCAAATACTCTTCTGAGACAGTTCAGGCTTCCCAGAGAACTGCTCCTGATGACAAAAGTGTTATATAAATAGAAAAGAAGAAAACCACCTGCAGGTTGGAAATTTGTGTTCCCATCTCTATAGCAAATCGTTTCAGAAGGGAAAGGGAAGGAATTATCAAAGGAAATAAAATATGAAATTGTTAATAACACCCAAAGTATTAGAAATTTGTCTGAAAATAGTTTCAGAGTATCATGTGAAAAAGTTTATTCTGTCAGCATGCTGACTCTCTATGTAGAGGAGAGAGAGAGATTGATTACATGTTAGAAGGCTTTAATTGGCAGCCATCTGAGGGAAGTATTCTATTCAGAACTAAAAACTGTAAAAAATGTCCCTCCCTAGACAAAGAGTTAATATAACTTCTTAGGTCTCCTCAAAAAGTTGTCACTTAGAGAGTGAGCTGCTTATGACTCCTATAAAAGATGAAAAATGCACGCTCCTGCTTGGAGCAGAAGTTAATAGGAAAGTGGTATCTGTGTTTTGCAGACTGGCTCTGCTTGCACAGAGGGAATGCACCCTTCCTTGACCTTCAGACACTCAGCTACTTGAAAGCACTTGCATAAAGAAAATGTTCTCTTCACAGTAGAACAGTCAAGGATGGTAGGTGTTTTTCAGTCATTCTATAGTAGTTACTAATGGAAAAATAACAGCTCAAAATAATTTTCTAAAATGTCTGGATAAAATAAGCATAACAAAGAAGGATACAAACTTATTGAGGCAGCATCAATAAAGTACATGTTATCAAGATACTTGAGATACAGTGGTCCAAAGACAGAATTTCTATTCAGTAAGAAGCCTGCAGAGCTGGTGTTTTATCCCAATCTGAAACAAACAATAGGTCTTTTGAAAGGTTTTGGAAACCTTTTTGCTGTGTAGTTATTTGAAATGGACGTATTAACTAATGTGCATATGACATAGTTTCTGAAACTTCAAAACTGAGTTCTCAAAGTTCATGAGATTAAAAAATAAGGTTTAGGGTTCCTTAGTGTATATAGTCTAAACTTCCAGTGCCCCCACAGTTCAGTATCATTAAGGTAAAAAACTCTGGTATTCTGCACAACAGGGGCTGCTTTGGAAAAGCAGACTTGGAAAACCCAAACACTATGAGGTTGTCTGAGACCTGTCTAGATTTTGTTAAACATCAATGACACCTTAGATATTTTTATAAAGTATTTCAGGTTCAGTAATTCTAAATTTTCCAGTTAAATCTGTTTCACCTGAAAATTTCTGGTAGCATGTGTGTTTGACAGACCTTCATGATTTATGAGTACATAAAATACATTGCTGTATCTGTATTTAAGTTATTAATCTATAACTTTTGGCCCATCAGTTTGAGTTGGAATCTAATTCTGGTGTATTTGAAACTTGCACATGACTGCTCTTGGGTCACATTGGTATCAATGCTAGTTCAGCCTTGTACCCTATAGAATTACAAGTAGAAAGTAGAAGATACCCAATTTCCACATTGAAGAGGAGGTTGTTACCTTAATATGGAAACCATAAAGCCTGCTGATGGATAAGGATGTTCTGTCTTTGTTGAGATGGAGAATTTAAAATAAAGAAACTTTTTTTTCTTATGGGCAACAACCACATGAAAGAGAAAAATGTACTGAAGGTACAGAACAGAATAAGCCAACACATAGGAGAAAAGGAGAAAACTCAAAAAATGCTTTTAGGAAAACAGAAGCTAACAAACTGGAGTGAAAATAAAGAAATTGTGCAGAAAAAATAAAAAGAGGACCCAAGACCAAGAAAATGGTGCTTTGTGCGTAAAAGCTTTTCCAAGTATTTGCAACCTGATGTACCCTGAACCACTAGGCAATTTAAAGCAGGTCCTGGGCTTCTGTTATTGCCTTCCTGTGGGTCATTAGCTGAAAACAAGAATGTCAGAATTTTTGTCTACTTGATTTTTGTTGATGACACTAACAAAAGAAGAATTCAGACCTAAAAACTTAAGTCCTGACATTCATCATATATCACAGAGAACCTTTGTACCCACCCCAAATTTGGGATAATGCCACAGATTGCTGTTCAGCTTTAAAGTTAGTAGGCTTTTGCAATCCTCTTCCTATATGTGGTGATTCTTTCCCCTCCCTTACAGTTTGTCTCTGGCTTTGGTTGTTGTTTTACAGGCTTTTCTTGCTAAACGTTTTCTAGCCGGCAATGAATCATCATGTGCTACTTTGTCTGCTTTCCACTGTTCTGAGGGCTTCTTTATTTATTAATAAGAACAACAACAAACTGAAATGCATGGCCTTTTCATATTGATTATTTGCAAAGCACATTGT
>JAWWLZ010000082.1:35674742-35704964 GCA_035041345.1 Poliocrania exsul | reverse complement strand
GAAAAATAAATAGAGAGAGATTACAGTTACTGTATAAAGAAAGAAACTAATAGCAATGGAAAATGCAAGAAGGAAGAAAATGCAGCAAATTTAGGAAGTAAATTGATGCAGAATTAGATGGAAAGAACAATCCTGAACAAAAAATAATTCTATTTTTTATTTTTGTAAAGCTTAGTGTAAAAAGGAATAAAATAAATTGTTTGAGCTGGCTAGCTGGATGTTAGTGTATGGGATGCTTTTATTTATTTCATAATGAGCACCTTTTGGAGGGTAACGTGAATATTACAGTGGTTTTTGCTTTAATCTCAGATATCCTTAATGGCCACTCTGTGTGTAGAACTAATATGCTCATGGTAATCCTTCTTGGGAATTACCATCCCATCCCAAATGTATGTTTGTTCACATTTGCCTCTATGAATTTTCATTTGACCTTCAAAACTGAAATTTGCTGAATTGGTTGCAGATACTTTCACATAAAACCTGCTTTGAGAATTCTTTTCCTGGTACTTTCATAATATTTTGGTGTGAGGGAATTTAAAATAGAACAACCCTTCAAGTCCAGATTTCTGTTTTGCTAACCTTCCTCTTTCCCTTGATTTTGGCCAGTTGTCCTGGTTTTGCCTAGGATAGAGCTAATTTTCTTCACAGCAGCTGGTGTGGGCCTGTGGTTTGGATTTGTACTGGAAACAGGGTTGATAATACAGAGATAGTTTTGTCATTGCTGAGCAGTGCTCACCCAGAGCCAAGGCCTTTTCTGCTTCTCACTCACCCACTGGAGAGGGGGCTGGGGCTGCACAAGAAGTTGGGAGGGGACACAGCAGGGACAGCTGACCCCAGCTGACCAAAGGGATATTCCATGCCATATGGCATCATGCTCAGTGTATTAAATCTGGAGGAAGAAAAAGGCAGAGAGGGACATTTGGAGCGCGATTGAGCCCTGCTCTCTTGGAGATGGCCGAACATCTGCCTGTCCATGAGAAATGCTGAGTTAATTCCTTGTTTTATTTTGCTTGCATACCCACCTTTTGCTTTCCCTGCTAAAGTGTCTTTATCTCAACACATTAAGTTTCCAGCTTTTACTTTTCCAGTTCTCTCCCCCGTTTCAACATGAGGGAAGTGAGTGGCTGCATGGGGCTTGGTGCTCTCTAGGGTTAAACCACAACACCTGGAATCAATTCTTGTCCTGCCTGAGGTTCCTTGAGCTTTTCCCTGAGAGGCACTATGCTCACCTGTGTGATGCCAGTCTTCTAGAGTCTGCAATTCAGATACATTCCTTGAAATTATACCCAATACAAATGGTTTAAGATATGTTCATCAGTTGCAGAAACAAGGAACTACTTAGGAGAGATATCCTGGTACTATTTCTTCTCAATCACTACACATGCATTTCTTTATTCAAGAATTAAGTATACAACAGTAAAGCTATGGCTATTTATGCAAAGTGGTTTTTTGGTGTTTCCACTGACTTAAAACTTTTGTAAAAATCTAACACAAAAACTCCAGAACAAAATGTCCAGTTTTAATCTCATGACACCAGTGTTTATACTGGAAAATAAAAAAAAAAAAGCCAAAACTTTCAAGCACATACATGATGCTTTATATATTATAAAATGAGAGGGCAAACACTGCTGCCAGCTTAAATATGTAATGGAAATTGTCAAATTGGGAACAAAGCATGTTTGAAAATAGCATGTCTGTGCAGTCCCGGTTGATAACTGGAATCCTAGTGACCTTAGATAAGCCTGTGTATTTCATTAGTATAATAGTTTGTTATTTTTTTGTTATTGTTTTATTTCTTGGATATGCCTCATTTAATCAGCATTTCTCTATTTAACCTTAAACTAAATGAAAACTGGTATAGAGGGAAAGTAAGAAACCCTACACATAAACACTCATGTTGAAGTGTGGACACTGACAAAATTCAGGTAGCTCAAAATGACAGATGACACTTTTTCCTTAATTTGTACCAGTGGGAAAGTGGATGTGAAAGGATGTAAGCTGGGCACAGAGTATCAGCTGGGGTTTGTGTTCCTGCACACATCCAAATGTTAACAATGAACTTAGTTTTTGAAATTTTCTTAAAAACCCCAAACAAACTTTTAAGGAAGTTTTAAGACACAAACCAAGAGTACTTAACAAGCAAGTTGCTATACTGATAACATTAAGTAGAGATAGCTTATTATAGTATACAGCATTTCAGCTGTTTTATTTTTTTAAATAAAATAATACGTTAATTTATTTGTATTCCACCAGAATGAATACATTCATTGCAAATTGCATGCACATAAAAGAGAATCCATTTGTAAACTACATAATATCTTAACAATAAATAGTATTTGATCTACTACATGACAGTGCATTTCTTGTTAAAACTGCAAGCTTTTACCAAAATGAAACCAAACTCTTATTATTTTTATAAATATTTTAAATAATTTTTAAGTACATTTCATACCAAGTATATAAAAATAGTATTTTTAGATAAATTAAGAGGTTTCATTTACATGACAAATAACATGCAGCAACTAACCACTCTCTAGCAGCTCTATTTGGTTGATTGTCTAGATGACATGCAGTGAATATTGTCCCTTTGCCTTCGCAGAACTGACAAAAAGACCAGCAGGACCCACAATCACCTGAAGCAAACAATGCCATAGATATTGTTTGGGAACAACAGTCAGACATTCAGGGAAAACCTTTCCTTTGATGAACAAAAGCCACCCATGACAGTCCTTTGTCCTAGACTTCCAGCTGCTCTGACCCTCAGGGTCTTAAGACTATCACAAAAGTCTGTCAAACAGACAAATAAGTTATATCTATATTCAAAATGTTTTTCAACATGCTTCTAGAATCTAGAAATTTATTGGTTTTCCTATAGAATGAATCAACATTACTTCTTCTTACTTTCTATAAATCTGTATTTTCACGTTTATGATCTCCATGATCACCAAAAAAGAGATCAAATAAAGCAGTCATGCAGTACTCTCTAAATTTAGAGCTGGCGGCCGTGGAACATGCTTTGAGTACCACTTCACTGTTTCTCATACGTCTATGGCTTGGTAGTCTTTATCTTTAACATCCTTTGTGCTTGTCACAATGTCTACTGGGAAATCTGGGGTCTGTGCTGAAATTACTCCGGCTGTTCCTTCCAGGTCCCAGGATCCCGGCAGGTTCTCAAGGCTCAGTGAACTGATTGCTCCTTGGCTAAAGCTACCTTCCTCAGATCTGCTGGGCAGCACGAGGTGTAACGATGTCTCTGATGAAGAGCATACTGAAGGAGAAAGGGTTGCTGAAATAGACTGAAGAGGAGTCAAGGTAGTGTCTGAACAGGGAGAGGTGCATCTTAAAAACTGCAGATTGTCTTTTTGAATTACCTGATACTGGGAGGGGGAATTTTGAAGGCCTGTTGTATAATAAAATTCACCATCCATAGAATTTTGCAAGTTGGGCTCAGTCCTTTGGGAGCTGCTGCCTACAGAGGACAGATCTGTATTCCAAATGTCACAAAGTGTGTTTCCGCGGCAAAGTTGTGCTTTGGTACAAGTGAAGTTCACATCCTGTGTGTGTGAGCAAGGCTGATGTGTAGTCCAAGCCATTCGAGACTGCAGACTATCCAGTGTGGGACTTTGAGATATGCTGTGCACAGCACAGAATCCTAGAGGCTTCTGGGAGGTGAGCAGGTTCTCCAGAAGGTACATCACATTCTTCATATCCTTACGTAATTGTGAGACTTCTTGACTTAAAGTTGTCACCTGTTGTGGCAGGGCAAAAATATCACACTATTTATTTATGCACCATGCCTGAAATACACACATGCATACCTTTTCTCCTTCTGGCAATGTCAGCTTTGACACTAAATATTTTAAAGCATAAACATTTTTTATTAACCAATTTTATACTGATGAATAATATAAAAATGACATCTTGGGAATCTTTTTCAAAAATACATGTGAAGCATACTGCTGTTTCCATAGCAAGATAAAAATAGTGGTTACATGAACATCTAGTGGATTACTACTAAAAACAAGAAAAGAAGGAGAAAAACTGGAAAATCTTAAAACCACTTCCTACCTCCAAACATTTAAACAACATAAAACATTGTGTAGTGGTTTACTTCCATGTTCTTATGTTTATATTTGAAAGATATTGCATATAGCAGTGAGATAGACAGTAATCCATAGATTACTCTGGTGTGTGAGCAAAAGGAAGAATCAGATTTTTTATTAGACTTTTTCTCTTAAATGCTGTTGAATGAATTTACATGAAGTCTTTCATCTCAAAACTGCTACTTTGGGTGGGGATCAGATTGACAAGTTCTGAATTTGTAAAGTAAACTGATTTATGAACAGTAATGGGAGCATTTATTAGGACTTTATAAGGACATTTTGGACAACAAAAAGTCTAACTCAAGCATAAAAGTAACCCACTCACCATTTAAAATGTATTTATCTTTCCTTTATTTCTTACAGAAAAGTTTTTAAGAAGTTAAAATCAGTCAATTATTTTTAATAAAGGGAAATTAATCTATCCAGAGGTAAAAATGAACTTTGTCTCCATGGTAGCTAATCAATCTATTTTAGGTCAAAGCACTGTCATTACCATCAAAATAGAGTTTCTCATAGTGATGCTAGGGAAAATACTTTGTTGAAAAAAGATGTAACTGTATATTTATCTTCAAGCCACATGTCAAAAAGAAGAAAGACTAATTCAGGAGGCCTTTCTTTGACCTCAAGTAGAGACACCAGGAATTAGGTGTTCTAAACAGATTAATTTTCATGTAATCAAAACAAGAAATATATTTTTCATTTTTCTGAAGATTAATTCTGAAGAAATCTGCTGAAAAAACATTTCAGGCTGAGTTAGACTGTGTTACTACAAGCACAATAATTACAAAGAAGTTCTGAGAAGACAGGGGAAAGCTCCCACATAGACCCTATAGATCTCTCTGAGCTAATAGTTCAAACCCATCATATTGTTTAATAGCTTTGTAATGATCATACTATCTCTGGAGGGAAAATCCTTAAAGACAGGAGGCTCTTGAATGGCAGATGATGGGATCTCTCTGTGTCTCTGCAGTTCTCTTTCTTTCTGCCTTGTTACCTAATTGAATCAGGCTAGATAGAAGAAAAAAATAAAGGATATCCCTTTTTGCTAGCTGAGATTATGGTTTTGCTACCTCGTAGCTCATATGAACTACAGTTAATGTGAAGGATTAAAATATTTTGCAAAAGTGATTTGTGAACAGGCTTTCAGTGGGGTCAGAGCAGCCAGAGAAGGTTCTTCATACTATCAGACTAAGGAAGCACACTGTGAGATTTCTGAACTAATTAACTACAAAAGAACTTCTGTGTTCTCTTGGAAACTAGGAGATGACATTGCAAAACCTCCAAAAACTTATTTGGGAAGAAGTGGGGAAGACAGAGAATCAAATCCATGGCTATCTAGATTCAGTGTTTATCAGTTCTTTTTAGGATCATCACTGCCCCCTACTCCTAGCGGATAAAGCAACAGTTTTCTCTGTCTAATTTCCCAACTTCCATTAAACTTTCAGGGTTTTCTACAGTTGTGCAGATAGAAAGATTGACACTACCTTGTAAGTATGCACCTTATGAATGAAAATATCTACAACTTTAAAATATCTTGTTTGTTTTGATCCATGTTTTTATTTTCCACTTCTGATCACTTATGTACTTTTGAAAAATTTAATCATCCTTTAATATGTTTCTTTTGCCAATTTATTGAAACAGCACAACAAAAAAATCAATCCCAACATCAGTACTTGTGGCAGTCCTGACTTTCTGTTCATTCCAACTTGATCAATTGCCCAGATACTACTTTTGATATTTCAGCTCTTAGAGTGTTGTATTTTCATAAGCTTACTCTCATGTAGACATAGGAACTGACCTGATAAACCCGCCTTTTATGTATGCTTTAACAGTTTCCAGCAGTATGACAGACAGAGTAGTTATGCCAAACTAAACCAGAAATTCACAACCACCACTTATTAGGATCTATTTGGACCAATATTACTTATCACAGACACAAAGAAAAAAATGGAGATTTCAGGATTTTATAAACTATTAATCTTAGATTAAACCTCTAGTATCTGTACCACTATGAATCATGCTTTATCTCTATATGACTATACTTCTATATTTACAAATTATACTATTACTGTTATTAATAATTCTATACTGTTTATGCTAGTATTTTTACACCCTGCAGAGATCCTTGAGCAGATGCAAATAAACACATGTAACAGGGGGAAACAATTTTAACAGTAATATTACAAATTTCACAGTGCTGCAGGAAGGGCAAAGAAGAGTTTAAAAGCAAAAGAAATTTTAAGTCTATGAAGGCAGTACAATTTCTTCCTGAGCAAAAGGGCTAATTCCTTGCATGCTGGCAAGGCTGCATTCTTTTCAGCAGCTCGCTGATTATTGCTAGGCAAAACAGCTAGAGGTACAAATGGTTCCTGCTGTGCTAGGCAGACAGCTTCAAAATTATCTGCAAGATCCCAAATATACTTGAAATGCTGCCTTAACACTGTCTAGGACTTGAAAAAGATACTGCAATGTTTCTGGATATAGAAACTGTGATTTATACAGATTTAGTTTGAAGTGGGAAGCAATGCTTCTCAGACTGGTTGAAAGCAATATGCTGGTACCTTTTTAGCACACTAGGTTTCTGGGAAAGAATATCTTCAAAATAGAGGTTAAAAAGAAGCAGATTTTTTTTAAACATAAGTACTTTCAATAACAGCATTTTCTGATGGCCTGACCAACATAATTTTAGTAGTTGCATTTCACATTTTCAGATTACTTTGACAGTTTCAGTAGAAAGAGTCTTCTTTATTATCAGTATTAAACCGTTGAGCAGTTTGAGTACCTTGTTCTATATAGAACGGAGAATGTTGTGTAAGAATGGAGTGATGCAAAGCTCTATATAATGTCACATAATGATGGTGATTATTTTGCATAAATGGTATTGGCAAAACAGGATTCTTTGTTTTTCCATTATATATTTCAATATTTTTTTTAAAATATCAAATGTTCAGCTAGAATGCCTATGTCTTGTCACTGTTCCTGGATAAATCTGGAATAAGACTGATTTTATTTTCTGATTATAAGTCAATTCTGATTACTATCTTGGTTTTTTTTTCACTGTAGTTCATTCCCTTTTGAAATTCAACTTTCACCTAGACATTTTCCTACAACGACTCTTTAGGTGTTGGCAAAGAACTGAAGAATATTTGCTTCTTGAGAAATGGAAGCTGCATTTTGGCAGTGCAGGGAAGCTGCCTGGCTTGTACTGCATGCGGTAGCTTCTCTCTTCCCTTACTTGGTCTTTGCCTCTTCTGTTCTGGTTTTGCCTCTTCTATTCTGTTTTATCATGTAGTCAAGGAGGCTTTCAGCTAGCATGAGTTGTCTTTCACAGCTCCCATTGACTAGCTGTAGATGTTTTGTTTCCCACTAAGTGCGTTGTTGAATGAATGAAATGAGGAGTGAGCTGAGACAGACTCTTCACTCATCAGCTACCAGCAATGCTGTGGCCATTGGTATTACAGTGACAGACGTTTCTGATTTAATGGCACTTTATTAATAAAGCTAGATGCAGATGGAAAAAAAATCCAGTGCAGCTAATCTGAGTCCAGATTAAATATATAGGATTTTTTCAATGATATGATGGTTTAGTTTCAGTGAAATAAAGCCAGAAATCTGGAAGGTTGTGAAATTGATTTTACTGTGTAGGAACAGAAAATTTTCTGGTTTGTTTGCTGCCTCTCTAGCCAGTTCCTTGGTAGTTCCAGAGCAACCAGTTTGTCTGGGTAAATTAGGAAACCAAGATTATTGCTATTAAACAAGGACAAACCAGAAAAGTACAAGGAACTAAATTATTTAAATGTATTCAAGTCAACAAGGTTCCTATGAAATTCAGTCTAGAAAAAGGGTTCCCAAACTGCAGTTCTAATAATAATCTGTGGTTCTTCACTGAGAGTGAGTCCAGGGTAGGGGGTGGGGACAGGGACTGGATGATTAAAGGTATGGAGTATCTCTGCTATGAGTAAGGGTTAAGAGAATTGGCATTTTTCAACCTGGAAAAGAGAAGGCTTTGGGGTGACATAATTGCAGCTTTCCAGTACCTGAAGGGAGACAACAAGAAAGATGGAGAGGGACCATTTATAAGAGCATATAGTGACAGGACAAGGGTGAATGGTTTCAAACTGAAAGATAGTAGGTTTAAATTAGACATTAGGAAAAATTCTTTATTGTGAGGGTGGTGAGGCACTGGAACAGGTTGCCCAGAGAAGTTGTGGATGTCCCAACCCTGGCAGTGCTCATAGCCAGGTTGGATGGGGCTCTGAGCAACCTGATCTAGTGAAAGATGTTCCTGCCCAGGGAAGTGAGGCTGGAACCAGATAATCTTTAAGGACCCGTCTAATACAAGCCATTCTGTGATTCTATGATTGTTGGATGTGGATTCTGCCATCAGGTTGGCATAGAATCAGGACAGTGTCAACATAATGGTGGCAATAAAAAAATCAGGTTTGGAAATTAGTGCTTCAAGGAATTCAGAAAATATCAGAGACAAACTCAAATCCCAGGTGGCTTGAAGAAGAGAAGCTGGGAATATGAGATGATGAAAGAAAGCCTGAGGTGGTATATATACGATGTTGGGCAAAAACACTAAACAAGCAATTTCTATAAGCACCTAAATGAATAGTTAAAAGAGAACAGGCAACATCCATTTCTTAAGAATAAACCATGGCAAAACAATGTAATTATTTTCTTTAACTGATAAGCTGTTTTAATATATAAGAAGAAACTTTGGATGCAATATAGATCTTGTCACAAAACTTCTCAGATGTTACTGTCTGCTTAATATTCTTCTAGAACAACTAAGAAAATGTGAAGGAGACATAATCATCATGAGTTGAATTCACCCATGATTGCAATGGCATATGATCCATAGTTTGTTGCCATTCGTGGACATTTTAAGCTATTATTTTTAGCATCTTATCCTGATCTGCTTTTATTGAATGCTTATTTTTAATGTCTAAATGGAATTCATGTACACTTTTAAATATCGCTAATATGAAATTCAACAAAGGTAAAAGTTAAACATTACATTTGAATAGAAAATGTCAGAGGCATGAATATAATATTCTTCCTATACAGAGTGTTATAGAAAAATGTGTGTGGAGTTTGGCTGAATGACACTTTGAAGGCATTAACCATACTCCCAGGATACATAAATAGCATGTTTTTCTTGTATTGGATGCCGGAAAGGAGTTCTCTTCACAAGGAATTTCTTGGGCTTCTTGAAATACACTGCAGCTTGAGATTGTGTACTTTGACAGTGACTTTGAAGATCTAACCAAAGACAATACAGAAGAAAAAGCCACTAGTGAGGAGTCTTAGAAAATGTAATGGGCAAAGAAAGACAGAAGGAATTTAGTTTGCTGAGATTTGCTGGATTAGTATATTTCCAGAATAAATTGCTTTTAGCAGGAGAAGAGCAATCAACTTTTTCTTGTCTTCTAGGTATAAAAGAAAAAGCAGAGAACTTGAATAACAGCAGAGATTTACATATAGATGTTGGCTAAATAGATCTTTTCCATACAGGAACATACAAGGAAAAAGGTAAGACACACATCACAGCATATGGGACTTATGCCATGTATGTGCAGTAAAAAAGAAACTAACCTAAACTTTAGTGCATCAGCTTACTTGTTTTCTTCATCTGTCAATAGCTGTTAAGCTAGCAATAAAAGAGCAAAAACATTAGCTGGAAAGACTACTCTACAGTCGTTAAAATACAAGAGCAGAGAGAGAGACAAAATAGCAAGGTAGGAGTTCTTTGGAAGCATGAATGCCAGTGCTAAAAGAAAAATGTGTTTTTAAAATTTTTGCAGGCACAGTATTTACTTGGTGTGTACAGTTTAAAAAGCTTTTACTTCATAATAAAAATGATACACATTTTTATGTCTTGGATTTGATGTGAAACTTAGGTGGTGAAACCCAGTATGGATAGAGTAGTTGTAATAGTTTTCATCATACATAAATGTCATTAGTTCACTTTTTGACATGATTTTCTTGATTGAAAGACATTTTCCAAAGCAAATTACTGGGAGAGCTGTTCTGCAAAGTAATTTCTCTCATGTGAAAATACAGCTATGAATTGTTAAAAAGAACATGTATTTAATTACTCCAAGTCAAGCAAGTTCATTATATGAGCTCTCAAGCTGCAAATTGAACTTTAGCAGTATATCCCTTAAGTAAAATTGGAAGCCTGGTTAACTTTATCAAATTTTCTTTATTGGCACTGATTATAATTTGCATACATTTTTAATATTAAGGAATGGGGTTTTTTCCTGTACTGAGAGGAGAATGAGATTGATTTTTTGCCAGCTGGTTGTGAAATACATTTTAAAATAATATATATAAAAATGTCTTTAGGTGATTTGTAAAATAAACATATTTATTTAGAATTGTTCCTTTTGTTGCATGAAAGTGAAATATTCCTGTGAATGCATTTTCTCTGTTCTAAATAAGTGCCAAAGGCCTAGAGTATTTTAAGCACTTGCATTTAAAACCCCTAAAATTAAAAATAGCTGATTTTCCACTAAGAGCTTCAACATGGAGCTAAATGGAAAGCAATTATCTAGTACAAAACCTGGCCCTCTTCATATTTCCTCATGTTTGTTTTTCTGTTGAATGGGAGAAATGCGAGTACTGTGTTCATGATATTGTTTTAGTACTGTAATTGTGGGATCTGCTTTGTAAAGTATGAAATCAGCCCCCAGATTTTGAATCTGAAGGAGTCTGCACAGGAATTCAGAATGTGTTCAAGTTTGTCTCACAGGGGCTGGACTGACTTTGGAGGCTCCTCTCTTTAGAGGATGTCTGTGCAACCATTTCTCCTAAAGTTAATATGTAACAAATCTGAGAAGTGAAAACAAGGCACTGACTTCTGTTATTCCCTTTCTTAGGTAAAAATCCTTTCCTTCAGATTATGTAGTGAATGTCATACACCTAATATACTGCTGCAAGCTCAACTGGATTTCTAAACCAGGTATAGCTAATTTTGGAGATTTTTCTCTGGGGTAACTGTTTTACTTTGCTAACAACAGACTGTATTGAATGTCTGAATGGATGATGAACAGCTGAAATGTTTTTTAAGCTAACTAGTGAACTGCTGAAATACAATTGCCTTTTATGAAAGCAGTTATTTTTGCATTTTTTGATTGGCTTCTGATCTCCACTGGAAAATGAATTAAGGACAGTGCTGCTGTTGGCTACTTGTGACCTGTTTTCTCATATTTTCCAGGAGGAGATTGCATGTATTTAAGAAAAAACTTTGTTTCTAACTCTTCTGGTATTTTAACTAGTGCTAGTAGTCTGCTGCAGCATCAGTAATGATTTTCCATTACTGTCCATCATCAAATGATGATGGATTGATGAGAGCACTGGGGCTACAAGTGTTCAATTCTTAATGTAACAATAAGAAATCCCAAGTAACAGCTAGGGTATATCATCAAGGCTACCTAGAGGCTCATTTGTGTAACCACCCAGTCAGTACTGTGAATTCAGAAACTCCAGATGGGGCTTGTTTGAGTATATGTAGAATATGCAGTTAAGCAGCCTTACAGTCATGCAATTTCTGTAATGTAAATTTTGATCCATGGGAGGGCTTGGAGGATACCCATCTGTCTCTGGGATTTGAGCCCAGAATGTCACCTACAAAATCTAAATCTACATCAGTAAAATTTCTCCTCATACTTTATTTTTATGTCTCAGTCCAATATATGTCCACATTGTAAGCCTATGCATTGTTGCATCAAATTGAGAATCATCACATAGATAAGTCTTTCAATATTCAAGACTCTTGGTCAGAATACTGTTTTTTTGCTAGGGGACTTCTTAGAGAGAAAACAAAATACAAGCTTGGAAAGTAGAGAATATTCCTTCCAAGTACTGTAAGGCACCACCAACAATATTGATCTTCAATATATCTACACTAGTATAGTTGTATGCTATGTAATGTACTCTGTACAGCATGGAGCAAAATAATATTACAGATTCTGCAAGGTTTAATAAAAATATTCCCTCAGGTTCCTAGTCTAAGTCTGGTGTGTTTTCTAGTGTGTAGGGGTTTTTACAATCATTCACATAATCTCATGTAGCTCTATAAGTTCTATGAGATTCTGTAATCGGAGAAAGGTATCTGTCTCTCCTGTGGACAGCAAGTACAAATATTTTCAGAATTTTTTCAACATTATTGTGTTATTTGTATCTTCTGGTTATGTTATTATTAATGTCATTTTATCACTAACCAGATTAGATGTAAATCAGTTCAGGTGTTGCCAAAAGATGTCTAAATCTACCAAAACTTTGTATGACTCAGTTTTATTGCTTATAACACCATGTTGGCACAGGCCTCAATCAGTTTTGCAGAGTGAAAACAAGTTCTGTCTCACACACCAAGCTATCAACACTCCTGCAGTTTGTGGTACTCTTTTTTAAATCTTCAGAGCTTCTCTTTTTACTTACAGGATTCCCAACACCTGCTCAAGGGACAGAGACTATAGATTATCTCACTTCTGCCCAACTTGTTTCGAATGAAGAGGTCAAGCTGGTGATGACTTCTTTTTTGTCTGACAACCTAATTATTGGCTTCACTTAATCAAGAGTTAGTTGGTCAAATCTATCTCTATCCCAGGAGAGATTGCAGAAGTCTTGGGACATAAGTACCTTTTATTTCAAGTGAAGACTAACAAGTTGCATTTCTTGTGAAAAAAAATGCACTGATTTCCCCCCTCCTCTGTTTTAAAATTAGTGAACCAACAGTGAAAATTTTGTCTCTGGCTTTGGATTCTGTATTCTTGTGTGGAAACTTTAGTGTTTTACTGCATGTGGTCCTATTTCCTGTTTTATGTTAGTGTCAGCAAAAATGTTATGTAACATTTTGTTCGATAGTGTTAGCGGGGAAAAAAATAAGGTTGTATATGGAGGGAAATGACCCTGATCATGTGGCTTTTTTATTTCTTTTGATTAACATATTGCTCTGCTCCAAGATTTATTTATTTATCTCCTTTCACTAGAAAAACAATTAAAAGTCTGGAACTTTTACAGTTGAAAGGTTTGGTTAGTCTACAAGGTGCCTGTTTTAGTACATCTGTCATCATGATGTATTTTTGCAATTGCCTCTTGTGTATAGCCACGTAATACATCCTCTCATTTTAAAACTCCCTGTCCTCAAAAGGGATGGATCAATATGACTTGTCTTTTTCAAAAGCATTACATAAGAAATATAATTTTTTATCCTAATGGTGTTGTCAATGAACATCTTGAAGGATTTTTGTTGTGTTTTTTTTTAACCAAACCTTATGAAAAACTGTAGTTAATGGGGTATGAGACTTTTGTCTGAACCCTATAGTTTGACATACAAATGAGGTGATGCATTCATAGTGACTAATCACGCATGCCTTCTTATCTTAGGATGTTTAAATTATCTAACCAAGTTAAACTGACCCAGACTAAAAGAGGTTTACAAGCCCAATATGTCCTAAGTGGAATCATAAGGAATTGTCTCTAACTTCTTCATGCTGAAAGACAGAGTATGCCAGGAACAGATTTTAATCTTGCAGTATAACTGTGAAGTTAAAGTCTGATGCTTTCATCTTGTTAGCTAAAGCACTCCAATGGCCGGATAAATGAAACAGTTCAGCCACAGAACATCTCCTCTTTAGTGCTGGATTATTAATTGATTACAGATTTGAAGTTATTAGAAGGGAGGAACAAAAAGCATCACTGAACAATATTGGCCAAATATTCCTCAACTCATATTGCTTGAACAGGAAGGGATGAATTTCCTTTTCAGTCTAAGTAGACACAGGTGAAGTGATTTGAAACATTTTACATGATTTTGACATGAGTGGATTTGCATTTCTTTCAAGGAAACTCCCTAAAAGCATAGCATGTATCAAAACAAGAAAAGCTGGAAGAAGGAGCTTGAAGAAACAATGAGAGGAAAGAAATAGAAGCACACCCAGAAGAGAATAAATCCTAGGAAAATTACTTACACTAACACTATTAACCTCAAACTGGTTTTAGTTCTAGCATATGACATGAATTTTTACATAGTTTTCATGTGAAAAATTAATCTCTGAATGAGTTAAAAGCCACAAACTGCCCTACATGTAGGAACTTTATCCAGTTTTGTAAGCCTATTTATAACACATTTATCATATTCCCAAGTTTTCTGAGTTTTCTCCAGTGTTCCTTGAATCATTGATAATATCCTTCAACCCCCACAAAAGTTTGTTACCTCATTATTAAGCCTGCTGATCTGCTGTCTGGTCTCTTCTGCTTTGATAATGAGCACAGCAGCACCAATTTCAGCCTCTGAAAATAATTCAAATACATGCAAATGAGATAAATATAATCACTTGTAAACAGAAATACTATTCTTGCACTTAACCAATGCCTTAGATTTAAACTTAATTTGCACTTGGCTAGAACGAAGAGAAAATTGTGTGTTTAATGTTCAGTGTATAATGTGTAAGAAGGGCAATGGATGAAGTCCATACTGCTCTGAAAAGATTGGGACCTGAAAAGACTGAAAATGACAATCCTGGTGCTAACCATGTGAAATGCCAACTCTTTTTAAAATCATAGATATGATTAAACTTTTATTATTATTCTTATGTTTGGCTTTAAGAGGAACAATGTGTTCTAATTGCCTTCATGCAAAAGGTACACAGCTATGTGGAATTTGTTTACTCCTAAAAGAGAGGATGTTGGAAATAGTCCCTCTGTATCTTTATATTTTTTATTTTTTTCCCCCCATCTTGACATGTTCTGTTCGTCTGTGGTGCTACTTTATTAACCTTTTCACAGTGTAGGTGACTTCAAGCTTCCTAAAACCCCTTGTTATTCAAGGTTTACAGTTTTTTACTTTCAAAAATTTCTGTGCTTCCATACTCCTCCACTTTTGTTAATATCTTTAAAAAAGTTGACAGCCAAGTTTATATACGGCTATTAATTGTTGGTTTTGTGTTTTGTTGTTGGAGTTTGCTTTTTTTTTTTTGTAATTTATGGTTTGCCTTTTTTTTTTTTTTTTAATTTGGTATTAGAATGTTGGGGTTTTGTTTTGTTTATGTTGAATTTTGTCGTTGTGTTTAGTACCTTCCATGCCCAAAAGTTTTGGAGCATGAGTGTTCTGGGCAGATCCTACAATACTGCTGGTAAAGTATAATGCATGAAAATACAGTACTCTCCACTAACTGTTTTATCATGACTGTCTGTTAGCAGGAAAACAACAAATGACCTTTAGGACCTTGCTGTAATTTTCTACAGTACCAATTGTTGCACTGAAATGTACTGAGAGTATAAATATATGTTTAACCCATTTATGCCACTTCTGAGGATCAAAGAAACAAAGAGGAACAAAAAGCAGTTATGAAAACTGTTTTCTCTAAAGAGTGATTTTCCCAGACAAAACTCACCTCCAGTTGGAGGAGATAACCTGGATTCCTGCCTGACCTGATCAGAACTGAAGTCAAAGGTTTGGCTTTCCTCATTATGGCTACCATCTTCAATCCCATCTACAATTCTGTTGAGAAAAATCAAAATAATGGAGCAGTTTCATAAACAGTTTCATAAGCATCATATTCATGATTATGATGTAAAAATTACTCCCAAAGGGCACATTTTTAAACAACAGTAAATTTTGCACAACATTACATTTAGAGAAAAGTAAAACCCATGATATTGGTATAATTTCTTGTGAGTGACTAAAGATCAGACTTACTGTTAATGGAAGGAACATGAGGACAAAAATAATTACCTGATATTTCAAAATTTTCATGACTTTTGCAGCATATCTCAAGTCTTATCTAAAACTATATGTAATATAGTTTACTTTTCATATCTAAAGTAATCTGTTACTACTCTTTCCTCTGCATAAGCTAAAGATGCTTCACTCTACTTTGTTAAGCTAAAATCAACCTGCACACAACAGCCTGGCTCTTATATTGGGCTTACTTAGGCAGAACCTAAGCCTGAACATATCATCTTTATGAAAACATCTCTGTAAACCTCAGTCAAAAGTATCATTTTCATGCAAATATTTATTCTAAATTTGTTTCAATTTAACAGCTCAGGTAGGGGAATCTTATTTGAAAATTGGATATAGGAAGATGTGCGGACCAGCCTGCAGTGTCCCAGTTACATTAATATTGGTATTGGCTTTGACTACTAGAAAAGGTTTTTTTGTCAGTTATTTCTGCCCATGCATAGCAGTTATCTCAATTTGCAGTGTCAAGAAATCTAAAGGAAAAAAAGATGCAGCATTTTATACAATAATTAATTCTACGTGCAAAGAATAGAAAACAGGTATCAGATAGAGAAATCAATACACAGTATTAAAATATATAATTAGGAGTATTTTTTTGTTCTAAGTTATAATAAATTGTGCTAAAAAGAGAACTGTTTTAAAGTCAATGAAAGAGACTCAGACAACTGGCAATTGACAGACAGGAAGCATTAGTTTCTTCTTCTGTCCAGGCGCAAGATTCATATTTTGTCTCACAGTAGCCAGATGAGTTAAAGCCTAATCTGGAAGGGCTAAAGCAGGCAGTTCTTGACCTCTTAGTTATTGGTGATAACTTTGTGATGATAGAAATTAGACTTCTCCTCTAATACAGATATTTCCAAGAATACCTCTTGGCAGGAAGTGTCCGGGAAAAGGTAGAATAGACAACATAGATATCTGTAATGTATTTGGCTTGAAAGACCCATGTAACTTTGACCTCCGTGCACATACCATGTCTTCTTTAGTTCTTCATGTGAATTTGGGGCTCTGTTTCATATCTGAGTGTTTATGATGCCAACTGGATGTTACTAGACTTCACCCTAATCTTAACCAGCCTCTGGGAGAAGATGAGACTCAAATGGGGTGCTTGAGCTGCTCTGGCCTATCCTGTTATCTGCAGCTGGAAAGCCGAATGATTACTTAGTTTGAAATTTGCTATAAAACCTATTTAATGTCATATGGCCTCACTGCTTCAGAGAGCAAATTTTAAACACCAATATCCCTTTTGTAGAAGTTTCTAATTATATAAAATGATAATATTTTAACTGCCTTTAAAGCACACAGGAGAACGCTTACTCAGACGTGACTTGGAATTTAGAGATGCTATACTCTTTAAAGTGCTTAAAGATTCAGACTAAAAAGAAACTTTATTAACAAAAACAGCTAGTTGTGGAGTGCCAAAGGACAGGCTTCTATGTGGGAAATAGGTAAGGGGCAGTATGCTTATTCATATACAAGGAACTGGTTGTGGAGCAACACAATCTATTAAATTGAAAAGTTGGTAAGTCTCATACCTTTCTGAATCAGCTATTGTACAGGCCTGAATTTTCTTCTGAAGACAGATAACTCCACTGCTAGAAGCCAAAAAGTCAGAAAAGATTTACATGTGACCTCTTCTATTCAGTTGCTTGGGGCTAGACTGCACTCCCTTCCAGGTGGGTCTGAGGAGCTTTAAATACATAAATGCCTATTCCTAGGACTGCCTTTATTGTTGCTTACATTTTCTTTCTTTTGGTGTTCTTCCACTTCATTAGCAGTACCCAAAAAGTACACAGAATACTGGGACTGTATTCTAGAAGTTACAATGCTAGCTTCTATTCCTTATGCCAACAACTTCTCAAATATTTTACTAATATTGCCTTCATTGAGTTGCACAATGAAAGAACCCTTAGCAGTCACAGAACTCTGTGAAGAGTTCTGGTTTGCTTACTCTAGCAAACAATCACAGTAGAACAAGCTTCTTAAGCAGGCAAAATATATTCTCTTGAGAAAGTATGGTTATACACTTCAGAACTGAACTGACTGGACACTTCAACCAGAGTCTTGTCTTTCCTTTGCCTTCCTCTGTCCAACAGCAATTAAAGGGGAAATTTTAATTAAGGTTTTATTTTCTCCTTAATACTTACAAAGAAACATTTAAGGCTCTTTTTAAAAGTGGTATTACCCTGCCAGTTTAAATAGTCTAATAATAAAAACTTATTCTAGGAAATAATAGGAAACTGTTTTGCCTGGAAAATAAAGTCTGAAAAACACATACATTTTGGGCCCATTTCCCAGCCTATTAACAGGATTATTCTTCAGTTATAAAATTATGAATGGAAACAGGAAATAATATTAAATGTAACAATATTTTTCCACATTTGCTTTTACACCCTTGGGTGCCAATGTCTGGCTGCATAAGTTCAGAACAATAATGAGCAAGATTACATTTCAGCAGAAAATATGAAATGTTGCGAATTACCACTTGTTATGCGAGTGCTAATGACCTTTACTCATAGCTGACTGAGCCAAATTCATACGAGAGCTATGAAACAAATGAGAAAATATCCACTATGCATTTAAATTTTGCTTGTGTAGAAGCTGGTTTCCCACACATCATCTTCTCCTGTATTGACCTCCTAGAGGGAGCTGGGGTGGTTTAGTTTGGAGAAAAGGAGGCTCAGGGGAGACCTTACTATACTCTAACTACCTGAAAGGAGATTATAACAAGATGGAGGTTGGCCTCTTCTCTCAGGCAACAAGTGACAAGATGAGAGGAAATGGCCTCAAGCTGTGCCAGGGAAGGTTCAGATTGGTAATCAGGAAGAATTTCTTCACTGAAAGGGTTGTCAAACATTGGAATGGATTAATCCAGAAAGAGGTGGAGTCACCATCCCTGGAAGTTTTCAAGAAACAACTGGACATGGCACTTAGAGCTATGGTTTAGTTGACATGGTGGTGTTTGGTCAAAGGTTGGACTCGATCTTGGAGGTCTTTTCCAACCTTAATAATTTTGTGATTTCTATGATTCTGTGACAAAAACTAAAATTGCTTTGTATTCTGCTGCTATTTGAAATGTAGCTGTACTGATCAAATATATGTTGAGTGGGAAAGATTTCTATAGTCTTCCATGTCCTTTTTATGATTGCATCCTTAAGGACAGGTATTTTGACAGAGTTAAATAAACATGGTCAAGCTGAGGCTATTTCATGTTTGCAATAGCAAGTTGCTGAAACATCCATTCTGCTTCTAATGAACAAAGGAAGTTCTTGAACATGTAAACCACTTCAAATTATAGAAAACAAAACTAGAACTGGAAGATAAACTGCTGCACCTCCTCATACGTGAAAAAGTGCTTGTAATTTCTCTGAAGAAGATATTAAAACTAGGATTACATTGCAGCAATTTAGAAACAAGTTACATAAATCACCTTATAAGTAGCATGCAAGTAAAGAAATTAACTATTTTAAATTGTACACTAATAATGCCACAGTAAACTGTTATATGACTCATTTATGTCAAAAGACACAGTAAAATAGATTTGCTGAACTCCGTATTTACTCTCTACATAACTTCCATTAACAGATTTCCTGTCTCTAATGAAAAAAGTATTTTCTAAAATTGCTAAGCCATAGTTTTCCATTATAGTCCTCAACTCCAGAAATTTTTGTATTTGCACTGCTTTGCTGTAATTTCATCTACTTGCTTTCTAAATAGTGTCTCTGATGGAGGACTCAGAATGTTGCACAGTGCTATTGTGGGAATGTATATTACACACAAAATGATACCATAAAGCCAGACTACTCAAATAGCCATTTTTGCAGTTGCTCATTTTTTTTACTGCCCTTTTTACTGGTAAAAATACTTCATTTTGCCAGAAATTTCTAGTCATAACATTCTGCATAGTGTATAACAGTTCCTACAATAATGTGGGATGAACAAAAATATCATGATTGTGACATTTTAAAAATACTTCTTTTTTGTTTAATAGTTTATACTTTTTAGAGGGATTGCATGATAGGGAAGAAAATAAGTTCATAACTATTACCTTGGGCTCAGATCTGGTGGGCCAGTGGTGGTCAGTGCTGAAAGGTGTAATTTAAGGTTTTTCTCTTTCCTTCTGGAGTAGTAATGGAGCTCCGTTTCATGTTTGGCTCTTGAGGGGTTTGAACTGCAAGCACGGATGGGGGAATGAAAGGGCACAGTTCCTGAGGCCAACTGCTTCAAGTTTCTCCCTAGGTAGCTTTTATTGCTTGCAGTCTTCTTCTGCTGGGAGCTATTTGTGCTTCTTGTATCAATTGGTGAAAAGGTGCTGTTTTCTTCTCCCTCCTCTACCTCGTCTTCATCTTCCACAATTGAAGGGAGTCTTTTCTTTATATTTCCATTTCCCTTGAGCTCTGTCTAAAATAATAAATAATACATACTAGTATAAAATTCAGAGTCTGATGTTGCCAAACACCATTTCTTCTGGTGTTCATTCTGGAACAAACCCAGACCTAGAACAGCTTTCATTTCTCATTAGAGATAGCTTTTTTGAAATTTATCCATAGCTTCCCTCCTCAACTATGGCTATAAGAGCATACAAAAATACAAACAGATTAGAAAAGGTCACTAATGACATCGCTAGCACACTTGCTTCAGTATGTTTTGTTACCACAAAGGACTACATGACTAGTTCTTACAAGCCATTTGGCATATTCACGCTTGAGAAGATTAATTTTGTTTTACTAAGGCATTATTTATTTTGAATGTTATGCTACCAGACTCTTGGTGGTCCATGAATAAAAACCTGAGGCTGGTATTTCAATTAATACCACTTTCCCATATGGAATGGTTTATAATGTATAAATAGCACATACACCAGCTCAGTTCAAGCCTGAATGTTCCCTGTGTCCTTAACTGTTGCAACTCAAGGCACTGCTGGAATAGTAGACAGGCTTTTAAGTTTATACAAAGTCCTCTGAATGTACTAGGGGTGGGATAGTGTCAGCTTCAGAACTGGTTCATCAAAGAGCAAAACTGCATCTGGTTTACAAAAAAAAAACGCATTTTGAATGCTTGATGTTAGAAATAAGGAAATTTCGAGGCAACATAGACCTGGGTTCTTTAATTTCTATACTAGTTAAAGCAGAATGTAAGAGATCAATGCATTATTTGTTATTTTTTTCATGGTAACACTGATCATGGGTGCTGAGATATGCCAACATGGGCCCCATGTCAGGATCAAACCATAACTGAGAAATAGTTCCATTTATTCCCGTGGTAAAACTTACTATATTTATTGTTAGTAGGTGAATGGACTAAGGCAGACCCAGGTTTCACGTCAAATTAACTAACTTCACACATCTCAGCAAAGAGTTCAGCCAAATGAAACTTCATGGTTTCAGAAAGTGTTGGGGGTTTTTATTTATTTATTTATTTTATTTTCAGGCTGCTATGCTACCCTTAATCAAGCTTGACTGAGGCATTGTTAGCTTTAGATGGAAAACCTCAGACGACCCCACATAGTCAGATTTCCCACATTAGGGCCAAGTCAGATTGGCTGTGTGGAAAGACAGATTTGGCAATTTATCCAAATATTCTAAGCCCCTATTAACATCTGTCTAAATGTTTTGCAGCACAGGTTTAATTTTGCTGTGTGCTGCAGCACACTTCCACTGAGTACATGCTTTTATCTTGGTATATGTTGACAGACTTAGTGAATTAGGTCCTTTCCATATGAGATATGTGAAAAGGTAAGAATTTAAAGCAGTGACAAAAACCATGGTTTTATAAAAGCTAAAACCCTCATTGTCAATTGTGTTAGCCATCTAAAGGCTGTCATGATGATCAAATTTTACAGGACCTGGTACTGATACAACCTATACTCTGCAGAGAATAAGCGTTAATCATATTCAAAACTTTGGTTTAGGTAACCATGTATTTTAAATGCAGTTGGTATAGCAGAATATCCAAATTCGGCACCTGAAAGAAAAGATCATAAGCTGTTACTCATAAAATAGACAGTGGCAGAACTATCCACAGTAGGCTTTTAAAATTCTCATTCTGAAACCATGGAGTCTGTTGGAGCATTTCAAGATTTGTTCTGGCCATAACTGTATGTGTGTTTCAAAGTCAAGCTTGGCATAGTTAAAATGTGACCAACATACCTGGGACAGTGTAGGCTTGTTTGATAATTTTGATATTACCTGAAACAAGACAAAACAAAAAGGTAGCAAATATGTGCATCTGCACAGTATTGGCTTCCAACAGCATACAAACATCTAAACCAAAACCTTTATCTTGATACAGGAAAAGAATCTCATGATAAAACAGCTGTATTAAATTAAATGGTGACATAGCACTGAACTGAGGATAATCCTTGCAAACAGGTGCTGTGAGAGAAAAAAAAAAAGTTGTATTTTGATTAAAAATATAGCTCATGAAAAATAAAATTTTTACTTTAATAAAAAGTCAGATCAAGACTCCAAATCTGTGAATGAATGTAGATGTTTAAAGAATGCTTGGTAAGTTTCAGTGCTGGTTTAATGGAATCCCATGCAGAAACAAGTGCTCTACTTTGGCCCTACCTAACTTTAGCTCCTGTGCCAGTCAAGTCTGTATATGAAGATTAATTATCTATAGCTTCTTTAAGGAATTTTCTAAAACAGTGATGGGACTGAAGTAAGTAGGAGCAAGTTAGTCCTAAGGGAGATAGGTATCAACCTATTAAAGACCATAATGTTTTCTTTTCTTGGATTAAACAAAGCAAAACAAAAGAAGGGAAGAATTAAAAAAAAAATCAAGTTTAACTTCTTCTAATAAAATCCAGTGGAACTGCTGAATAATATCTGTTATGAAAATTCTACTGTTTATTTGAATGCCCACATCTTGACCAAAGGCAAGTATCTGTAGGCCTACATGCTGTATTTATAGCAATATTTTAGTCTGCCAGGTAGAATTTTGAAGAAAAAAAAAAAAAGATTTTCAGCTTTCCTAACTCCACATATCAAGATAAAAAGTGCTTGGCCCATAAATTCATAGAATTGGTTTATTTTTCTCCAGGCTTAGGTAGAAATAGTTAAGCCTTTCTGGAAGTCATTGGAACTTCCCAGTTTGTTTGGTAAAAATCTTCAAAATGCCTAAATATTCAAATTTTAGGCACAGATTTGAAAATAATCATTGGGGGCCATGTGATTTAATATCTTTCTTTTTCTTCTTCACAAGTATTTCAGGTTAACTTGAAAATCATTTGTAGTGAGGGTGCTAGTAGTGATATAATATACAAATATGGAATATTTAAGTTTTCAGAAGCAGAAATCCTACTTCACAACAGCCAAGCCAGTAGCAGGTGCATCAATAAATGTAGCAGTAACACTAATAACTGCCAAACAGAACAACTGCAATAATTGGGTTATGTAAATAAAAACTGCTGTGTTCTTACTGAGTTAGTTAAAACACTAGATGATAATAGCAGAGGATAAGATGTCAGATACTGAAATATCCAGTTTACACTGTAATCCATGCCCATTGAAGACTCAGTAACTCCTTCAAGACTCAGGAGGAGAGGTAACTGGAAATGTACTAAAATATTAAAGTCAGAATCGGGAAGTACTAATTACCTGCTTTGCCCATATGTTTAAAACATTAGTTTAAAATGGTGCCCAGAATTTTGGGGCATCAGTTTACTTGGCTTCTAGGCACAGGTGCAGTATGAATGTTAAATAGCAGCCTTAATTAAAACTCCAGGCTAATCCCAAACATTAGCAGCCTCATGAAAAAGACTTCAGAAAGTAAATTTGCCTGCTGAAGGCTTTAAAAGTGACTTGCTGTTTGTAGTTTATAATGTGGCTGAACATTTCTCTTCACTTTTTGTTTTGATGTTTTTTTCCTCTTGAGTACATGTGTTAGCCCTGACTGTACATCTTGAAAATAGAGACAAAGAAATCGTTATATGGGTTTTAAGCTCCATGATCAGTTGGTGGCCCTGTGCCCTGGCTGGGGGACCTCTACACTGCTCTCGGTGCAGCACCTGCAGCCACACATTGATCCTCTGCTTTGTGTCACCCTCCCTGGGCACTGCAGCAGGGAGAAAGTGGCTGCAGAGGAAATGGGGTTAGTGGCAGTACTTTGTTGCCTTGTAACCTTACCAAGGAAAACGAATTTTTAAAGGTAGATTGCCCTTTGCAGGGAGGGGAAGGAGTGTCTTAAAGAGGAAAGGTAGCAGAAAAGAAGGATAGGTATGAACAAGGAGCATTTGATACGAGAAACTACTTATCAGACTTCCTCCTCCCATTTCCCCAATCCAGCCCCTTAACACACTGGGGGCACTTTCTGTCTGGATAAATAGGTATTTTTGGATAAACTCTGGACCTATAAACTATCCTTTTCATAGCACAGAACTCACGGTAAAGTGTCGTAACTGCTCTTATATTAAGGCACTGTAACCATATTTATTGCATGTAACTCCAAATACCCCATCTTTCATACATAAGTCAGGGGTTTGGGCTTTATGGCTTAGTAGTTGAAAGCTGGTAAAAGAAACTAATACGTCACCAGAGAGAACTCTCAAGGATTTTGCTTATAAACTTCCTCCAGCAAATTCCCTCTGTCTCTCCCTCCAGTCTCAAAAACATAAAGAAAGATGAACAAGAACATGGACAAAGCCAGAAAAAGAACAAAAATTAAAAGCCCTCACCATGTATATAGTTTTATCTCTGTAAAAATACAGTATGAGAGTAAATAATTATGATGTGCTGTCCTAGTTTCTGAGCTGCTAAAACCTTCTATTTAGGGCAATACACTGGTGTAGCCTTCTATAAAATGTTTGGTTTTGGTTTTTTTTCCTTGTGCAAAAGGAAAGAAGATGCAAAATAGGTCTCATGATAATCATTTAAAAAGAAGTAAAACTCCTAAAGGATAAGGTCTGCTAAAAGAAAAACACAGGTATTTACTCTGTAATGCATTAGGAAAAACCCCCCAAAGGACTGATGGCAGCATGAGTTAGGTGAAATACTGTCAAAGACTGATTTCATTTTTAATTTCAGCCCTGGTGTCTCTTCATGTCTTGTGAAACCGGATGTTTCACAAGGCAAACCACTAATATCATGTACCAAGAGCAGACATATCAAGTTCTTCCATATATGTAATCTCAAATTTATAATCTTGCAATTGTTTAATATCTTAATACATAGAGCTTAAAAATACAGTAATCCTTATCATTGCTTATTACAAGCATAAAAAGAATCTCTCTCCACCTGAAAACACTGGTGGTTTGCTGTTGAAAGACAGTGATTTAAAAATTTTTTCAGGACCAATAAATAGTAGTGATTTATAGAAGAATCTCTAACAGGAATTGTGGCCAAATGAGGTAATCAGCTCTACAATAACTCAAGATGAATTCCAATGACAAAAATTTCCAGCAAGTAAATTTGCATTGTGGAGTTCAGTAGAATGTTATCAGCTTTTGCTGGGCTGATTCTTGTTGCCTTCATGAAAGGTGGGAATAAAAATAGAAACATAGTTTCACTGATTTGCCTATAATCTTAGGTACTAAAATATATGAATCTGAGGAGTCAAAAGGCTAAAATACATTTTCAGGAAAGGATTTGAAATCAAACTAGAGTTTTAATGTTCTTATCCAGCATTTGGAAACAGGAAAAACAAAACATTTAGGAGCATTGGCAATGTGGAGAACAAAGCCAAGAACCTGCACCACATGTTCTATTCTTTGCAAATTTACTGTATGGTAATGGAAAAGATACAAGTACATAACAAGGGATTACTGTACTACTGAAAAGCTTAATGCCTCACGTGTGTTCAGGCCTCAGTTTTCCATAATTAGGAAAATTTTCAATGAAATATCACAAAGGACTCAATCCTTCATTTAAATTAGATATAATTGTTTTGTATCTATATTTACTGAGCAATTTTTTTCTTTTCTTTTTTTTTTTTTTAGGACTTTCTATAGTTCATTGGCTTGTTCCTATATTTTCTTGGGGTTATTCTCTTTTTCTTGCTTAATGGACAGATATAGAAAAAGGATTTTGTGGAAGCAGATGCTTTCAGTATACTCTGATCCTTTGTATGGTACAGAATATATTGAATTAACAGCAAAAGTTGAACAGCAGATCTGTCACCAGTATTTTGTCCTGGTTCACAATAACTGTGAATTGCTGTGAGCTCTTTAATCTTCTGTTAAGTCATTGTATGGATTTTTTCCTGTCTTCTAATAAGTTATTATAGCTTGTGAAATTGGTACAAGTGTTCTTTAACTGTCTGGTTGTGTTTAGTTTTTGATAGTTTTTTTGCAAATTAATTCTTTCTTGGTTTCAAATTTTTCACGTGAGCTTTTATTTTTAGTATTAAAATTTTAGTTTTCATATATTTCTTTAAAGCCTGGATGTTAACTTTACAGCATTCATTAGCATTTTAAAAAAATATACTTCAAGAGTTTCATTAACAATACTGGAAGTATTGCATCTCATGTTAAAAAGGTGCCACAGAAAAAGAGCCCCAGCTAATCTCTGTCACTTGCACCACACTAAGAATCAAATAAATGGGAAATGTGGATGGTATAATTTAGCATTTTTACTTCTATGTTCTTACCTCCCTCTACCCAACTCCAAAACAGGAGAAGAAATTAGGGTGCCAGACTGCTCAGAAAATGCATCTTTCATAATAGAACTGTGCCAATAAGAATTTGGAAAAAAAAAAAAAGGCCATCAATAAGATCAAAAGGAGACAAAAGGAGGAATTGTTAAAATAGACAATGAACTGGCACTAACTATACTGTCTGACAAGTTCTGTGTTTGGAAAAGCTTGCAGATTACTGCAGACAAAAGATACAGTGGAAAAAGCTTTTTAATACTCCTACAGTTTGATTACAGTCAAGTAAAGATTTACATAATAGAAAGTACAATGAATGCTAACAGCTTTCAAAGCAATAAAACTTATCTGCTTCATGTAGCTCTAAGATTTCGCATAGACTCATAAATATTTGCAGGATTGGCCCTGTGGATTGATATCCAATTAGACTCAACTTCAGGCGGTAGATACTGTGGAAGAGTTGCATTTTAAGTTTGCATTGTTAGCTTTATCTTTAATGAAACTTCATACTACTTTTTAATGTAAATATGTATATCTAACTTCAGAGAGGCTTTTGAAAAGAAAGAGGAGGACAAAGAAAAGAAGATTTTGAAAAATATTCTCCCTGTTGTTTTTATTATTGCCAATTGCCTATTTACCAGTGTTGGCCAGCTGTTTTCCTAGCACTCAGAGGGCAAATCAATGGCATGAGTGCCTTACTGAGGACAACCTATCCATAGAGAATTTCCAAGAAACTCCAGCTTTGACTGTGTTTCAGTGGAAACCTTACAAAGAAGAAGGCAGGGACAGGTATAATCTCTGTCTTATTTTAAAATTGGGGTCTGTGTGTGTTGTTTGTTAGACTGTGAAACATTTCCTGTAAATAATGACTGTTTTGATTGGCAACTTGGTCAGTAGACAAATCCCTGGTCAATTCTCCTAGAAGGAAAATTGATCACTCAGGTAGGCTCTAGATATACTCAAGATTAAAACTTTGGGGAAGACAGTAACTGTGAAAGCAATTCACATGATTTCACCTCAGGGCAAGAAGCCACATCCTGGTATGTGAAGACACCAGTAGAAGTCTGGTATCTTTCCGTTAACTTTCTAAGTAAAGAGGCATTGTAATTTCCTTCCCCTATAATGCAATTTGTGTGTTTTATGTACACGTAATATAGAAAAACTGAGTGTGTTGCTTTTTGGAACTCTCCACGCCTTTGTTACTCAAGAAATTATGCATAGGTTAGAACCTCTGACAGTATGGACACACATTAAGTGAAAAATATTGCTTGAATTTTTTAAGTACCATGATACAAAACCAAACATAGTCAGAGTAATTCAATATCAATTTTGCTGAAGGAATGAACAGTGAATATAGTGTGATTAGCAATGAAGTTTGTCTCTGAACGCTTGCTATCTATGCAGGACTGTACTGTATGTACAGCATACATGTATATACTGTGTATACTGTATTTATTACTACAATCATGTTATTATTTAGCACAGCATTGAAAAAGTGATATATATAAGTGATATACTAAAAATGTTACCAGCTCAATAAAATTGAAACGACTCTGCAAGTGATATAGGAACTTTATCATAGAAGCCATGACATGCACATTACATATCAACGCAGCCTCTGCCTTCAGAATTACGGTTTTTGTAGCAGAAATTGTGGTATGTATCATCCTTTCATTCATAAATTAGTTTTATTTTACACAGAACAATAAAAGGACATGTTACCGTAAGAATGCTTCTGAATTCAAGGCCACTAACAGGTTGCTGTTATATAAATGCAAAATAAAAGAAATTAGGAATATAAAAAATTAAAAATCAATACACTCTCAAAGAGAATATTACTATCGTAAATATTACAATACCATGTTTTCTAAAGCACATTGAGACATACTGGAATAAAGGTATTGTCTACAATGCCTGTGTAATTAAAATAGAAATATGATTAGATTTAAAGGCAATATTCTTTAAAAGCCAGGAGCTTTTCCTGTCTAAAATTCTGTTTGACATAGTGTTTTATATCCTACTCATACAAAAGCCCAAAAACATCAATAAGCTGCTTTGCTAGCCTGGATTTTTTTCAACATGTAACCCTCTGGTTAAGCTTTATAATCTGTTGCAGAATGTAGTAATCCCAGGAAGTGAAATGAATGAGAATTGAGAGTGCTCAAAAGGACTCAAAAGTTAAAATGAGAAGTAAAATTTTGTCACTTATTTAAACATGTTAAGTCTAGTTACAATGCAAGTTGTTTGTGTTTCTCAAGAAAGTGCTAAGGTCCACTTGTCAATATCTTTTAATAAATAATATATAATTATTACTCATAATTCCTGTCTCTTAACTCATTCACAAAAGTAAAAAAGTAGGAATTTGGGGATGGGTCACATAAATGTAACCTACTCCCAGACAGAAATAAACAGGTTATACTCCTCTCCTCCTCTATGTCCTTTTCCACACATTGTCTGAGTCACCCTTACAGTCAATTATCTATTTATTTTAGGTGTAAAATGGAAAAGACTTACTAAAATACAAGAACTAATGAATAAAAATATTAATGGAAAAGATTACATAATTGCACCAATAAGTTGAGGTGGGATGAATCTCCTAACTGAAAAATGACCACAAATTCGAAGCATAAACTATTAAAGAGACAAGTCCAGACAGTACGGGTGTCTGTGTGTTGTTATTTTCAAAAAATATTAGAATCACTGAAGGCTACAGAAATGAAACAGGAGATCAACAGAAAAAATAATTCTTCAGGTTAACATACTAGGAAAGAAAATGAGAAGGTCACCAAGCCTGCAAGCGAAAAGGCATATCAGTCTATCCTTTTTGAATTACATGTTTCCTTGCTGCATTATTTCTCAGCAGTGTACCATATCGAAGGGTATATTAGAAACATGATAGTGAGATGGTTATCTTGAGGGGGACTGGGTGAAGTGATGGCTCAGAGGCACCACACATCATGCTCACCAATGACTGCTAGTGAACAAGCTTTATGAGCTACCTGACCACAAAAAGGAGTCAAACTTCACTTGCACTGTAGCTCCCGGTCAGCCCTGCTCCCACACTAAGTGAAGCAGGTAATAGCCAGGCTGAAGGAGCAGATGAAGGACTGACTGTAGAACTGCACAGGGAAGAAGGGAAGAAGCAGATTCTACTGTCTGAAAGCAGCATCCACTTTAAATAGTTAAAGATCCACTAAAAGATGCTTACTATTGTGAATACAACAGGTAGAAGATCTATGAAATATCTTACAGAGAGCTGGAGGACAAAGTTAATTCCCAAATTATTTCTCATCCATTTAAAGTCAGAAATTAAGTGTAAAGCAGGTGAATTAACTGCTCTGTTGTCTGTCTCTCTCCTTTTTTTTTTCCCTCTCCTTTTTTTCTTCCCCCCCCCAGTGCTCAGTTGCATAACTTTTTCTACAGGAATATAGAAGATGAGCTGTGTAAGTGACATTGTGTGAGCCTTGCCTTGTTCAGCAATAGCGTAATTTATCTTGGGAAGGGGGAAGAGGGAGAGGCAGAGAGAAGAAGGAAAAATCATTCCATATGGTCTGAGAAGCATAAATGAAAAATCTGAGTAGCATGTCAAATGTGAAAGCCCTGAGCCATAGATCACAGCAGCATTAATTCAAGAATAGTCCATGCACAGAGGCAGGTAAGAGACCTGCTCCACTGAACACATCGAGAGTCATGTCTCATAGCTAATTATATGCTCACAGTTTAAAATTAATTTGGTTTTTGACAGTATGAGAAGCACCTTCGTTCCTATACTATAATCAC
>JAWWLZ010000082.1:35654378-35673658 GCA_035041345.1 Poliocrania exsul | reverse complement strand
AATTATATGCTCACAGTTTAAAATTAATTTGGTTTTTGACAGTATGAGAAGCACCTTCGTTCCTATACTATAATCACTGAGAAGTTTTGCAGATTCCTTCTCATATCAAGAGGTATAAAAGAGAGATGAAAATATGGTGTCTGTCAGACAGAAAGCAGTCAGCCATCAGTCACTTAGGGCTTCTAACAGAACAACTAGAGCAACAGGAACCATGTGAACAGGGATTAAAGATAAAGATCATAACAGTTTGTTTACAGTTTTAAAAATATTTTATGTGGGGTTTTTCCCCCCAGAATAATCATGCAGATAAAATACTAGACTCCTGTTGCTGTAGGTGATTTACTCACTTCTGTATTCTACTTGTTATAAGAATTCTTATATAGAAACACAAGAATTGCCATTGATTGTTCACTTATTCTGCAGAATTTATACCTATTGTGCCATGGACAATACACACCAGTGAGTTACACCTGCAATAATAGTACCTAATCTTCTGCCAGACAAACTGTTGACAAAGATAGGTGCTTAACTGCATGCATGCTTCTTTAAAAATGACAAGTTTTCCTAAAAGTTATCAACCCCCACTCTAAATGTTAAAGTAGGACTCTAACTTTTTTGAGGTAAATCACGTCTTCTACACAGCTGCCAGGTAATGTGGCCTAACAATCTTCACTATCAAAAAGTTGATTGGCATTATTTGGGGAATGTTCTATGGAAATTATCTATTATGAAAAATATTTTACAGCCTGTGATTGTCCTGTGGGGTACAGGATGAGCTATGTTCTAGGCTGGGGTAGGAAATTGTGACTAAGTATAGCAGTGCAGTAAGAGCTTGTTTGGAAATTTATTTTTTCAATGCTCAGGTTTTACTATAAACTCATAGATAATACCCAAGAAATAGGAAATGGTTGGGTTTCTTTTGCTTTGAAAGTAATCATGGACATGATTTATTTAACTTATTTAACCTGGGAAATAAATAGGTAATTATGCAACTGAAGTTTTTATCAGGTTTTCTTGTCTTACAACACTTGCCAAGATTAAAAGTAACTATTAAAAAAACCCCAATTTATTTTTTTTCCTTAATATCTATAGAATAGCAAATAGGATAACATATTTGCCTCTTTAAAACAAAATACTATTTATTATCTAAATGAAAGATGCATTAAAAAAATCAGAAATGTCACAGTATTTTTATTGCTGATTCAAAAGAGATAAGTAACAGAAAGAAATCCTTCTGAGTTATTACTATATTGGAAAGTAGCATTCATAAATTCAGGCAACCTATATTAGAATATCTAGAAAAAGCATGACTAAAGAGGTATGAATGAATGCATGACAAATACATAATCTAGTAACTAAAACCCATACTGGATAGGCAGAATTTAATCTGAATTTTGTGCTTGTATCCAAAATATCTTTTGCTAACCATTTTCTGACTGCAAAAGCAATGCCACCAGTTAGACTAATCAAGATAAAAGTCTAGAAATAAACCAATTAAAATGAAATAAAGTGGAATTATATAAATACTTTTAAAATACTTTCTTAATGCTTAGCTGGAATGAATCAGAAATTTCAGTATATTTTAGATTAGAATTTGTAGATGTTCTTCTTCCCAAGCTGTGGCCTCTGTTTTATGCTCCAGATCTCAGAGTTTCAGATGGAAGGGGGGGAGGGATTCTTTGGTTTTATTGCTACTTGGTTGTTTGATTATATTTTTAAAAGTTATGTGTTTATTTATTTTAAAGGCAAAGTAGATTCCTTTTGGCTATGATTCCTGTCTACAAACACAGATTTTTGACTCTTCAGTAATATAATCTCTTCTTTCAGAAAATGACACATTGATAGAGCTTTAGTGGGACAAAGATTGTGCCTGCATGTGTCCTGTCTTCCTTTGGGACTTAATTATAGCTTGAGGGTTAGTATAGGTGTCAAGGAGGATTCTTGTTAAGTTTGGCTATAACTAGCCCTTGGTTTCAGGTTTTTTATTTGTGTGTTTGTTTTGTTTTTATCTGAATAATGTTGTCTGAACTGTAGAGGCTTCTGCATGGACACAACAAATAATCAGAAACAATAAAATGCTAGTAAGTCCACAAAGACATTGTGCAAATATTTACTTCATAGGATAATTCAGAATTATGAAGAGCTGCTACAACTCTCTAAATATATAAAATAACACATATTCCAAGGCTGTTGGATAAAAAAATAATTTCCAGTTTCTAACATATAAATGTACTGTATGTTTCAAGAACCTTCTTGTGAGTGCTTGTCTTTAACAAATCAGATATCAGACTCTCTCATTGCCTGCTACATATGCAATTTGGGATGCCTAGTACAAAACTATATAGATGGGGCGAAGCAGCTGTGAAAGGCTGGGTCACTTAGCAAACTATTCCCTTACTATGACATCATAGTCAGACCTAGAAAAATCAGTTGAAATGGCCGAGTTGTTTCAATGTCACAACTCCAGCAACCAAACAAATTAGTTTATTTTAACAGTCCTCAAATAATTGACAACATTTAGAAAAACAGTTATGGGTTCATTGAACAAAAGGCAGCAAAGAAGGAAAGGGCAGAATATATACAATCCACCTAAAGACTCTCTTCCTAATTCATATCTTCCTATAATGAGAATATATAAAAAGATGGCATAATAGCACTGCTAGTATGAATGCATACAAATTAATGGTTATAATAATAAATCACTTAGCAATTGCTGGCTATCATGAGTTATCATGAAGAACCATTGAAACTTTAGCTCCCTGACTTTCTGTCTTTCTTTCTCTATCTGTTACTCATTAGAAACTGAAATAGTTGCTGGCTCGTATACTTACTGAGTTTTTCTTCCAAGATTGGTTAAACAACACTGTCAATCCTTCTATAAACAGGCAGCTACAGTTTCTACTTGTTACTGGGAAATCTGTATGCATTTCCTCCTTATTTGATTGAAAAGTGACACATCTGTGGAAGTCCTTAAGCCGTTTCCACAGTTACACCTTACTCAGATTTTAATGCAGATGGAGCACATCATTATATACACTCTTAGCCTTGCAAATGAACCAAGGAAACAAATTTAAAATGTTTTCCTAGAGGTTTCTGTGTAGGTAGGGAAGCTATGTCATCTAGTGCCAAGTATGCAATTTTGACACTTCAGTATCAGGAATCTCCAGGTGACTTTTGTTCCTTTTTAGTCTACATACTTTTAATTCAGTTCAAATCTCTTACTCAGTTTCAGGTGCAATGAACAGTTCAAAGAGCATGAGAAAGGAGGTAAGGGGATAATGAATCACCAGGACTGCATTCTTCATCCTTAGCTTTTTAATGCTGGCTTAAAGTGCTAAGAACTCTACAACCTAAGGTATTTTTGATGGATGTTACTGAATGTGCAGTAACATTTTAGGTCAGGACTGAAAGGCACTTCACAAGTCATAGTGGGCAAACTCATGCTATTTCACCCTAAATACTGCTACTGATCCATTTTCAAAAGCATTAAATTCACATTTGATTGTAAATTTACAGTTATTTAAAACATCCAAGAAAGAAGAAAATGAGAAACAGACTTACTCAAATGAATAAACAATTCTGTTTAATTACAGAAATGTTATCAAAATGCAAAATTTCCATAAAGCTGAAGAAGTCACAGATACTCTCAAAAGTAAATTCTCCCTGTACTGGGGAAAGGGAATCAAGACACAGTGTCATAGCTGCCAAACTGTCCCATAGTACCATTATCAAGAAGTAGTACTGTATTTAAAAACAAACAAACACCAAAGAAAAAGTCATAATAACATACCCACAAGCTGCACATCTGAAACCCTTCCTTTTCTCTGAGAGCAAACCACCAGATAACTCAAACTATTTCTGCTTGCAAATTATATTACTGGAAACAGGTGTTTCCCATATGAAGCAGAGTGAGTGGTTGATCAAGCACACTTGCTACTGACAACTTCAAGGCTGCTGTCAGCTTGCTTTCAGCATAGAGTCTGTGCATCACTCAACTGACTCTAACTGGGAAGAGTTATCCCTAATTTTATAAAAGCGAATACAGCTGAGTTGGGGATCCCCAGATTTGCCATCACACAGAAAAGCATGAAGTAATAAACTGTGGGCATCCACCAAGTTCCATGACAAAATTGTAGAGGGGAATACAATCAGCTTCAAACTATATCTTTAAATGGAGTTATACTCCTTTTCAGAATAAGCATTCCTCCCCAAGGGAAACGTGTTGGTTACACAAACTAATCACCAAGCTCTCAGAACAGATGTGTACTCTCAGCTGCTGTCTTCAGCAGCAGGAAGTTTGGAGACATTTCAAGAGACAAACAAATGAGATGTCCTGATTATTTTCCTCTCCAGAAGTTTGCATTTATATATGGACTTTTATCTGCTGCTATGGTTTAATAGTGTTGCTGTGGAAACACTGGCACCAAAGTACACCTGGTAAGAAGCTTACGTAGAAAAATCAGCCCATATATCAAATTCATTGCGATTTTGAACTGAAAAAGACTTTGGTGCACTCTTGCTTGATATTACCTTTGTCCCCTCTCTTGATAGTAGCCTAGTGAGCTTTCACGTTCCTTCAATGTTACTTTTCTCTGTGTGTAAGCAGAAGCACAATACAAATAGCTGAACTATTAAACACCAACCTGAAAGATTAGCTATAACTGTCTTCATGCATTCATATGATGAAGTCAGAAAAGAGAGATGTCATCAAAGCTTTTCACTATAAAAATCTGAATACATGTATTTTCTATATAATAACAGTGAACGTACTTTAGTAAGTCTTTACTGAAGCCTTTCAGGAGTGCTTTGTCTAGAATTTCTTGCTGGGTTTTTGTTTGTTGGTTTGGGTCTTTTTCCAGATTAAAGTAGTCATTTAAATGAAAAAACACAACTTAATTGCAGTGTATGAGAAACAACTATTTCTAATTTTGAGTGTGTGTGAGGACACTCTTAAGTACCAAGTAATAATCAATGATGTATAAAATGAATGTTCATTAGGCTGGCACATGGGCTTTTAGAAAAATTAAAGTTAAATACTTTGTTTTGGACACATAGCTTATTCACCTATGGATGATTTTTCATGTAAGCAAAAAAAAAGAGAAAAATTAAGAATGTTCTATCATGGATGATGTTTTCTATGGAAAAAATGAGAAGCAGAGAACTTGTTCAGTATTTATGATCTGATCCATTGATAAACAATTTATGTAGGTAATGTCTGAATTATCAAACAAATGGAATAAGCAATTCTTATAAAAAAATTCTGTGTATTATTTCTTTACTGTGTCAAAATTATAAGAAATTACTAAAGTATGAGAACCATCTTAAGGAAACTAACTGCAGAGACCTTTAAAGACACTTACATCACTTTCATGGCCTTCTCTTAGGTTGTATGTGAGATCATGCTGTATGTCTTCAACAAACTTGTGAGCATACTCCGGGTAAAGGTCAAGCACTTCAAAGAGACCTTTGAGGATAATACACTGGAGGTCACAGTATGTAAGAGCTTTAACATCTGCATTTGTTTTAATAACTTGATCCCTAATGGAGAGGTTTGCTCCAATTAAATCTCCTTTACCTAAAAGAGAACACAAAAATAATTATCTTCAAAGCAAAAATTCTTCACTTCTTTTTTTGAATCATAATCTGTTTAACATAATTGCTAATCCTATTGTTACTACTGCATTTTTAATTAATAACATTCTAAAGGATCTTAGACTAATATATATATTTTTTTTCAGATGCAATCTTATATGCAATTAATTGGAGGTACAAAACCTAATTTTCAGACAGGTAACTAGCTGATTTAAGGGAGCAATAAAGTAAATACATATAAAATGAAGTTTACACTAGTAATTAGTAGCAGGTGCAATTCTGGTTTTCAAAATAGCTCTTTTGGGGATTGCGTGTGTGTTTGTGTGTATTAAAACAGGCAAGTGTTAAGACAGCATTTTAGCAATGACACAAGTGTAGATCATGATTCAAATTACCCTTTTACTTGGAATTTGGATTGCCAAACATTCACAGCTATATTTCATGATGTATTATAGTTGTATGGGCTATAAATAGATTTCTAGCTCAACAGCATATCTATCAAGAAAAAAAAAAGAAGAAAACATTCTTGAGCCACTGTATTTTCAGTTATGAGCAAGACTGCCTTATAATACTGGATGTATTAAAAACGACAACTCACCATATATTGAAGAGTACAAAAAATTTGTAATGCAAAGATTCCATACACATTTGACCAGAGGTACAATTTCCCCAGTACAATCCTTGGACCAGAGGTCTTTCCCAAAAGTTAACACAGATGGTCTTTGTTTAAGATCTGGACAGTATGATGGAGTGCATTCTTAACAAGTTACGAGCAACACCAAATTATGAGGAGTGGCTGATATGCAGATAGACAAAGTTGCTGTTTAGGGGGACCCAATCAAAGATAAAACAGCTTATAGGAAGATCATGAAATTCAACAAAACCAAATGCCAAGTCCTACACTTGGGATGAAAAACCTCCCTGCATTAGTGTGGACTGGGAACTGACCAGCACAACAAAGAAGTCCAAGAAACTCCTGTGAAGCATTAGCAAGTGTGTGGTCAGCAAGTCCCAGGAAGTGACTCTTTCCCTCCATATGTCACTTGTCATGCCACATCTCTGGCACTGTGTCTAGTTGTGGGCTTCCCAGTACATGACAGAATATTGTCCTATTAGAGTGAGTATAGAAGAGGCTACCAGTGTGATCAGGGATTAAAGAAAATAGTGTACAAGGAAATACTGAAAAAAGTGGGAATTGTTCCACCTTACAAAGAGAAGGCAAAGGAAGGATCTTGTCTTCAACAGCCTAACAGGGAAGTGTAGAGAAAACAGAGTTAAACTCCTCCCCGGGGTGCACAGGGCAAAAAGATGTATTGGGCACAGGTCATAACAAATGAAATTCTCACTATAAGTCAGGTGATGAGAGTCATGATGAGGCTGGTCAAACAGTGGAACAGGTTACCCAGAGAAGCTGTGGAATTACTAGCATCTCTAGAGATGTTCAAAACTTGTCTGGACATGGCTCTGAGGAAGCTGAGCAAAATTGGCCCTATTTTAACCAGTTTTATATTGGGTATATTCCAAAGGCCCATTCTAATCTTACATTATTCTGTGATTAATAAGTTAAGGCTGTCATGTCTGAAAATCCACCCAGAATGTGATTCCAATTATATATTATACAGGAAATAGTGAGTTTGAAGGGTAAGTTAAATTAAGCGGTCAAGTATCCCTGAAGCTTCTAAAATACAGAATTTTTATACTTTATCACTTTTATAGTATCTTAAAATACCATGTTTTCTATTTAAGTGGAGCTTGAACAACTTTCCTAAAAGATCTTATCATAAACCCAGCATAAGGAGGGATTTTCTTTTATGCTAGGAATATATATACATTAATGCTAATTTGGGATCTCAATCAGTATAAATAAGAACGGATATGGGCTTAGGTCAGTCTGGGTAAGGGAAACTTGCTAGGTGACAATAACATTTGTTGTTTCTCATCACACAATACATTGCTGACATAATTCAATATAATGTAAAGTTAAACAATAAGACACTTTTTGATTTTACTGTAAATATCAACGATTCCATAGATTTCTTTGATTATATTAAGCAGAAGTATGGCAATGTTAATCTATTTATTGCTGGCTGTTAATATGGAAAAGTGAAAAAAAATATTTGAAATATAACAAAATTGGTTTTTAAACATACTATTTAGATATATTTTAGACATATGAACAGTAGTAGTATAAATAATACATAAGTGTTTTGGAAAAATATTAGATTTTTTTTTATTGTAGTTATAGTATTTTATGAAATAAGGTCAGCCTGAAAGACACTACAACTGATTTAGTAATGCTAATGTATATTTCTTTTCCAAATAAAAATAATGCAGCAAAGTCTGTACATAGTAACCTGAAGTTTCATGAAGAATTAATGAAATGCTGAAATGATTGTACCTTGAATGCCAACATTTGCTATATAACAAAATCATTTCAGTTATTTTTAGTAGCTATTTTTTTTTCTTTTTCTTTTAATTGGAGAACAAGCCTATATATAAATGTTTCTGCAGGCACATCTGTTTGTTAATGTAGCTGGGACATGCAGTCAAAGTTACAAATGTCCTCATTATGGATATTTTTAAAATAACTTATGGCTAATACTTTTAAGAAATCAAAGATATATGTTCAAACTGTACATAACTCACATTAAAACACATTTTTCTATAAAACATATCCTAACTATCATTATTAGATGCAAAGCAATAGTCTCAAGAGGAACCAAACATATATTTAATGAGAGCACTTCACTGAATTGTTGCTGTACTGCTTGTTAGTGAGAATGATTCGGTAAACAAAAACTAATCCACTAGAATTAAAATCAGGACAGAGTTATAAAATATTCTGGGAACTGCAAGTAACTCAGCATTGTCGGGGAAGAAAACTGCTGTCTTAGATTTACATGACATAAGTAACCCAGTTTCTCATAGGAGCCTACATTTTTGATACATTCACCTTCAGCTGGTGCTAATTGAGTTTAAATTATGAAACTCCCATTCACTGTAATGAAACATTATTTCACTGTGTTATATTTACATTTTTTGCGTTACGAGTTCATTAACTTCTCTCAGAAATCCACTAATCTCTCTCTTCTTGTTTTGATTGTCACCATTACACAATGATGCTTTCATTAACATTTTCAGAACTGCCTGAAGATAGAATCATTAATGAAATTATAGCTCCAGTGGAGGTAGCTCTTGACTATAAGCTGGCTTTAAGCTTATAGGTTTTTTCTAAGGCATATTTCATAACTTTGATTTATATGATCCAGTGAAATCGAGAGATTCTAAAACTCTGCTGAGAACAAATGACTGATGAGTGATGTGGACTGCCAATCTAACAGAATTAAAAAGTTCTGAAACAAATAGGATCTGTAATACATTTATATTTTAAAAAAAGACCAATCAAATGCATGCTAATAAAAGAAAGGAAATTCAGTTACAGAAGACCAGAAGCTTCTATTATCAACAGCCTAGTGCAATCCCACAAAACAGGAAGGAAAGCAAAAAAAGAAATGCTCTTTTAGCTCTGTTTTATAAGAATATTAAAAGTTATTAGAAAGAAGACATTTAAAATCTAAAGAGATATTAAAATCATAATAAAATAATTCTTACTTTCAAAGTATAATGTTATATTTATAAACCCTAACTCAGACAAGTTTAATCATCCTTTAGCTGAAGATAATGGGAACATCTTTAGTAGGCATTAGATTGAGGCAAATCACAGAAATGTACAGATAGAGATGCTTAAACCTCAGTAAGTCAAAACAATCATCTTGCAGGGAAGAACTAAACAAAATTTATTAGATATGAACTTCTGGCCTTTCATTGTTTTAAGATACTCCAATGACTGCAGCCAGAATCAGATAGCATGAAGTAGCTCTGGGGAGCCAAGTCAACAATGCTTGTTTTTTTACCACATGGCTTTACTGCAAGGGATGTTCATACACATGTGCCAATGAATGGCAGTAGGTTCATATTGCTTTCTTTCATTTGGCAGCATTAGTGGGAGCATCGCCTGGCCAGTAATTTTCATGAAAGACTTGGGAAATGATGACCAATATTCTCTGAGTTGTCAATACCATCATGAAATTAAGCTGAAAGTAGGAATTGGTGCGAAAAGATGTCCTTTTTTATGTGAAAAGGAGAGAGAATAAATATATAAAAAAATCAGGATACAAGTGATATATTGCACAGCTAAAAATCTATCAATTGAAAGCCCCTTAGATCAAAAAGTAAGAAAGTTTAAACTAAAAAGAAGAAGAAAAAAATGATGTCCATAGAATAGGACTACTAGCTTAAAACAAAAACTGTTTCTCATCAAACTGCTAGGACACACTAAGCCATCCATTAGTAGTGAAAGTCCTCCTGCACTGGGGGTCCATTCCTCCTCTTTGAACCTATGACTGTGAACATACCGAGAATTGCCAGCACCGTGCTGTCCTTCAGGACTTCCATGGAACCTGAGCACACAAAGTAGATCGCTTGCAGGGCATCTCCCTGACGGAGAAGGTATTCCCCAGGAGCACAGAAGGAGGTTTTGATGTGCAGAGATAGAGACCTGAGGCAACCACGGCTGGCACACTCAAAAAGGGAGAGCTGCAAAATCTCTTTGTTTAAGTGCATGGTGATGTCTGAACGCAGCTCGTCTGGGAAGTCTTTTAAAAGCTGTACAGGAAAAAAAAAAAAAAGAAAAAAACAGGGGTGAAAAGAGAAAAAGTGTAAAATAATTTCTTTTCACTTTTGCAGAAGCGACCTGATTTAGTACTGCTGCACTTGCCATACAGATGCAAATACTTATGTTTGATTTTTCTTATCCCCTTGATGAGACATGTAGTATGTCTTAATAAATCTTTAAATTGATAAATTTCAGGAAAACATGAATAAATATATGCCTTTATACAATAAAAAACCCCCCAAACCAACAAAAAGGCAAGCTGGGAAAATGGCCAACAACACTGTATATAGGATTTCTCTCTAATGCACAATTTAAACTTGTTCACATTCAAACACAGTAGGTTGTTCAGGTATATACCATTGCATACAATGACACAAATACAATGAAAACAAAGCAAACATGAACTTATTTTAGATTTTCTTTAATAGGCTTCTATAAAATTCATCAGTATGCAATATTGCTTCTTCTATGGTAAAACCACAGGAAGAGGAGTAATTAAAAAAAACCCTGGAAGGTGGTTTTGGTTTGTTGTTGTTATTGGGGGGGTTTTTTGTTTGTTTGTTTGGGGGGGGGTTGTTGTTTGTCTTGTTTTTTAATAATGTAATTCAACACTGAAGAAGGGGTGAGAAAGGAGTGGCCACAACGAGAATGTTCAGTGGAAGAACCTATGGGAACTAAAAGACCGTGCATTCCTATTTTTCCTTTCAAGCTGCAAGCCCACAAACACAGTTTTGTCTTTAGTTTGAGGGGGTGTGGCATCTGAGCATTGTAATCAGCCTACACATGACCAAGTGGGCTTAGACAAGGCACTTTGTCCATAGGAGGCAAATACTGATGGTGTCTCCAGGTGTACTTCCCCTCACTTTCAGTGCAACTAAACATACAGACAGTACAAAAGCTGAAGGTGATCATTAACCTTATACAGGAAAGCTTTGACATCTAAGAGATTTTTGTACATTTGAATCTTACTAAGCTCCTTCTGTTGCTAGGATGCTTTGTGCTGGACAACAAGAAAAAAGTTTATCAGGAAAGGAACATTCTACTATCCAAATCTTTTTGCTTATTTCCCCATTATCTTTAGAGACCACTGAGTTTTATAACATAGATAAGAAATCTGAAGGGAGTGCTCCATTCAAGAAACACTCCAGAAGAGAGAAGCCATCATTTCTCCTGGAGTATATTAACACATAACCTGGAAAAGTAATTTAAAACAAGGAAGCAAAGACACCACCAGAAATCTCTCTTTTGATTTCACTCCCATGTTACATTCTGCAATATTTTAAAACATAGGAAAATAAATAACATAAAAATTCAGGCTAAACCACTTGTTTTCAGTATTGCAAAGATTAAAATGAAGGAGGTGAGGAAAGGGCATCAAAGTCCCTCCTTTAAAAAAACCTTAAAACCCCATATTAGATATTTTGTTGACTGAAATACCAAACTGCTCTCAGTAGCATTTCTGCTGACATCATCCAAAAGGTTTCTGATGAATGCCTCTTTAGCATTTGAGAATTATGGATGACTTTGAATTTTAATATATGAATTGATGTTTTAAATCAGATTTTTCAGTAGTGTATCCTTTTTCTGGGATAATCCAGATTTCTTTTTAGGCATGCCCCTTGTAACTTCACACAGCGTCACAAAAAACAAATATTAACCCCTTCCTTGACTCTAAGATTGTAGTCAAAACCATCAAACATGAAAACTCTCTCATTTGGTTACCTCATTGGAATCAATTCCATTATTGACAGACCATGTGGTTTGGAAATATTCAAGCATCCTTTGCTTTAATTGCTGTGGCAGGTGATGGACCCGTATAAAGTCCTTCAGATCCTTGGTTCTTGTGTGATAAAGGGACCATCTGGAGTACATCCTCTGAATTATGGCAGTCACATTGCCAAACACCAAGGCATGCATCAGAGCTAGAGAATACAGAAATTATGTGCAAAGTAGAGTGATTTTTTGATCATTAAAACATAACACAGAAAATTAACAAGATCTCCACAGAAAGAAAATTTCCTGATTGAGAGAGATCATCAAGCTTTTGAATATAAGATTCCATGAGTAATAAACAGTACCATTAATATGTTTAATCATTTCTTGGTTTTTGAGACACTAGCAGTCACAGTCATGGGACATAGTAGGAAAAGTTCTATCAAGGTACCAAAAAAATGCCCAAGTCAAATAAAGCTCATAGTCTAAGAAAAAGGGAAAACAGAATTACAGAATCATAGAATCATAAAGTGGAGAGGGTCGGAAGAGACATTAAAAATCATCTAGTTCCAAACACCCTGCCAAGGACAGGGATACCTTGCACTAGACCATATTGCTCAAATCCCTATTCAGCCTGGGCCTCAACACCTCAGGGATGGGGCATCCACAGCTTCTCTGGGCAACCTGTTCTAGTGTCTCACTGCCCTCGCAGTAAAGAAAGTCTTCCTAGTATCTGACCTAAACCTACTTTCTTTCAATTTAAAACTATTCCCATTTGTCCTACTAATACCTGGCTTTGTACAAAGTCTCTCTCCATCTTTCTTGAAGGCTCCCTTCAGGTACTAGAAGGAATACATGTAGGCAGGTAAGCTCAGGAAGTATTGAGAAACTAATACTCAGTATGAAAACTAGACCCAAATAGTCAGAAATTACACAGAGTGTACCAGATTTAAAAGCACTCATAGAAAAAAAAAAATTAAATCTGGGACCACATGTAGTGAAATGAAGTTGTAAATGACATTTAGAGGTGTATCACATTCTGGGGAATAAGATATTTAAAAGAAAAGTCAAAAAATCCATTGTAAAGCAGAAATTCAGGTTAAAGGAAACATTCAAACAGACAATCTGATTTCTTATGTTGCTTGAGAGGCTCAAATATGACAAGGAATCATGTACCAGAAAGTTCTGACATTCTAGAGTTTGCCTGCAATTATCTTCTGGCTTGGGAATAAAAAGACCAGAAACAAAATTGAAGAAATGCTTAGAGATACAGGTCATTTGGGTTTGTCTGTGCAGAACTGTGTTTTTGTTGATTATGAGTTGAAATATCACTACTAGGTTGTCCGTCATGGGATATTGATATGATGTATAGAATATGCATGTGTATAAATTGTTTATTTAAAAACTACTAAACAGATTGATTATTTCTCTAAAGGGACATTTATCTTTATAGTGCTTGAAAGAAAGCAGACAGGCTACTCAAAGTCGCAAAGGAATTGGTTCGTAAACAAGAAAAACAAACTGTTCACCTTTTATGTCAATTTAGAGAAAGGCAGAGTGAGTGGAAAGGGACAAGGGAGAACAGGAGGAGAAAATGATGCACTTTTAAATGGTAGAAACAGATAGAAAATTCTTTAGTTTGGAGTGTTAGAAATTTTTTACAGGCTGAATAAAACACAAAGGAGCTAGTAACAATATCTATGTCTTTATTGTGGATAGAGCGCACAAAAACAGACAACTGCAGTGCAGCTTTAAAGGATAGAAAGAGTATGAATTCAGGTATGAATATTAGAAAGAAAAGTAAGAACAATTGGTAATTTATTTCTAGAAATAATCATCCAGATCAACTAGACATTGTCCATGATAGTGCAGTGAATTTCCATGTCATTAATATCTGAAACTTGAGCAATAAAATGTGAGGGACAGGTGTAATGCTAGGTACAGGATATTATACCAGAAATATGGCAGCTAGGGCTGAACAACTGATTCCAACACAGCTAGATGGGTTAAGGAAATAATGTAGCCTCTTTAAGGGTGCAATAATTAGTTTAAAAAGGGGGGAGCAACAAAGCATTAGGTGGTTTATGGATGCATATTCAAGAATCATATGTGGTGTAAGTCTCCCAGAAGACTCTAAGGTTAGGAACTGGGCAGTGTAGATATCTCTGTGATGTTATTACAGGCACAAATATAATCTAGAATTTTATTATTATGGCAGAATCTGTTATTATCTATATACACTGGAAGGCAAATGTTATTTACGGTGACAAGCTATTCTTGTATGTAACACGCATTAGATTATCAAATAATCACAGACACACCCTACTTTCTTGTAGAAATCTTTTACTCCATTCTCTAAACCCAAGTAGGACAAGTTCAAAACTTCTATCTACTGTGTTTCATAAAGAGGCCTCTATTGTACTGGATATTCTAAATTACATTTTTGTTGCTTAGGGAACAAAGGAACACCTCTGATCCCAGAAAGGACTAGTTGCTGGAGTGGGCCTCCAATCCATTAAATACAAACCTACACATTATTTTTTGAAAGAACATGGGGTATACAAGACAGAACACGGTATGGCCATGTCCCATCTGAAGGACAGATCTGATTAATATTTTACAGATGTTGGGTATCCTAGGAATTCTGGTTAAATTTTAATAAGTAAATTTTCCTTCCAGGTTTATGAAGAAATACCATATCAAACAAGATGTTTTATCTTTACAATATCACTTGTTATAAATTTAAATTTAAAATTCATGCAAAATAAAAATTAATATCAAGAGGCCGGTAAAAATTAAAAAGGTATACTATGAGTTATTTACTTGTTAAATTAACACTTTTTTTCTTTCTTTCTTCAGCTTTCTTTAAAATTGCAGTAAATTTGATTCAGTCTTTCAATTGGCAGTGATACATTAAAGAGGTACAGAAAAACTATTGATTAACTCACCCTACCTCTTACACCCGAAATTCCATAAAGTAATGTTTAAGTCAAAACTCTTAAGAACTTACATCCAATTTTCTCAAAATATCACTTTCCACTAGGGACTTTTAAGATTAAATACCAGCCAAAACTGTAGCCTAAAACATCTTTTAAGTAATTAAGAGGTATTACACCCTTAAGCATACAGATTAGTAGTTTATTCCTAAGTTTTCTGAGGTATCTCACCAATCTGTGCTGCATGATGTTAACAGCTTCTTCAAGTTTCCCTGCTCTACTGATTTTCCTCAGTAGTATTTAAAACACAATTCCTCAAGAAAATATCTGCAGATCAGCCTACTCTGCTTTTTTACCTGGCTGCATCTTGCTCACTGGACCCTCACAGATATAAAACCATTCTTCTACCTGCTTGCCTATGAGTAACTTTGTCTTTCAGTCATCAGTTCCCTCTTACTGCATTCAGTCAACTAGTTATTCATAATTCACTCAGTGTGCACACATATTATTTCTATCACTAAGTAAAACAAGAAATGAAAATGAAATTGCTATAACTGGACTAAACAGATGCATAAGACACTTTCATATTCTACTCTATTAAGTTTATGAAAGCTCTTCCATATCAAAGAGTATTAAATATTCATCATTACCTTACACAGGGTATTTCTTGATAGAAATGAAAACTCCTTCATTCATTCCAAAAGATCTTATGTAGTGAAAGTCCCAAAGCAGAGAGACCACAGAGTATTTTAAAACTATAATTTTATAATTTTATGCTACCAGCAAGAGCAATTCATAAGCTGCTTGTGGCATTGCAAAATCAAAGTTACATAATTTTTGGATGATTCGTTATCTTATTGCCACTCATTTTCAGGATTGAAAGAAATGACAATAATTCACTGAACAATTTTTATACCACTTAATGTTGCAAATATACTGTTTACAGGTCATTCATCATGTTCCCTAGCTTTAAAGTGTCAAATTGCTAATTTGTATTTGCCCAGGAAGATTTATCCTGTAATACTGAAACCACCTGACAATCCAGACTTTACTGACTAGCCCTGGAGAAATACCTATTAGTACTTCAAGCACAATGAGGCAAACAGGAAAAAAAAAGGGGCAGGGGGAAGGGGGCAGTACTGTAGTGGTAATTTGCTTTTACCCTTCATGCCCACTGTGACATTTTTGAGCTGCATGATATACACATTATGAAACAGCATTGCCGATTTTTAGGAGGAGGAGGATGAATAGAGAGCTGCAGGGACTTTCTCCAATCATCTTGGCTTAAAAAGCCCTGCAGGTGCCACCAACTCACTGGTTGTACCCAGGTGCCTCAGCCAAAAGAAAGGGACCATGAATGAGCATATGACCTTCCTCAGCAGTACAACTAGATAATTATCATAAATAAAAGTACAACTAGGAGCTACAAATATAAGAAAAACAACACACTCTGATTTTACTTGTTTCTAACCCTCTAGAAACATTTTACAGGGCACTTAGCATTTGTACGTACCCCCAATCAGCATTGTGCAAATGGAGAAGATCTTTTCAGCATCGGTATTGGCCGAAACATTTCCAAACCCAACACTGGTGAGGCTGCTGAGAGTGAAATAAAGGGCAGCTATATAGGCACTTCTGATTGATGGGCCTCCTAGTGTATTATTCTCATAGTAAGGAGACTCAATACGTTTTCCTAGCTCATGAAGCCAACCTGCAAAACAAACCAAAAAAAGAACTACTGAGAAATACTGACACCATGAAAACTACACATTCCATAAACCAAAATAGTTCTAAAAGAAATTATTTAAAAGACACTACATTCTTCACACAATTCCAGGAATAAAATTAACATTAAACTGTAGGAATTTATGCAGCATAGTATTATATCTCTAGGATGTTTATTTTTACGCATGATTATTTATGATAAGAACTGTATTTTTGTATGGAAATCAAGTGGTTTTGAATTGCATATCACAAGTCTAATTGGATAATTTATAAAATCCATTAAGTCACTGAAAAGAAAAAAAATCATCACGTAATAGCACTGCAGCTAGAATGCAACATCATTTGATTCTTTCCTTTAATTAATGCTTGGAAAGCTATTTGACATCCTAAGACTAAATCATTATAATAGTAATAGTAATTACATAGTCAGAGCTTTTTACTTGTTTCTTTTTACAGTAGAAAATATTCAAAGAACTAAACATAACTTACAAACCAGAATTAATTTTCAAAAGATGCTTCAGTAAGTATTTTCTAGATTGTTCATTAAATCTCTCCTTTCTTTTTGCTAAATGAGTCTATGTGTGCTAGAGAAAGTAGAATTATCTACTAGTTCATAGATATTTGAAAAACAACAAAACAACCCCAAAACAACAAAGCAGGAAAAAAATATGAAGTTGGAAAACACACAACCTCAATGAATTGCATAAGTACAGTGCTTCACAAAAATCAAGCCAGGGGAAAAAGAAGGTTAAAAATCGATTTTTGTGCCCAGTTTTGCCTGTTGAGCAGCTTGCTTGGGAGTTTGGGAATCTTTTCTGCGTATTAAAGGAGAACTGCCAAAAGGAAATAATCCTGACAGACAGAGCTTTATTTTTAGAAAAATTGTTTGGGGGTCCCCATGTTGTAAGCTGAGACCTAATAGCCTGAATCACCTCCAGAAGCTTATTCACTCTCGCCTTCAGTCAGCATCCATTTGGATGAGACCAAATATGAACTGGGGGAAATCTCATTGCACAGAACCGCTGCAAAAGTAAGGCACAGATTTAAAGTTTTTGTCCCAGCTTTCAGTTAAGTTTGGGAAGGAGTCTGTAAGAATTTACTACCTACAGAGGACTTGCCAAACCATGGCTGATACCATGCTCAGCTCCATGCTCTCTGGAATGCTGTCCTACAGAGAAAGCTCAGCCAGAAGGGATTAGTAATGGCAGGATGAGGTCTGGCCATGGGCCTGCTGACCCACTCTGTGCAGGACAGTGAATTTAACCAAAAGCATAAATGAAAGCAATCTGCATTGTCATATGATGGCAATACTGAGTAGGCTGTTTTACCTTGCCAACAGACAAGAAAATATAGGAAAATCTCCTTGATTTTGCCTTGAGATAAAGTATTAATCATGGGGGGGCTATTTTATATTTGTGGCTCTCAATTATTTAAAATGATAGTAAATCAAAACTGCAGGGGGAGAGGAGGGGAGTTTGGGGAGCAAAGAAGCCTAACTGAACAAATATCTAGCCCAAGTGAGCCTCTGTGCACTACTATTTTTCTGACATTGCACTACACTTCCTCAACAGTAACATAGCCCTTTGTATGGCAGATTTAATTCCCATGTATCTGTGTTAGGGAATGTAATTCTCAACATTCAAGAATATAGAATTAAAATCTAAGAAAATCCCTGGCAGAGAGTAGGCAGCTAAACAAATGCTATCTAAACCTAATGCAAAATAATACAATTATAGACTTCAACACCAGATTTTGAAAGTATTCTAGTCATATGAAGAACTGCAAAACTGAAATAAATAGGTTATTTTAAATGACAGTAACTGATATGTGAAATCTAAAATAATTCCTTTTAGGAGAAAATCTCCTTCCTGAGAGTGTTCTAAAAGCCACTGATTGTTGGCCTGTGTATTTTCATTTCTCCGACTTTTCGTAAGTTTTCAATGCTATCTAGGGAAGGTGGATGACTCAATTCTTTAATTGATAGGTATATATATAAGCTGGTTGCTCCTTTACAGTTCACTTCATGTTCAAGGTCATCACCCAATCCAACTGAAATATCATTGCTCCTAAAGATTCATTACTGCCAGTAAAGGTAAGGTCCAAAAATAAATGCCTACATAGTACCAAACAGTAGAAGTCCTTATAATATTTTTACAGTAATTCTACTACCAAAATACTAAATATAGTATTATCATTTTATAGTTGCTAATAAGCACTTCTGATCAAGGCACCAGTATTTGAAATGAGTTCCATATTCTGTGCCTAGTTCTGTGGTGTAACTGAGGGTCAGACCTCAGTAGGATGAATGGTTTATCACTGAGTTACAATAGCAGCAGTTAGAAATTATTAGCAATTATTAACAATTTCTAAAATAATGCCTACAACATAAAGAAAAGAAAATAGGTAAATTTCCTTGGAGATCTAGACTTTGAAGAGAAAATGTTTATCTGAAAGCAAAAACCCAGTAAATATATCCCTCTGACTTGTAGATAAGAACATGTTTACAGCTTCTCATTTCTATTTTGCTATTATCCTAATCAGGACTTTTTTGAGAAATTACATAGAATGATATTTCAGACATAGTATATAAAATGCTGCAAGATCTTCCAGATCAACTATATTTCTTTGATTTTTTGTTG
>JAWWLZ010000082.1:35623106-35654278 GCA_035041345.1 Poliocrania exsul | reverse complement strand
AGAATGATATTTCAGACATAGTATATAAAATGCTGCAAGATCTTCCAGATCAACTATATTTCTTTGATTTTTTGTTGATAGCACTGCATTTTTTTTTCCATTTTAGAGTAGCGACAAGATACAGTTGCCTGCAAATACTGAAAATAGTCATGAGGTAACATCATTGACCAATGCCTTTTCTGTTCCTGTAGGTAACAGCTCTCAGCAGATTCTCTGGCAAACTTGAGTAATTAATTTCTGCCCTCAGGGAAGAAGAGAAAAATAAATATACCTTGTAGTCAGAGGGAGCTTCCTAGAATTTAGCATTATGAATGTTGTCTGATTCAGAATTAGCATTATCTACGTATAGCTCTCTGACTTTGAAGACATTTTAAAGCACCAATTAGCGTAACTAAGAGGAAGACCTTTCAGAGGGAAAAAGAGCACTTAAGTAATCAAGTCCTATTGGAAAAGTCAATAGGAATTGGATATTTAGCTCCATTAGGCTACTTTGAAAATTACTGTAAGAATCTGTATTGAGTTTCATTTATCTGTATCTGGGAAGTGCTCAAGTATCAGCAGAAGCATAAAAAAGCATTTAAACATCCAGAGATGACATACTTTTTAACTAGATGTAAAACATGTTATTTCATTTACTTTACGTCCAGTAATAGTCTTCTCCTGGTTTGGTGCTAACTCCGAATTGAGTAGCTACATCACTCCCTATAATTTGCAGCTTCATCCTTTACTACTACTTAGATTTTCCTTACATGCCAGATGCTTATCACACCAAAATACTGTCTGGCACTTCAAAAACAGAAAATAGTTTCATTTTCTAATGCAGTAATTATCCACATCACTTATTGCATAAATAAGACAAACTTTTTTTTCCCAGTTAAAAAATAGACCAAACCTGTCTGGTTTATTCTGCACTACAGTTTTGGGAAGTGTAAAGAGGTATGGATAAGGAGTACTACTTAGAGGATCCCTGAATGCTTGAAAGCAGGAATGGTCCCCAATAGACCAGTATTGATGATGTTAAAAGAGAAAATGGGACAAAGGCCAAGTTTCTCTCAGCTATGATTCCACATAAAATTCCTGGACTTCAAGTATTTCTGGGTGAAATGTGAATGTAGAAGAGTCTATTGTTTTCACATAATCTTTTGTGTGTGTGTGTGTTTGTTTAAACAGTACTTGAACAGTATATAAGAAGACTAGATCATTTTACTTCTTTTAGTGTGCATGAATGCATTATTGAATAATCATTTCCTCTGTTCTCATGGTAATTACTCATTTAAGGTATTCAAGTTCTTTCCAAGATACTCAAAGCCTTTTTTATCTCTGTCTAGCCAAAACGCTTTTGACGTGCAATTTTTTCCTGCTAAAACATTTGCAGTTTTCCGCAGACTACTAATAGGCTAAACAGCACCATTCCTACTACTTCACGCTGTGGAACATCACTGTTACTCTTTCATTGTCACACAACCTGATCATTTGTTTACAGGTTTGATCCATGGTGGAGTTTTGCCTGTCATATTAGGAGAGGCTCCCAGGTACCAGAGCAGATGGTTTTAGGATTAAAGAACCTCAGAGAAGACAGGAGCAATATACCTGTAACCACTGCTTCTGGAGGACTGTTAATGTGTCAGACCTGATTGCACCAGGTCAATAAATAAAACATGAATCAGGCTTTTCTTTCACACAGACTAGAAAGAAATAGGTTAAAAAAAAAAAGGTCACAATCCTGAAAGTGTAATACAGTTGGAGGTTGTTAATAGTGTGAAAACACAGCTCCCTGGCACATGCCCAAGTGGCAGAGTTGCACAGCAGTAAAACACAGGACATGAATTTCTGCTCTATTCAAAATGAAAATAATTAGCAACTGTTATATGTATAAGAGAAAACCTGAGGTGCATCTGTATGGCATGTCAACAAGCACAGGCTACAAAGGAACAGCTCTGGCCTATCTGGCCTTGAGATTTATATTTGAAGAAGATAATTAGCTGGCATTCAAAGTAAGTTAAGTGTCAATGCATGAAATGTAGACTAGAATGGCTTTAATATTAGTACAATAGACATAATCATAATGGCTGCATGACAGTGAGGAACAATTTGCATTAATCTAGTCCTCTTGGTCTTTATTCTGATAACACACTTTCCCTAAAAGGGTAGACACCTAAAATGAGAAAGAAAAGAAGTAGTATAAAGATATTAACATTTTTCTCAGGTACTTACACTGCTTAAAAAGGTTAAAGTAAGCCACAGAATAATTTATTCTAAAAAATGTGTTTTCTTATTTTAGCTTTGGTCCTTAACAGAGTCTATTTTTTATTGTGACAGATTTAATGATTTATTTTTTTTTCCTTAAACTGGGAAGATATGTAACATGGATATGAATGAGACTGGTAGTGTGACAGAACTAGAGGATCATCTATGGCAGTCAAACCCACATAGTCAAATCTTGTGGAGGGAAATTTTTGACATTACATAAAAAAGAAATAGATTTAACTTGGATTATATGAAACATAGTTTTATCTCAACTGCCTGTCACTGAAGTCCTTGTAGTAGAGGTGCTCTCAAGTCTGCCCTGTGTGGCCCTGGGTTCAGAGCCCAGACACAAACGATGCTGACTGGGAACTGCCACGTATACAGCACATATGGGGATTAGTGCTGCAGATGAATGTGTGGCATGGATCTCTGCCTTCCACAGTTCATAGTATCACCTTTCTCTTCCCTTTGTGACACAGTACCTGTATATTTTTAAATGTAATTTTTGCGTATTTTAATATTTCCCCCATTTTTCCATGGTCTGGGGTCATAATCGTTGGTACCTTTATGGTGCATACATTGCCTCAGTTAATCCAAGTATTGAAGGGTTAAACTTGTCCAAGCAGATTATATTTAACCCCTGGGAAAAATAGTTGATAATTTCAAAACTATGTCCTTCTCAGAAGTAAACACTAATGAGACATCTCTCTAAAATTGTAGATGAGGATTCATGAGTAGAAATCATTGTCATACTAGATGTTAACTGGAAACTAGGAATGAATAGATTCAATAAAAATGCAATTTGATTTCCATTGCAGAGAAACTGGGTAGAATTTTTATTACAACTATTTCTAGATTAACAAATGAAGTGAGAGATGTGCATGAGCCAAAATCCAAGGCACAAAAACGATCCTAACATCCCAAAAATTTCTGTTTTGGATCTAATTTAAAAAAAAATAAAATTTTGCATCAAATTTTAAAAAATCAGGATTTGAGCATAGGTCAGAAGAATGTCTACTCTTCTGTCAGACTTTGAAAATTCTGATTTTCCAAAGTCTCTAACATAATCCAGAGAAAGTCTGAACTTGAACATAATGCAGTCAGAAAAGAAAAAGAAAACCAAACAAAAAGAAGGTTCATATATGTACCACTACTCCATGAGGTTTGGACATAAACAAACCTCTATAGCCAAAGGTAGGTGTGTAAAATGGTTACCTTCATTCCTGGTTCCTTTTGAATGTACCTGCCTTAAATGGTGACATATCTTTTGCAGGTAAAATGTCTGGTGTGCTTCCTGGGCAATGATCTAGAGGAAATTGTGTACTTCCCAAGATACTTAGGAAAAGTTTTTGACTATCTAGGGACAAACATTAAGGCAGATGGTTTAAAGACTTTTAAAAGCCAACTTCCAAACTAAATGTTTACTCCCTTTCACCATTTTCAGGTACAAGCTTAACCTTTGTCAGGTCTAATGAAAGTTGATTTTACTTGAAAGGTGACAGCCCATGTAATTCTTTTATAACTCTAATACCCTTTGTAAATAAATTGGCTGTTGTATTTCTAATTGAATACATAATTAGAAGGTGTTAAAATATATATTTTGTAAAGCTTTAACTCATCTAACATGACAAAGTCATAACAAGATATTGACCTGTTCTGCTCACTGAAAATGAAGTTTTCATGGTGCAATAAGTATTCTGTTAAATAAGTAGGTTCAGGAAGAAGAGGTGCTCAATCAAGGGATTAAAAAAAGTCTAAGATCTAATTGCAATGTTGCTGATAACAACAAAAACACAGCTGAGCCCACAAAAGTACTGAAACCCTGACAATTAAGCTTTAATTATCTGATAAAACTCAACTCTGAAGTATCACTTCTTAGAATAAGAAAGTACCATTTCCGTATTCTCATGCTAAAACTGATGCCATCTTCAAGATACTGACAAAAATTCCTTGTAAAAAGCATTTAATTTCTGTTTACCAGAAATAGTGGTCTGTTAAATAATTTAAATTTTCATTTTGGAAAGCCATAAGTGCAAGGATACTTTTTATCCTATGGGAAACTAGTAATCCAGCCCAGTGAAGACACTATAAATGCATGGATTATAATGCAATTTCCAAAGGCTCTGGCTGACCATTCTAGGCACATTCACAGTAAGTGTTAGAGCAAAAGACCTAATACTTTAAATGCTAAGATTTTATTAAAAAACAATGCTGGAAATACACATTTTAAAAAATTGGTTAGTGACAAGTAAGAATAGGTTGGAGTTCTGCAGCTCTTCCACCTAATGCAAAATGCTACATAAACACTCCACAAAACAGAGTGTACATGAATTACCAACAGCTTCACACATTTCTAGCACCAGTTTCTAGCCACAATCTATGTTTATGCATTAAATATTAATATTTCTAGAGGAGGTCCTACCTTCTTTTGCCTGCAAAATAAAGTTTTGCAGTTTTTCTTCTACTTGAGTTGAAAAATCCCTAAGGACTGAAAGACTTTTCCTCCAGGACTATTTGACATGTTCAATGGTAATTAGATGCCTGTCTGTGCTTGTCCTGCTTTGTGGGTTGGCCTCGCAGGCTGACTGGGCAGGCTTTGGGTGGGTTGTCCCTCTCACCCCTACTACCTTGTTGCCTCATAAGGCTGCAGATTTCTCCTCTGGGACTTATAACCAGTATTCTGTAGATGTCTAAAACAATCAGACAGCTGCATAGACATGTTGTTCTTATTTATGAGGAAGACTCCAATATACCTTCACGCCAGCCTCACAGTATAAGGTAATAGATTCCCCTTACAGCAGACATACATTTATTCCAAGCTAGAGACCTGTCTACATTACATATAAGAGTTATGTATAAGAATTTTAAGAGCTGACCCAGCAGATATATGAGGAACACATTTCTCTTGATATTTTATGATAGTTTTCTAAACATTTAGACTTTTGCACAGAAGCTCCAGCGTACACAGTCGGTACACCTGCATTCCAGCAGAACTAGGTCATAAATTACTTCAATGTCATTTTTCAAAGAGTAGGTAAATTTAGAGAAGAAATGTATTGGAAACTCTTCCTCTCTGTGATAAGCATGTACAGCTCTTCTCGACCGTAATTTGTTAGATGGCTATGTTTGAATATGTGGGTGATTTAAACCTTTCTTACTTTTGCAAGTCAGCAGTTTACTTTCTCTTCCCCAAACCATTGAAAGGATGAGATGGGGGTATTTTCAATATCAACTTTCTGTGACTATAGCAGTCAATACATATAGACCACTAGATATAGCTAATTATTTTTATTAAAGTTTTTAATTGTTACTAGGAATATATTTACAAGTAACTCTAATGCCAATAGTGTATTTGGACTGAAGAAAAAGGCCTTTTTAAAATTGTCTTGCTTTGTTCTCCCCAGTATATATTTTTTAGGCTTCTTAAACTAAAAGAAATTATTACTATAAGTAATTACCTACTATTTTTGTAATATTGTATAATGTTAATTAATTTTTTAGATTATAGGTAAACCATACGAAGTCTATACAGATAGCTTATTTAAGAAATAAATTGCAAGACTATAATCAGAAGTTTATAAATCATTCACAAATCCTCGTCTTTAAGGAGATGGTCACACTGTCACTGCACAAAGTCTCAGCATTTAATGTAGCTGCTCCTTAGGCAAACTGCCTGTTACTGTTCTTTTCCAGGCTATCAAATGCCTTGCAGCTATGTTTGGAATTAGAAATGTTAGTGCTCCTAGTCCATTCAGCGCAAAGAGCACGTCTATCTATGCCCTCTTTGCTTTCCTGTGCTCCATCAGTCTGTACCCATCTGTTAGAGCTTTTCTTACCTTATAATTAGACTGTAATACCCTCTTGGGGAAGAGCAGACTTTTTATCCTGTGTTAATTCAGCAATGGAGGCAAGAGGGTCTTGACCCATAACTAGCATCCCAGGTGCTGCTGCAATAAAATTACTGGTAATGAGGGTTTTTTTATGGTGTCAGCTGAAGAGTTAGAAACCTCTTCTGCAGTTTTATGTGTTTGGAGTCCAAATCATGCCAAAAAGGTCTTGAGCTACTACAGGCAAACATTCATGTCTTTTAAAAGAAGTATCCTCCTCCATAAGCATTACAGATGACTTTAACATGAAAACTTCATTACCAAAATATGCAAAAAATCCCAGAAAACAAAACATTGAAGAATGTCAGTTTTAAGGTTGTTAGGAAGTCTTTGAGTCTGTATGTGTGCAGTTTGGCACAGTTGGTAAATTATTCTCAACTCTACTCTAATGTTCTCACCTGCTCAGATTTCACCACCAGAGAAACACAGACTAAAGTTGGTCAGTAATTTTGACAATATCTCAGTCCAAAGAGTTATTATATTTACAGTTCTGACTCAGAGTCTGCAAGTAAATTCTCATGGAGGCAATGACAGTGGTAATCAATACATTAAATCTCTGCAAAAAAATTATTTGCAACAGCAAGATATCAAGAGGAATATTTTTTATAAAAGCAGTGCAATGTGCTATGCATATTTTCATATTATCTGTTTAACTGTCAGCAATCTGTGAGAGTGGAGCTGTTTGCTTCTAGACTTCTCTGTAAGAGTCCTCTCTGCTTTTTAAATCTGAGTAATGCAATAGGTGGCCCCTGATAGAGATATCTTCCTCTCTCCTGCCATCTTCCCCACTCCAGAAATCAAGCCAATATTCAGCAGCTCCTACTTAGACAAATGCAGCCTCCCAACTTGGTAAAACAGAGGCAGAAGCCTCAGCACAGAAACTGTTTCCTTTTGTAGGTTTAATTACAAATGAAAGGGTAATTGCATAAAACCCCCCATGCTACTTTCCATCTAACTAGCCTTCGTAATCGCCCAGGAGATGATAATGACAGTATGGAGTTCAGTTTCGGTCAGTATAGACTGCTGCAGTCTACATGACATCCATTTCTCCTTGTCTTCTATATTAGTAACATCCATGCTGGTTTGATAACAGCTAAGTATGTTAACCCTTGCCACAATGCGCTCCTTGCTTACTCCATGCATTTTACAGTGTTGTCTAGGTCTTTTCCTCTGTCTTCTTATTTAGGAAGCCCCTGTGTTGCTCTCTGAATCAGGAGCCTGGCTCTGTCAGGCAGCTGTATGAGAAATGCTATTAACATTTTCTTTAGTCTTGCCTTGTCTTAATTTTCAAATCCTTGAATCTACAACATGAGTAAAATTTTTCAGTATTTTTTAATGATGTATCATTTCAATCAAGGAATTTTAAATCCACACATATTTGGCTTCTGTGAGAGGGAAATCAATAGGGGATATTTTACCCCAGATTATATCTAAGTGTAACAAAATCCCCAAGAACCTGGAATGTAATAAAGGCTTGATGTAAAGAAAGAATAAAAAGTAAAGAAGAACAGTGGTGTCTTAATGTGAAAGCACACTATGTGTTTAAAGTTACAGCAGCTCTGAAATAATACATCTGTCTGCAGTTCTGACAGGTCTTTTTGAAGTGCATGACTTAAGGGGATCCTAAGCATTAACATTTTTTTGTCTAGCTCTCTCTAGATCTGACAGTGAAAAATGATTTAGAATAATTAGGTATAATTATTTTTACAAAATAGGTCTTGTGTAAAACTCTATATGCTGCAGAATACCATGACATACTCTCACAGCTTCACATTGGCTTGTTTTGCTGAGAGTTAACTTGAAAAAAAACCACTGTCACCTGAAAATAAAAAAGGAGCTCAAATATTTTCCAAGATGTGTGAAAATGGAAGAGAGTCTGGAAAGAAAGGTGTCTTGAAAAATTTCTTCATTTCTATAGAGAAATGATTTTCTATTTTGGCAGCAGCAAACCTCTTCTGTTACCAAGCACCCAGTCTGTTAAAGGACAGGGAAAAAAGGATAAATAAATAGAAAATAGGAATGAACACAGAGGACGTCTCTAGATTAAAAATTTAAGGCATGCTTGTGCTATAGAAGAAAAGAAGATCTATTTTAGTCACTATGGGATGTCTCTGGAATGCAATACGGCAGCCTAGCCCCCTAGGATCCCTCTACCTATATGGTGGGGCTCAGAGGCAGTCCAATCACATATTGAAGAAGCTGGTGAAAAGATTTCAAAATATATAGCAAAGGCTTTGTGGGTTTTAACTGGATTGAGATATTATAATTTGAACAGCCAAGCCATGAGCTTTAAAAACAGAAGCAGAAATTTCTGAGAAATCCTAACAAAACTTCCTATCACACCGATGTGTAATAGACAGTGTTTCAGCAAGCTGGTACAAAACTCTTCTAGGAGGGCAGTGTACTCCTAGAACAAGCTACCCGAAGACGTGGAGTCCTCTCTAGTTTTGCTAGTGTTCAGGACTCGGATGGAGCAAATAGTGTCTGACCTGATTTAGTGCACATGATAGTCCTGCTTCAGAGAGCTGGCTGCTATAAATAAACTCCAGAGGTTCTCTCCACCCAACGGCCCAAGTACAGCAGTTTAATGTTAAAGACTCTGATGTAACTTCAGATCTATTGAGCAGGGCTTTTATGTGTAATGTGTTCAACTTCCAATAAATTATACTCTATGGTGTTCCTCTCAGAGAAGCCATGTGGGAAAATCACAGTGTTTTACCTCTTGGGACTATCCCCTCTTAGGGGGTGTGTACTGATCCGATTTTCCCTCTACATGTGGCACTAAGAATTTCTATTATGGTTGCAGAAATTGGTCCAGATCTTTTCCACTGAGATAAAAACTGCTTTGTAGAATTAATGAATGATATGTAGGTAATCTCTGATTAGACACAGCAGGACACTTTGTCAAATCTCAGGGGCTTCATCTGCAAGCCAGATTTCTACTATTCACTTAAAAATAGTCCAAAATTTTTTTTCTAGATGCAAAATCTTGGAAATGTGTTAATAACTACATAAAGATTTCACACTCCCTTTAATAAGGTATTTCGTACCTTTTTTTTTTTGTGTGTGTGGTTTCAAATGCAATAAAGTATCTCAGTCCTGGGGTATTTTGTGATTGCTAAAAGGGCATAATCAGAAGGCGAAGTACTGTGCATAACGGAAAATAGAGTTTAATCAAGGAGCTGAACCTGTGAAAAAGAACAGCAGGGAAGAACGGCAGAATAAAATTTACTAAGGCCCACAGCAGCCAAAATACAAACTAATGTTAATCTAAATGCAACGGAAATGTTTCCCTTCAGTTCAACAAACGATACTTTGGTCTCACACACCTGCATGTCAAAAACAGTGTTATGGGTTTTCAAATACAAAACTGAATGATTTCCACCAAAATAATTTCTATAAATATTTTATAATATAATTTTATATTTCAAATCCTGACAAGGTCTGGTATACACAGGTCTGAAATGAGGGCTGTTAATAAAGAAAATATTTCCTAGAAAGCATATTAGTATATGGTTTATATTGAGTACATAGTTAACATATAAAACAGACAAAAGTAGGTCCAGGATTTTAGATGAGCCTAAGAACTTAATGTATAACTGTAGGTCTTTGCCACGTGCAGACAGATTTCCACACATAAATCCAGCATGTGTTTTAGTGACTCTAGTTTTGCACATAAAATCTCCTTGTAGCAGGAGATTTCTCTGTGTCTAATCTAAAAGATTGACAGACAAAGGAAATACTACATGCCTCTGTTTGTACTGTACTAAAAGGAGTGAATAACTATGATTATCTGCAAATGAGATTTCTTCTTCAAAAGCAAGATAAACTTTCTCTCCTTATTTATACTAATTCAAAATTGTAACCCAATTAGGTAAAAGAAAAAGTCTGCTTTCATTAATATTTCACATCATAAACATCTCCAGATTAGGTCTCACATATAGTATTTTACACCAGAATTGTTTTAGTCATTCAGGTAACGTATCCAGAAGACTTCAAATAAATGTTTTTTTTTGCTGTTTTGAAATAAATGGTTACATTTATTAACTCTAATTTCTTAATGATTTTAATGATTTTATCTATTTTTGTTCTAACAAGGCTGGAAATTGTGAACCACAAACATTCATACATGGAAAACTTACACACTTTGTATACAACAAAAATCATAGAGGTTTAAAACTCATAAGGATTAAAAAAGACATTAAAAATATTTAAAAGCATTACAGTGATAGATGCTCGCCTGGGATTAATATTTTCTGTTTTGATTGCCTTAGAATGCTTCATCACTATGTAATGTTTCCTTACTTCTGTACATCCTTGTCTTTTTCAAAGTGTGTGCAATGTAATAAATACTGGTTATAATCATTCATAAGATAAGTGCTTTGAAAATTTTCATAACTTCAAAGTCTTGTTTTGGTTGCCTCCTTTATTCCTATTCATTATTTCTGTATGGCACTCCAAGGGCTAGTTATTTCATATAGTAGTGCAAGAAATAACCCAAATCAGTTGGTTAAGTCTCTCAGATACTGATACCCCAAAGTACTTCACAAGAGTGGTAACCATCAACCATTTCCCTCATATATTAATTATAAGTGAATTTTCAGCCCTGCTTTCCACAAACAAAAGAGACATATAGATATTTCTATTCCATATAACAGTGGACGTTCAAGACAGGCACTCCAGGTCCACAGAACACTGTAATTTATCTTACTAAATTGAAGATGTCAGCCCTCATGCATGGCATAACTATATTTATTTAATTATTTTTCTTAAAGATATCTCTTAAAACCCAGAAAGGGCCATAGTTCCTGAGGAACAGGTTCTATTATTTCTAATGACAAAAATTGAAGAAAATAAGAGAAATTAAAATCAAACTTTCAGGTACAGAGATGACAGGCTGAAATGAACAATTGATCATTGCTAGTGAATGATGTCCTGTGAAATGTAGTCAAATGTGATGTTCTTTTCTGCTCTGTGCCAGGATTTACACATGCCAATTCTAGCCTGATTGATGTGTGTGTCTGGAGCAGCAAAACTACACCAATGTCTTATAGTAGAACACAGTTTTATTGCCCAGTATCCCTGGAAATTTGCAAATACTCTGTCAGTGAGCAGGATTCACTTAGTTCTTACAGTGCAACTGCTGTTCCTACCAAAGAAGATCAGGGAGTGCAGGGCACCTGTGCCGAACATTGCCATCTGCCAGGTAGCACAAGAGCAGTTGAGGGCAATATCTGTCTTAATGGCTATCCTAGTAATGCTGTCTTACAAAATTCTGACAAGATTGAAGCTACCTGGGGACCACAAAGGACTTTGGCAGAATTTAGGAACCCAAGCTCAAGAACGTAACTTAAAGTTTACATCTAAGAATAAGACACATTTTGGATAATCCATTTCAGCCAACTTCTGCATCAGACCAGAAGTGCCACTATCTTTACATGATTAAGACACTTGGAGATTCTCTCCTATCTGCTCCCAGTGGGGATCCTTCAACCACCTTGTACCTGCATCTAAAATCTCTTTTGGACTCAGTGGGGAAATAGGTGTGAATTTGGGCTGTTTACTTCAGCCCAACATGAGGCATGTAAAACCTAAGTAAAAGGGTCTGAAGGCAGAACCTTGTTGTCAACATATCCTCCTGGCACCACTCAGGTGCTGTGTACCTTATTCTGTACCTAACTTTGCAACTGAGAACTAATTGAATGTATTCACTGGGAGCCAGCAACCAAGTCCTTTTAAAGGCTCTGACTGCAAGTGTGTGATAAACGAAGTTTGTGGGAGAAGTTTTATATTGCACAGTATGTGAAACTACAGTGGTTCAGTCACAATTGATTTCTTATTTTCAAATGTGCAAAGTATAAAAGTAATAGAAAATGAAAAAACCCTGAGATGAGAGTAGCAGTATTCTACCAAGCTAAAGATTTAAATAGCTGAAGAAAAATACCCTTTACAGACCTAATTTTAAAACTTCTCCCAAAGTAAACATATATACTTTGTTTTCTATAAAAGTACAGGTTATTTTTTTAACAACCCTTCCATAGTGAGAATGTTGTGTTACTGTAGATTGACTAACAAAAAGTTGCAGCTAAATTTCTAGCGGGCAGGAAGGATTTTATTTTTTGAGACAATGACACCAATTATACCTGATAGTTTGACTATGTAGGGGAACCAGTATCCTGATTCTTGGCCCTTTTTTAATCTTCTCATTACACTCAAGATACCTGAGTTTCAACAGCTGGCATGGTTCTTATGGAATTAATACCTTCAGAAACAGGAACTATTTTCAATATTATCTGTTTCCTGGCAGAGATAGATCAAAAAGTAATTTTCTCATATTTGACAAGAACTTGAAGGGGAATAGCTTGGTATATACTAACACAAAAGAGCAGTCAGCAAATAGAGAATGCATGCTTAAATCTAATGCCAGTTAAACTATGGATATGAGTGTCAATGGAATTATAGTGTTAGCATCAGCCAGGTACCTCAACATAGTCTAACCTTTCCTTCATGTCAGGTAACAGAAAATTAATCTTAGTTTTACAGGTTGCTGAAAATCATGCCGTGTCTCAGGGAGACATCTCTTTCAACAATGAGAACAAAGGAGTGGAACAAAGAGGAATGTAACAGAGAGAGACCTGAAAATGCTAGAAGGGAAAAACAGGACAAGGACTTTACCACTGTCTCAGTTGGGTGGTAATGACCTGTCCAGAAATTATGTATTTTCCCAGACATTAGAGTTAAGCTGCTGCATATAGAACAGCTGTTTCCTTAGACGGGAAAATTTGCTGAGGTAAATGTTTATAGGATCTAAAAACAGTGTTCATACTGCATATCTTCCAAATCATTCTGTCAGTTAAATCTAGTAATACTCAAACTAAGCAAGAGATTTTAACACTGCTAAAGGCCCAATGCCACCACATCATGACAGTTCCTGAACAATATAGCCAGACACTACACCTTTGTTATTTTGCAACCACCTAGCTAAGTTGGTGAATGTAACCCTGTTTTTAAGTTACTTGCAATGGGAGTGTTGCCTGAATGAGGACCAAAACTGAAATAAAGACTTGCAATTATGTCCAGCAAGAACAAAGCAAATACTGTTTTCAGTTCTGGGTATTTTTATAGGAAAAACTTTATCACTCCCACTGCCCCAATCCAAATGCAAATTAAGCATTTCATTTGTTTAAATTAGCCATAGAAATAGATGCACAGAAGCAAATGCTGCTCACACTAAAGTCAATGTGCATATAGGGCTGTGGTGCATGTCTGATGGCACAGCAAGGTTCAAAGTATTATGCTAACAGTACTGCAGCTTTAAAATGTTTGTTTTAAGTGTCAGCAAACCTCAGTCTTGAATTCTACCGGCTTTCTGAGAAGCACTAAAGGAAGTAAGGAGGTTGCTAAAAGCTTTTTCTACCTCTGCCTCTTCCTTCTTCCCCCAGCACCCGCCCCCTGAGCAAAAAACAATCAAATAAAAAAGGTGCAAGCATAAAAAACAAATTAATTTTCTTTTCATGCCAGGCATCATTTTCCTTTCTTAAAACAAACCCATTCCTTTATTTCAGCTATTTTATACATTGTAGCAACCATATTCAATGTGCTAGTTTTTCAGGTGAACATCACTTGATGAAGAATCAAAAATAGACTTTCCAAAGGGAGGATACATTCCTTTTAATAAAAATTACTATAGGAATTATAACTTTTGCATTATGTTTTTAATGCTTTCAATTAGAAAGCATCTTAATGACTGGAATAAACTTTGTATAAGATATATTGTTGGAAACTTGAGTCTCCAGTTTTGCTATTAATATATCAATATTAAAAGTTAAAAAATTAAAATCTGTCAGACTAAGGATCTATTTTACTGCTTTGCCTGCAGTAAAATCATCTTTTACATGCTCTTTAAAACAGTATAAAACTTTTCAGTTGAAGTCTTCCTTCAGGAAAACAGAATATGCTCAATGTCTTACAGTAGTATTACCTTAATTATAGTCCAAACAAATTTTCTTCTGTGTACATTTTCTTGTGATTTATTATTATCTCCATATCTCATCTTACTTTTCTTTCTCTCTTATACTCTGAATTGTACCTACCATTCTCCCCTCAACGTATCATCTATGTGGATGCTTTGAGGTGTAATGAACTTGTCATTTGAAGTTTTTTAAGATGAAAAGAAAGGCTACCTACAGATAGTCACTGCATATCACCAGAGTAGTAAAATATATAGCACACAGAGGGCCAGGACTTAATTTCATTGTGTTTCATCAGCATGTAGTTTGCATGTGAAGAGCAGTAAAATTTGCACTGATTGAAAAAATTACATAATTAATTTTTCTGCTCATATATGTGACATATATGCTTATACAGAAATTTTATCAGTGCTGAAGTAGTCTTGGTGAAACAGCTTCATGTTCCATATCTTGAGTTTTCTGAGTTCTTTTCTTTAAACCAGTTTCTAACACTTTAACATTTTAAAACTATTTCCCTTAAAAAAACAAAAAAAAAACAAACAAACAAAAAAAAAAACCAAGAAACCAAAAAACCCCAAGCAAACAGAAAACTCCAAACAAATCCCCAAAGCCATAAATTATTTAACTTATAACTTTAGAAATAACCATTCTGACAGATACAGAACTAATATCTGTAAGAGCTTTGCAGGAGTCATTACAGCATGATTTTTATTATACATTTATAGCATCTAAATATTTTAGAGACTATCTACAAATAGAAGAGCTTTCCAGGCAAAAATGCAAACCCACACTCTTGGAAAAACAACCAAAACAAAATCATGCTGTAAGCCCAATGGTGAAGCCCTTTTTCCAAGTAGGATGCTGAAGTCTAAGAGTACACAGCATTAAGTGCCTTGACCCACCCAGTGTGGAGCTGCACTGCCTGCAGCTCTCCAGGGAAGGTCACTGAGTCTCACAGGTTGAGATGAGGTAATGGTGAGGGGCTGTTAAGGAGCAGTTCCTGCCTGGGAAGCCCACTAGAAGACGATCAGTTAAACTATGTTACCTTTGATAACCCAGATACAAAACTCTTCACAGAGACGCAAATGGAGCTTCTGGGATATGTCTCTGTTCCAGTTAAACTGGGATTGGTTCTGGTGAGGTTTTTGGGACATTTGCTTATTACTGCCCTTATGCAAGAGGGGAGAAAACTGATTCGTGAATGTGAATGTTTTCATAGCAATAAATGGCAAGAGACCCACGGTATATAACGAGAGTCTCCTGAATGTGGTCTTGGCTTGGGGAAAAGTGAACAGGGTTCACATCTGAAAGTGAACGCTTAGCAGCCCTACCTGCAGAGCAAGGACACAGCCGATCACCATCATTTGGTCTCCAATGAATGCTTTGAAATTGGTTATTGTTTGTGTCCTATATAAATGTCCTATATATATGTATCTTCATAGCTACTTCCCACTAGTGAGAATTATTATTACTGTTATTATTATTATCACCATCATCTATTTTTTTTTCTCTGTTAGCAGTATTTGACCAATTTTTGCACAGTGAGCTTTCTTTGTATATTCTCCCCTACAGCTGCAGTCTTTTCTTTGAGAGATTTGGACTTCATGAGGAGTTCAGCAGCAGGTCACAGACCTGGTTTACAAAGGGAAAGAGAAATAAACAACTAACTAGAAGAATAAAAAACTCCCCAAAGCTTTAAGTAACCTATCAAAAAATAGAGACATGTATTTCTTGGACTTTCTTCTTTTCCTCTTCCTGACCCAGCATCCTCACCTCTCTGAGGGTAAGCAGGTCATTTTTTCTTCAGATTTATCATTATTAGATGATACTTAGACATATGTTAATGGAGTTAAGAGAAAAGAAATTAAAGGAGATAAGAATAGGGCAATCTGCAGTTTGAATGCACATCACCGAGCCTTTGGCCACAAATGTTTGCATTATTTTCCCCTGCCCCAAAATTACATATTGGAATTTATCTGTATGCTCTTTAATTATGTCATACATATCTAATAGCACAAACAAAACTAACAAGGCTTCCCTTTTCCAATTAATTTTATTGCTGACCAGATTTCCTTTCCTGCTTCAGTGAATAGATTAAGCTAAAGGTAAATACAAGTGGAATTAAAAATACAGAACACAAAGAACCAGAAAGAAAAGGGAGAAAAGTGGGTTCTTTATATTGATGTGGCATCTGAGAATGACAGCAAAAGAAATGGGCCTTTACAGTAAAGTCAGAATGACTCACGTGGGAAAATTTTAGTGTTTCAACTGTTACATTAGTGGGTAACACACCTTCAACAGTGTACAAGTACCTGGTGATGTCAGGCTCCCATACAAGGTGCATTGTTTCTCCATTGTACTTTCACATGTGAGCACAAGCAACTCTTAGAAATAATAATAAATCTTTAACAAAAAATTAGAAGCTTAAAAACTAAAAAGCCAACCTAGAACACTCAAATCAGAAAGAAGGCTTGGATAGAAAACATTGGACTAAAACTGAGCATCCCCAAATCCTCTCTCCACTGATAAACACTGTGCAAAAGAGCAAAGCCTGCAAAATCACTAAACAGTAGTTCTAAAGGGAGCTTTAACTTGAAGGCATTTCAGTGCCAATCTGTTTCAATGTATAGGAAGAAATAATCAGCACACTCAAAGGAATGCACCTGTTGATGAATTTTCCTAATTCACAAAAACCCTTTCTCATCTATTCTTTTACACAATCTATCTAGCCCTTTCCTGTCCAGACCCTCAATCTTCCAAACTTTGAATCACTCTCAAAAATCTCATTTTCTCCCCAATTTCTTATTTTAACCCTTTTTTTCAGATTGACCTGAAATTCAGAGTACCAATCTCTTCCTTTTTCTTTTTTTATAGACAGCATTGAAAAATTGTATAAGGTTGAACAAAACACAGAATCCTGAGTGACTTATACATGTGCTTTTATATATTTACATACATATATGGATATATATGACTGTGTATGTGTATGTATATGTATATGTAGGATGGAAGAACTTACCTATGTCCCAGGTAAGGGGGTTGTTCTGTTCCATCTCCCTTTTCCCTATGACATACCAAATGCAGGCCATCCAGTGAGCAAGCAAGGCAAACATGGACATGAGGAGTGTGAGAACGATTGTGCTGTGCTGCGAGTAACGATCCAGCTTCTGCAGGAGGCGCAAGAGGCGGAGCAACCTCACTGTCTTTAGGAGGTGGACAAGGGAAACCTAGGAGAACACAAAACGAAAACAACTTGTCAGCAGCTTACTTCTATCACACAGTTCTCTTGTGTCAATGAAAGGAAATTCTAAATCTCTATGAAATTTTGCCCACTCTTCATTCAGTTACATAGCTACTAGACTAAATCTTAGGACAGCAGAGACTAGCAAAGAAAATGCTTTAAAAGTTGTGTTCAATTTTGATGTATAAATAAATAACTACTGTTTCTGATTTAAACCAAACAAACTTGAAATACTGGAAGATCTTTCATTTTGTCTTTTTTAAATTATTATTATTTCTTTATTTATTTAATGCAGTCTTAAGATTTAGTTTAAAAAATTGTGTTTGTGAAAAATGGATTCTTCCCATTTCAAGAGAAGAAATATAATTGTCAAACTGACAAATATTCATTTGATTGCAATATGAAATCACAAAATAATTATCTCTAGGCACACAGTGATATTCAGTTTCTTCTAACAGTAGACCTAACTTAAATATGCATGAGATGAAACCAGTTTATAATTTAGCTTGGAAGAGGTGATAACATATAACAGGTATTTTGCAGAACAAGGAAGTAGAGAAGTTAAAGAAGACTCAGATTTGTTCTCTGGATTTAAACCTCTGTTGACAGACCTGGGAATATTTTACTGCTTTGTACTAAGTAGCAGTCCAAAAAAGCTTGCAATAAAATGTCTAATATTGCTTCTTAAATTCCTTAGCTAGAATATTATTGCCTTTCAAGCTTACGTGGCAAAAGCAGCACCTAATCTGCTCAGCACTCTAAGTATACATCACTTTACGAAGTATATGGGCTTTGGCCTTAGAGAAGTTTCAGCACACAGTGAGCAGACTCCGCATGATCCCATCCCTCCAGAGCGTTTTGCAACCTACATCCACACCAGAGTGTGCACAGCTCCCAGTTTTGCATGGACTGTAATTGGCTCATCTTTCAGCTGTTCAGTAGTGTTAGCAAACAACACACAGATAAGGATCCAAATACTTTTAATTTATTTTTTAAAGATTAAATAGCCATAATTGTCATTAACAGTAAGCATTTTTTGTGGTTTTCCCCCTTCATTGAGACATAGGATTAATGCTTACAAGGTACCTGGCTGTTACAGAATACATACAGCAGCTAGAAAAATAACATCAAACTTGATGTGCCTTCCCACAGCCTTCCCAGAGCACAGTAATGACCTCTCTGAGAAGAAAGTCTAAAAACACAGCTCAATCAACACTTTTTTTACTTTTGCAACTTCCCTGTTTCTGTTACCAGAACTAATCATCTGAATTTACAGGAGTGCATTTACTAACAACTAGGTCCGAGGTGACTAATAAATTCTGCAACATGGGGTATTATTTATTTATTCAAAGATTTAATTAATTGATTTTATTCCAGTCTCAGAAATTAAGTAGGTGAGAAACCTATAAAGAAGACAGTAAAAGTAATCTATAAAGTTTTGTTAATGTGTAAGTAATTCTCCCAACAGTTTCTTCAGTGGGCAGTATTTACTGCCCATTATTTAGTGTCTTTTTTTCCTCCAGAACTTTTACATTTTTTCTCATGTATATAACAAGGAAAAAAAGAAAATCAACAAAAACATGACACTTTAAAAACTACTTTGAAGTTCACTACTGTCAGAAGTAAGATCAGACATTGGAGCACACAAACATTTTTAAGGTCTTCTCTTCTTGTATTTCTTTTCTGCATCTTAAGTCATTCACAGTGTCAGGGAATTACTTATGTAAATAAAAATTAGTAAGCCCAAGCACATCTGCAGGTCTGGGGCAGAAGGCTGGAAAATATTTGAAGTAATTGCCATGATTGTATTAATACAATCACATAACATTTAAATGATATTTATTCTATGAATGGTATACAACTATACCAGCTGCCTCTGTTTCTGTGGTAATTAATTTTCCAAAGTCTCCTTCTCTCTCATCAGCTTGTTTGAACCAAACATGGTTCTGTTGCACTCATAAGACAAATGGGGCCCTATTCATGACTGACTCTTAAAGGTGCTGCACTAACATAAAAACATATGTATAATGGCTGTGTATATAATTATTGTATATGTGCTATGGCATACACACTGGAGCCTTCATCAGCCTATGTTCTACCACATCACAACCAAGTATGACAGCTTAGGTGAAATTTTATTACATTGCTAGAAATAAGAAATTGTAAAAGGACTGTTAGAATGATGTGTGCCCTGGCAGTTATCAGTTTTTCCTAAATTTTGACCATTTTTGTTAAGCTACAAAATGCTGGTAGATACAAAGACAGTGAATCATATATCATAATATTATTTTTACTGTGGACACATGTTTCATTTTAAGGCCTAAGGACCACCTCATTTCAAAATAATTTCTACATAACTTTGAATAGAGATGTAATTATTCATATGTTATTGCACTGAATTTTCTCATTGGTCATGCCAAACACTCTTCTGGTATTGTGTCCAATATGTTATTGGAAGATCTAAAATGCTATCAGGCAGTTTCTTTTTCTATGTCACAAATTTAGAAAGACAAAGTGAGGAGTCAGCACTCATATTTGTGCCTGCGTAGATTTTGTTTTGCCCACAGATACAAAATCATCAAAATTTCCCATTTTGTTAATCGTTTTAGACTAGCTGGGTTAACCTTTTTCTGTCAAAATGACAGGGACAGAATTTTATCTGAGACTAACACAAACTCCATCAGCAGAGTCCTGAGAAGTGCTGAGAAATAAAGTTACTACAAACCATTGATGAAATTTTCTGCTTGGAAGAATTATCTCCTACATAAAAAATGAACTAATAAGGAAATGTGATTATTTTATCATTTTTGTCGATCTGGGTTGTTGGTTTTTCTGAAAAAAAGAATACTCTTGTTCTGCAACCATGAACAGTGACTCAGAAAGGAGCAAATTCAATCATCATAAATAGTACCTAATGGCCTTGTTTTTACTCTGGAAACATTTGACACCACATTTCCACAAATTAAGGGATTCTTTATGCCAGATGAACACAAGGATAGAATGAACTGAGGTCTCAGCATGCACTGAGGTTAGGCAGGAATATGCCAGTGGTCTCAGACGTCCAAAGAGTCCTAGATTTAATGGTAGGGCAGAATCCCTCCAAGGTGTAAAGGCAGTAGAGCCAACTCATACAGTTTCACTTTTTTTCTTTAAAAATATATCAAAGATACCAAAAGACTCCACAGCATTTACATGCACTCGGGCTCCATCAATCTCCAACAGGAGTATGACATATATGTGCCATATATACAGAGGTATGTATGGCACTATACCTATAGCTTGCAGAATTTAGAACTTCCCTAAAGGTCTGGCCTTTGTGCCAGGGCCTGAACAGCAAAGGAGTGAGATGCTCCTTGATGCCCCTTCTCACCGTTCTGTTGAGGCAACATCTGAAAGTCGATGAAGTGAAAATCTGAGAACAGACATGAGGAAATGGCTTATTAAATCATTATGTCTCAAAACAGCGGAATGTGATTAACACCTCCCCCCGTTCTTGAAACAGTTGATAGTCATTGTTATCTTGAGGATTATATTAACAGTTGCCTAGTTTTGTCATGATAAGAAATATTATTTAGTAAGGCACTGTGTTCTCATAGAGGAATCACATAGAGAACAAAAAATGGAGTTTTGTTGGAGTGAATGCAGGGTGCAGACTCTAAAATTCTGGATTTACTCTCAATTACCAAAAGGAAGAGAGGGTTGGCTATTGACTCTACTCTGAGCAAGTCTTTACCACATAGCAGTTAACTACCAAGGCAGGGCCAAAGTAAAGGAAGGAGCAGATAGGATCCTGCAAAAACTTTTAACAAGGTATTTAGTTCCTGAGGCATTCAGAGAGCTACACCTGCCAGTCAATGTTAATTTTAAATCAACAGGGCTATATATCATTTATTTTTGGGGGCTTAGTATTAGTATACACTGCTAACAGAGGGGCCGTGTCCCCAGATATTCTTAATCATCATATTCGAGATCTTACTAAGGGAAAAAGTTTAAAAGTACAACAGACAGGAGCTGTGTATTAACCATATTAGAGCAGCATTTTTAAAATTGTGACATTTTAACTGTAAAAATTATTATTGTATAATGCTTTCTTTTCCAGAATAACGTACAGAAAGCCTATAAGTCCCTCCAGTAGGGGGAAAAAAAAAGTGGTGGTTTTTTTGTTTTGTTTTGGTTTTGTTGCTGTTTTTTGTTTGTTTTGCTTTGGGTTTTGGTTGGTTGGTTGGATGGTTTATTTTTTACTTTTTTCCTTAAAGGAAAATATAAACTCTGTTCATTTAATGAAGAATTCTTAATAGAAATTAAGCCAACAGAGTTATGCTAGCTGTTTGGTTTTAGTGTAAGGGATAAACTGAGATAGTAGTGCATTTATGTTACCCACTGGTTATAAAAAACCAGCCATTAAACAATGTAGAACTATTAACGGTCTGGTTTTAAAAACTGCTGCAGTAGCATCAGATTGATGGTTGTCAAGGTAATGGAGTGAAAAGGAACTTCATCGAGGGAAATGGAATTAAATGATTATATCAAACATGATAAAATCAAACATGAGATCCTGACTAGCATTTTTCTATGTTGTTTTTCTTTTTTTTTCTGATATATGTCTAACCTATCATTTATGTGCTTGTCTGTAACTCACATTTAATGGAATTGAGACTGAATGCATCTGTGTAGGAAAGATCAATATTCTGGGAATTAGAAAGTGAACTGCTAAAACTCTTACTGTCTTATAGCAAAAGTCCACAAAATTAAGAAACCTCTGCCAACATTTTTTAAAAATTAAACTTTCTGCTTTGGAGGAGAAGGTGATGATTGGTTATTTGATGGGGTTTGTTTGTTTGCTTGCTTGTTTATCTTTTGTAATTTTGCTTTGTAAATTCTTACTCTACTAAATCTAATATGGCTAGCAGAAGAAAAACCTTTGTCTTAGCATAAGTAAGCCAACACCAATGTAACACATAATGACTGTGACATCACTTGATGTTAGAATAACTTTTTTCACAGCAGATTAAGCCTTTTGTTGTTACATTTCTGAAATAAATGAGTTGAAACCAAAGTCAAAGTTAAGGACAATTGTAACCAATAAATGTTAGAAGCCACAAAAATTAGTAATCATGTTTGATTTTTACACTAGAATGCCCAGTGGAAAAGAAAAAGAAGATTCCTGGTTGAGTAAGAATGTTGACCATGCTGACCATAACAATGATTTACTTTATCACAGTAAAAATTTATGAGTCTTGAAAAATTAAGGACTGAATTTATGCATCGTAAGAGATAAGAGAGCAAAAACCATAGCAAACTGTTTGAGCACATTAATTAAACATGAAGGTAAAATAGGTGTAACTGTTTACAAAGCAAGGATAATTGAATTAAAAAATGGGTAAATCCAACACGAAAATATGCCACAAACCTGAAAAAGACACCAAGATATTTTAGTTCATTATGGTTTAGTTTACAGATCTGGAAAAAACCCTGCATCAACAAACTCCTCTTGAAAAAAAAGAAAAGAACAATTAAAATTAAAAAAAAAACCAGGTTAGTACTTACCACAGTGACGTTGAAAGCATAAAGAAGATCAAAGGGAAGTGCAGCAATTAAATCAATGATAAACCATGTAGTCACATAGTGGATACAAATAGATCTTGCTTCAAATATAACTTGGCCAGACTTGCTGACGTATGTTGTTCGGAAATTTAAAATAATATCTGCTTGACAAAGAATGAACGGAATTAGAGACAAGGATTTCTTGATTCCTGGGGATAACAACAGGAATCCAGCACTGATTGTTTTGCTTATGCATTACAAACATCAGATGAAGAGTCTAATACAGAGACAACAAATCCATAGTGGTAAGAGATACAGAGTTAAAGCCATTGATGCATGATTTTTTGCAAGGAGTAAACAGAATGTCTAAAACATTTATAACTCACTGATTTGAAAGGGAGCTTGAATTAAAAAGCATCACCCACATACATTACTCCTTAAAATGTACCAAATATTGGCATTTTTCTTAATGAAAAATGAGAGTATGATTTCTGTCCATAAAAGTTATTTACATTTCTTTTGAAATAAAAAAAAATAAATTAATTATTTTATTTAAAAGTTTTAATTGAAATTCTTTTACTGATAACTATCCAGCACAGAGGACAAATGTCATCCTGAAGGATAACTGTTTATCAAGGGAAAAGTGCTGAACACACTTAAAAGGCTTTTGAGCTATGTTGAAGATCACAAAAGTGATATGAAGTACTTGGTGGCTTGTGCATTTTGTATGTTCCTATCTAACATTGCAGGATGAGTGTCTTTCAATATGAGACATACTTTTGACATGTCTTGCCAAAACACATCGAAACTCAAAGAAAAGTTCTGGTCTTGACAACAGGCTCAATTATGTTCATGTCCTACAAGACAAAGACTATAATCTGTCCTCAAGCTATACACCCTGTTTCTACTAACATTAGTGAGAATTCCTTGTATAACTTTTGCAATGTCAGAAAAGAGTGCAGTCAACCATTAAAGCTGGTGTTTTACAGCAAGATAGCTTTAGGCAGGAGGGAATTGATTTGCATTGCTCCCTACATGTTCTTTAGTTAGGCAACGTTAAGACTGAGTAAAGTAAGATCTTATCTTTGAACCTGTTAGCTATAGTATGCAAGAAGCCACGCAACAATCTTTTTCCCCTACTAAAGGCAAAGAGAAGAAGAGAGATACAATACAGAGAGAACCATGTCACATCATTCCTTTGGGTTATCAGGAAATATTTCTTTAGGATGCACTTTGATCAAATGCCCAGTTTTAGTATACTGGGTCTGGGAAATACTTGTCAGGTTTCACTAGCAGAAACTTTTTATGCTGTCTTCTGCATTTTGAAGCTGGGCAGTCTGCTATGATTATTGGACATCCTTGTTAGCCTGCATACTGCCAGTGTTGAACCTATGGTATTTTTAACAGTTCAATAATCTGCCACTCCTTTGACACAGTAGAGTTGAGTGTCCTAAATTAATGAAATCTTTGAGGGAATTCTTGTTTTGGCACAGTGTTGATCCTACAAATTTTTAAAGATTTAGTGCAAAGTCTTAGCACAAAATGACCGACACATGTATTTGAGACTATCTAGTTCCATGGACTGAGGTCTGGCAGGTTTGTGCTTTAAGAACTACTATTTTCATTAAACCAAATCCTCAAGCTGATCAGAACATATAAGTAAAATCAGAGATATAAAAATTTCAGGTTACCTCATGAAGTAGTCTCAAATAGCCCTGCAGTCTTAAAGTACAAAAATGGGCAGGAGTAGAGTGTGATCCATCTTGTATTTCTTGGCAGCTTTCTAAGCTACAGTTGGGTGTAAACAGTTTCTTCATCAGGGCAACCTTATTTACAGCTTAACTGCTATGCTAAAGTACTTACTGAGAAAGCTGTTAAAGGGGGGAAAAAAATCCCAGGACTCCTGAGGCAAAGAACTTCTAAAAGCACAGCAAAAGTCTTTATTGCAAATTTAGGCACTTTAAGAAAGGCCATTAAGTCATGTATAAACATTACTCTCATGATCTCTTTTTTCCAGAGATTTTTACCATGTTTAGCCTAGATACATCTTGTGTACCCTTTGTATTCAACACCCAAGTATCTTAAACCAGTCGTGATCTCCTCCTCCCCCACTCACTGGTGAGTAGGTGAGCCCATGTGGACCTTAAGCAGAGAGTGTCAGTCAAAAAATGAGTTGTTTTGCTTCTGTCAAGCACAAAGGGAAACTTGACCTGAAAGTACTCAACATGGAGAACCCAAGATTCGAGTTTCCCCAATGCTTGGAATAAGGACTCGTATCACCTGTAGATATTGTGTCCAAAAATGAGCTTCGCCTCCACATACCCTCTTAATCACAGTTGCCTGCTAATGCAATTCTTTTTTGCTTTTTAAGTCCTGTTACTCTGAGTCCTGCTCCTCCTTCTCTGTGGCCTGTGCACCTTTCCCTACCATCCCCACACATCATAAACCAGAAGCCTTGTTAGACACCAGGTCCCTAAGATGCATGCAGAGAACGTAAACAGTGAGTTGATGAAATCCTGTGGTTTGTCTTCTGGTTGCATGCCATAGCTAACTAGCTCAGTCTGCATGGATTCTCTCAGTCTATTATTTCCACTGCTGATAATGTATTGGTACACATCCATTAAAAAAAAAAAAAGTAAGAAATGTGACATCTCTGAATTTCATTCAAAAATACACTGCAACAATAAAGAAAATGCATTTTTATAAAAACAAATTCCATTTCTTTCAGCCATGAAATGAATTTAAAATTTTTATCTGTATGCAGTTGCAATTCCTTATTTATTTATATATTTTGCTCTAATTAAGCTCTTATACAGTCTGCACACCAGTAAACACCAGAACACTGGAACCAGTATTACCCTAATGTCTTCCAAGTTTGCAATTACCAGGGCTACATGCTTTTGTGATATTCTCATTCCAAATTTCTGAAGCCAATAACATGATCTAACTGAAAAGCTCTAAATGATTACTTGCCTTATTTGAGTGTTCTAACTTGCCTATTTGTGACTGTTTTCTTTTTCACAAGCTTCCAGTGTGAAACTCCATGTCCTAGCAACGCTCAGTTCGTAAGGAAAGGCAACTTATTTCATAGCTGGGGACAAAAGAGCTGGGAACCCTGGGCAAGTCCTAGGGTTTGGAAACTGTTTTGTGACCTCCCTTGAAGCTCTGTATGATGTCGCCTCTTTTACCAAGTCATCTCTTTCTAGATTTCTATCATGTGCACATTGACCCACAGACACACTCACTCAGTGAATGGTATGAAATCATTTTGAACTGGTATTCTACAAAGGAAAAAAAATACATTAAAAGAAATGAGGTTCTACTTGGTGTATGATGCAGGTTGCTATCCAAAATAATATAAAAGGAATGAAAGCCATAAACTGATATGCACTGAGCTATCCTATTAATCCTTAAGGTATTTTCCAGTACAATATCCCTTTTAGTATATCAAGAGAACAATATGTGTTTTATATAATCTCAATTTCTAATCCCTGTTAAAAGAAAAAATCTGGTGCCCAGCTGAACCTCTTTACCCATAAACAGGATTATTTTACCTGAAGCAGATGATTTTCCTGTGACAATTTTTTCTCTCTTTAGACTTGATTTAAAAAAAAAAAAAATCCTTCTGGGATTAAACATATGAACAAATTATAGAAGAATAACAATTTAGGACTAGTTGGGTGATTCAATAACTACCCATGACACACTTTTAGATTTCAGAAAATGCTATGTAACATACCTCAGTTTAACTCTGTTTTCCTGTGAATTAAATGAATATGAAAAATCCTTTACTTTTAGGGTAAATAGTACACATATAAGGGGTAACCAGGGGATTGGGTGATAAATGATGTTTTATTAGACTCCGGTCATTCGATACTGTGTTCAAGATCTAGATGATTTAGGTATATTAAGGACATTGATCTTCAGAGCAGATAATTTCCTACTCCACCTCCCTCTTCTAGATGATATGACTGACTTTGTCTAATTTATTTTATTTTATTTTTTTCATTTTCCTTTATGTGACTTTACATTGACTGTCTTTAGCTAGCAATACTTTCCCCAAAGTCTAAGCTCTTTGAACTATCTGATTATTTGAGTAAATGTTATTTAATTATACAAGGATAATGGTATTAGAATCTGACCAGAGAGCTTTTAAGAAAGATTCCAGGAAATGTTAGTACCATATTGCTTGAAGAATTATTTATCTGTCCCTATATCAACTGTTATTCTTTCTATTCTACTGCTGATACAAACCTAAATGTTACTAGTAAATGTCCTAGGAACAATTAGTGAAATGGAAGTGTGATTTTTTTCAACACAGCACGTTCCTTCCAAAAGTCCATTGCCACTATTAGCATGATGGTTTTCTTTTAGATGCTGACATGATAAGGTGAGGGGAAAAAAAAGGGGGAAAAGACCCCATGAAAACTCACAAAAAATATGGTGAACTATTAAGTATCTCATTTCCTTGGAAATTGCCTAGACCATTAATTAATAGACTTTAATCTTACTGAAAAATATGAATAATATAGTGTTGTTTTACCACTGTATTATAGGATAGTAAATGTAAATATAAACTTTTTTTTGACTGCAGCGATAATGTGGGTCAGTCATACTCCATATGGGAGGCTAGTTTGAATTTTGCATACCTACTGAAAGGAAACGTAGCAGAGTGGAAACTACATAAGAACTGTTACTAATAGCATTTCCCAACGTGTGGATTTGCCACACTGCCTTTTCTTTATTTATAGTCGCACCGCAGCTTAAGAAAGAAAAGATAGAGAGCCAGCTCTAAAGTATTCATAGCACTCCTAAGTGCTCAGAAAGCCCATCACTCTGGTATCACAAGTCTCATTGCAAAACCAGAAGAAGGATAGAAAATAATATGTGTGAAGAGATTCATTTAGAACAACCAAGAAGTAGTTGTTCCTGGCCACCTTAGGATACAAATATTTAGACACAATTATCTTTCTTGTTCAGCAAATAATGCATTACCATCATCCTGAAAGCCTATAGATATTTTTTGCTAAACCATTGCACTGATCTCAACTTCTGTTGAAGGCATCCTATTCAAGTAGCCCTGTGAATGATAACGTATTCATAATTTGTCAGGCATTGTTACTTTTTCCAAGAAAGATGTTCGACAATGCTTTAAAAATGCAAAACCAACAGACAAAGAGAGAAAATATCGGAAAACTCAAATGACACTGTTGCAGAAATAAAAACACCACACTGGATGGTCATAGAAGGGTAAGAGTTACTCAGTTGGAAGGTTATAACTAGTTAAATGAAATTAACTTGGTGAGAGATTCTCCCACTTTTTTTTCTCCAGAAGTCAAAAATCTTTACAAATATTGTTGAAAAGAAATAAAGATCCATTATACTTCTTAGAAATATTGAAACTTTAGGCTCACAGATATACCTGTCCACAAATGAAGGATGCAGCTCCTGCATATGCATATACAGGGGCATAAACTTTGAAGCAAATAGTGAAATAAAGTAATATCCCTCACCAGCTGAAACATTTCTCAAGATAATTTTTTTGTGTGTCTGTTTAAATATATTAATCCTAGAAACTTTTCCTCAGCACCTCTTTATGATTTTTAAATACATAAAACAGTAAAAAAAATAAATCTAAAACTAGACTAGTTTTAGTCTATCTTTGGTTAGAGGAAAGAAAAGACTTATTTACCAGGGGATGTTAGAGAGGGTTTGCACACATTACAAAGAAAAACATATGAAAATACACTCCATCAAAGCACTAGCATGTATAGCAATATATCAAGTGAACAGTTTATCTTAAGAAGTCTTAATTATTTTTTCCCTTCAACCTCTTCCCTCAAGTCATGAAAAAATGTGTTGTTATTGTGAATCTTCTGTCTGTGTTTTAAAGAACTTTAAAGGTTAAAGGAGTTAAACCCTTAGTTAGATGTACTCTTTTCTCATATATAATTTAATTCATATCAATGCTCTCACTTGCAAGCACCCCAAGTCAGGAGAACACTTCCATATGTGTTTTTATCATGCTTAAACATAGGCTGACACACATAATCAGTGTTGGATAAGACTAAATGTAATTTTAGCCACTAAATGTATACAAACTCTTCTGCTAAAAGGAAACTCTTAGCCTCTACCATTGTGTCCCTTGAACTGATGTACAGACAACAACCCTACCTCTTATTGCCATGGTTTTTATTGTCATATCTCAATGCCCTGGGATAACCAGCTAAAACACAAAGACCTTGTCAAGTCCAAATAAATGTTTATCCAAACTATGTTCATAAAAGTAATATTACTCTATGTTCTGAGAAATCTGAATAAAATCAAAGTAGCTAGACTCTATCTCCAGTCCACGACCATGGTTGAGATACCTCAATCCATGACTGCAGAGCTGTAATGCAACTGAAGACCCAATTTCAGACAGATCTCCCTACTGAGTTTCTGAGGCAGCAGCATTATAAGAATTTTATACAACGTTTCTCACTAACTTTTCTCAGAGCACACAGATCATCTGTCAAATATCTGCTTGTCAAAGCCACAGTGCAACAAACACCCTGAAACTTAAATTTTAAGTATGCTGTCAATCTTACTACTTTCAATATAGTTACACATGTTCTGAGACATATTAATTCGATATTTAATCAGACAAGGTGCCATGAAGAGATGACTATAAACACACTATTTTCTTTAAATCCACTGCAGGGATTTCAATGCAGTATGAGAATGTCCTGAAAATACTCCATAAATCTCTCCTCAGAGCTACAGATTTTAAAACAAATAATAACTTTAATAAGAAATGATTCTGAGGAAAACTGGCCATTATTCAAACTGGGGAGTGGAATATTGGTATGTTACAGTACAGTGCTTGTGGTTACTAGTAATGTGATTACAAAAAGTCTCTTCTGGTACTTCATACACATTTCTTTGAATGTCTTTAGTTACAGCCATAGTTTGATTTCCCAGACAATAGAATTAAAAGTCTAACCAGAAAATATGAAGAAAAATTTACAGAAAATCTTAATTTTATTTTTCTTACCCAGCTACTCCATTGATCATTGCTTTCACTTACTGATATAAAGACTCCCTATTTCCAGCAACGTAAATAACCAGAAAAGTAGCACTGAGCAGAACACCATCCGTCTTGCTTCAAATGAATACTACATCACATAAATCAGCTAGATACAGGTTATAGTCCCTTGTGCTTATATTCAAATAAACACATTTATAACACAAACCAGTTATCTACACTGATGTAGAGGGAAGGATACAACCATTATCAAAATATTGTAACTCTAAATCTACTCTTTTTATAAAGTTGTCCAGGTACATCAAGTGACATTATTTCATTTTGTATTCTTTAAAATGGAACATGGATTAATTTATGACTGACTAGACTCATAACCTCCTCTTTTTATGCAAGAGAAAAGATAATCCTTGATTATCTGAATTGAAGAATGCAAGTTTCTTACTGAAATGCTTGAGTAACTTTGAATGGGAATTGTTTGAATTAACATGAAAGACTCCACCAATAGTGAGCATAAAAAAAGGAAAATTAGACCTTAAATCTAATGACAAAACAATGACCAAAAGAGGACTCAAATATTTATTCTTCCATCAGCCACATCATCTACTAGCTTTACTGTCTACAGTAAAGCTGACAAAGAAATGCAATAAACTTTTCAAAATTTTCATAAGAAAAACTTATTTTAAAGTAAAAACATTGAGTCATTGCTTAGTGTTTATGATGTTTTAGTTTTCTTCAGTTCTTCTAAAGATCATAACATTGCTTGCTTTTAATGTTCAAGTGTTTTTTTGGTTTTGGTTTTTGTTTTCTTTTTTTTATGGGGGCGGTCCTGTGGTGTAAAGGAGAGCACTCCGGACTCCTAATCCCAAGGTCGTGAGTTCGAGTCTCAGTGGGGACCGTCCCCTGGCACTTCAATGCCTCCCTGCCATCGAACCCAGTCAGACCTCAGATGCTGAGCAGGGTCAGCCCTGGTTAGTACCGGGTGCTGTGACAGTCCCGCGGACATCACTGTCACTGTCCAAGCTCGCTCAGCTGTGGCAAGTGGACTTCAGGACTTAAATGGTGGAACCAGTTCTGCGCACGCTGTGCCTCACCTAAAAAAATCCACTGCACAGGCTGGAAGGGCACACCCAGGTGGGGAGATCCCTGCTCAAATCTTCGTTCGTGAAGTTTGGCCATACATTTTTTTTAATGACAAAATTGGGAAAAAATAGAAAAGAAGTTTCTAATCTGAGAATGATTTTATTATTTTGTTAATT
>JAWWLZ010000082.1:35579722-35623006 GCA_035041345.1 Poliocrania exsul | reverse complement strand
GGACTCCTAATCCCAAGGTCGTGAGTTCGAGTCTCAGTGGGGACCGTCCCCTGGCACTTCAATGCCTCCCTGCCATCCAACCCAGTCAGACCTCAGATGCTGAGCAGGGTCAGCCCTGGTTAGTACCGGGTGCTGTGACAGTCCCGAGGACTTCACTGTCACTGTCCAAGCTTGCTCGGCCGTGGCAAGTGGACTTCAGGACTTAAATGGTGGGACCAGTTCTGCGCACGCTGTGCCTCACCTAAAAAATCCACTGCACAGGCTGGAAGGGCACACCCAGGTGGGGAGATCCCTGCTCAAATCTTCATTCGTGAAGTTCGGCCATACATTTTTTTTTTAATGACAAAATTGGGAAAAAATAGAAAAGAAGTTTCTAATCTGAGAATGATTTTATTATTTTGTTAATTTTCTTGCTCTTTCAGAAGTCATCCAAAGCCTTCTCATATTCAAGAAAGACATACTCAACTTTGCTTATTTCTCAAAAATAATAGCTTCTCCATAGATCTGAGGTATGGTTTATCACTGTGACAGCACTGAGTGATATTGTAACTCTATTTTGACTCTAGTAAGGAATTCTTTTCTATACTCAGAAAGAAACTGGAAAAAAGGTAATTAAAAAAAAAAACACCTTTTTTTGCTACAAAGCCATTATTAGATATAACCTTGCTTCTTTTTAATTCTTTTAAGATATAAGAATTAAACCAATCATGAAAATAAAAATTTTAGAAAATGGACCAGATGACAAACTCCAACCACTTAAATTCTATCCCAGTTGTCAATATAGCAGATTGATATTGTACACTTTCATTATTACAGTATGAGTTTTAATTTTATGTCATTAGTTTTTTAAAATCTAATGATTTTGAGCTTGTGGTCCAGGGCTCTTCTGAGCGTCTGTGAAAGGTAATATTAAAATAAAAAAGTACATTATGAGCAAAACTGTAGTGATTCCAGGGCACATCCCTATATTAGGAAGGTTTAGGCACTGACAGAGTGAAATAATGGTTTTTAATCTTCCTCAAGATCAAAAGTCTCTTTAGAGTAACAGCCAGTTTAGAGCAAGAAAAGAAAAAGGAAAACAAACATCAAGAAAAGGTGATCTAAAGTTCAGAAAAAATATCAAGCTATACAACTAAAATACTAAAATTCATTTACTTTAAAGTCATGAAAGTGATGATTATTTCCTTTTCTATATTATATATTCTATTAATAACCTAAATGACAAAAAAGAAATCCCAAACAAATCCCAAACATATCTTACCGATGATAAAGAGAATTTCCACTGCAATGTCACTGACAGTTGTGCTTCGAGTTGTAGACAGCTCATCATGGCCAATAAAGGAAACATTGTAAGGTACAGTCACAGCAACATAAAACGTTGCCAGTAGAATAAGCCAGTCCCAGCCAGCTTTAAAAGTGCTAAAATGCAACAGTATGAATTTGGATTTTTTTGCATCTGAAACTTTGTATTCTGGAAATGCTGGTTTATCTACAAAAACATTCTGAAAAAGAGATAAAGAAATTAAATGAGACAAAACAATAATTTGATCACAGAGAAGCATTACTTTCAATGCAGCCATTAGATGGATTTTTTTTTTCAGACATAATGAAATAGGCAAGAAACTGATGCTATTTTTTTCATCTTCTTAATGGAGTCCTCACATTTATTAGACAGATTGTTCTGTTCACGGAATAACTTTTGTGACTGTTGGGGCAGGAAGAGCATTAATGAGGTACAGATTAAAGAGAATGAAGAGGGGACTAAATCTGGCAAACTATTTCTTAATAATCACTGTTGGATTAATTCTGACTGAAGGGCAATGTTATTCTGCTGGACAGAAAGGTTAGAACTTTGTATATGCAAAGATATAGTAGTGCAAATAGGAAAGGAATAGATGGTGCTGAAGAGAAAACATTGTTCCTATACATATTTTAGAGCAGGTTCTTTCAGACTAGCTCTAGCCTGGTCCCGTGGACTGAACAGCTCCAGTACTTGGAGCATCTCTTGTGGTTTAGTTTCGTGTACAGGAATCCAGTTCCTGTGAGCAAAACTGGAAGAAATAACTTTTTGATTCTCTTTAAAATTGCACTCCTGATCTAAACCAAAATGTTAATATAGATCCATCATATTATGGCTCCAGAACTACCTTCCTTCATCATGAGACTATACATAGCTTTGTCCTGAGGCTTTGTCTAATAGCAATGTTTTCTGTAACCAGGACTTCTGTGTTAAGCATCAGCTTTAGAAATTCTTAGTTTTCATCCTTCACAGTTTTAACAAAAACTACTCTCCTGAACAGCAGCATGTGGGACATGAACTGTCTTGTATTATTTACTAACAAAGTTCTCTCTCACTGTCACTGTGCTCCTGGTTAATGCTGTTCCAGTAACAAAGAGCCTCACAAAACAATACAATGTATTCAGCAAGCAAAGATTACTTCTGATCTTGAAGTTATTCGATATTAAAATAAAATTACAGAAACTGCATAACTGAGGAGTTAACTACATTTGCCTTGTCTATCACAGCCTTTCTCTTTGTGTGTTTCCTTTGAAATACTGATGTAATTCCCTTCTCTATTTTCTGTTCTCATTCATGAATCTAAGTGGCTGAATTTTCACTCTTGTTATCATCATCTCTTTTTTAATCACAGAAAAGAAAATGTTGTTCTTATTATTTCAAATCCATAGCTCCAAAAATCAAGGAACTATAGGCAGTCAAATAGTCTCAGAATAAATATTTTAAAATGGTACAATATCATCTGCACTAGGATTTTGACAGTACAGGTAAGTCATCAAAAGCTATTTAAAAGTCATGTTCGAAAAAATATTAATACACAATGAAAATATCCCTGGAAGATCTGGTCATATTTTTCACGGGTTTTTTATTATTAATTTTTTCACCAGTAAATATTTTTACCTTTTTTTAAACATTTTTTTCAACATATAATGTTTATATTCAATGGAAGAGACTGTATGCCCTATGAGATATATACCAGTAGTGTATTTTCATATACTTAATCTATAATTTTTTCTGCTTTAATTTCTAATATAATATCTAGGAGGGTGTACCTGCACTGCTGCTTAATTTTGGTAATCAGTAAAAGGAACATGCCCAGTGGCAGATCATCTTACAGGGTGTTCATGTCCTATATCCTTAGCTAATTTTTTTCCATTATCTGTTTTCCATCTTCCCCTAACCATTAAAAAAAACCCCAAAACCATAAACCACAAAAAACAAAACAAGACCATTTTCTTCTTCTTTCTTTGTTAAAGATTTTAGCTTTTTAAAGCTAATGATATACAAACAAGTTACTAAATATTGTTTTGAGATTTTAAGAAAAACATTTTTTGCTACACCTGCTTCTAACAACACCTCAGGTACTCACTGACCTTTTATGGTGTTTTAATTTTATATTTTTGTGGAAAGAATACATTTTTGGGAAAAAAACCCAAGAAAATAAAAGAGAAGAATTACACCTACATTATTAATTTTTAATTTGTTCTTCTCCCTTCTTTGTAGATGTCCAGAGATATGATATAGGACAGCTCTACTCCGTCTGCGTGCTGACTCAAAATGCGACCCGGCTCTTCCTCTTGCCTTCCATTTTTCTGCAGAACAGAAGCGAGAGTCCATTGAAAATCAGGAAATAGCACTTTCACCTTTGCAACCTGAACTACTCATGTTTCAGACATTGGTAGAAATGTAAATATTATATATTCCTTTTCCTTTGCAGTAAAGAAACAAAAATCCCCTTTCCTGAAGGGCAAATAAAAATCACTGTGAAGTTTTAATTTTTAAATGCCTTCACACAACTCAAAAGCAATTAATTACAACATATGATTTCATAGATAAGGTAAATGTACTCTCTGCTGTTTCAGAAAGTAGTGATTACTGACCAGAGGGAAGCATAGCAAGGAGTAATTACCTAAAAAATCTTTGAGCTGGTCCTACTCTCTCTCTTATTTCAGAGAAACAAAAAAAGATCTCTTGCGGTGTACTTTTTAAAAACAGTCTGACTTGTACTAGTACTGACTCTACTTGTACATTGTGTCAGAATATGCTAATTTTTAAGCTTGCTCATTAGTAATAAATTCTCACATTCATATGTCTCGATTTCCCACCACATGGTCACTGGCAAAATCACTTCACACATACCTTGGTGACATGAAACCCATTTAGAGTAAAGACTGAACATTATATTGGAAAGGTTTGTCTTTTTTACCTCCATTCAGATGTCTGTAATTGTCAATCATGGGAACAAATTTTGTTCTTGCTTATAATGCACTAAATGCAAAGTAACTCCAGTGACTCTGATGGAATTACAGTGAATTGATGCCAGAGTAAATGAAAGCAGACGTTTTGTGATGTGTCAGGATTAAGAAAAAAGAAATTATGGGAATAAAAACAAAGCCGTCTGTCAAGGAGGTTTAATTAAAGTCAATTCAATGCATATAAATTTAGGGAAAAAATTAACTAATTAGCAGAGACAGAAATTAACAACAAGCAAATTGGCTACACTGCCTAGAAAAGCAAGAAAGATTTGTGTTATAGAAGACTGATGTATTTTTGGCTTAACAACACAAAACCATCCATAACAAAAAGTGTAGGAAGATAAACTTTCCAAACTTCTCAGTGAAGAATGTTTCATGCAATTCATGATGCAAGAGCACTCTCCAGTTGAGGATTTCTTTGCATGTCAGTAAGGAGAAGGGGGAAAACAAGAAAAATTTAAACAAAAATAAGAAGAAGGAAAAAACTTTGCACTTGAAAACCAAAAAGCTACTCAAAAGTTGAAGGAGGCAGATGGGGAAGCCTCGTACTTGCCCATCTCCTACACATACAGGTGTCAGCTACAATGGAGAAAGAGAACAAAAAGCCCTATTTCAGAAAATATCCAGCCAAAATAATGTTCGTTAAAAAAAAAATCTCAATCATTAAGCCATTTAAAACTCAAACTAAATTTAAGTGTTCTTAAATTCTGGGTAATAATAAAATGCTTATCTGCTTCTCTGAACAAAACCAAATGTAAGTCTACAGAGTTGGGTCTCCACTATAATATTGGTCAGTTATAGTAGTCAGGTTTTGTCATATGACTTTAAAATTCTCTTTAAAACTATTTACAGGCCTCTCTTTTTTGCCTTTCTCAAACTAAACTGCCATGTTGGATGAGGCCATTCCGTTTGCCCTACCACCTCCAAAAGTAGTCAATAAAATGGACTTCAGACCTTCACAGCTATGAAGCAGGCTGAGAAAAATGCTTTTCCCAAGTTTCTGGCCAGCAAAGGTTTTGGGATGCTTTAGCTTAAGGCTTCATCCTCACTATGTAACATACCTAATACCTGTCCGTGTCCTTAGCCTACAAAGCACAAGGTAGTCCATCCTCTCAGATATAACAGCCTTGGAGATCTGATGTGTTGTGAGACCCACACTGAACCGTGTTGCAGAAGGCAGGCTTGGTGCCTTCAGAAGGAGTCCCTTTGAGTACTTTCAGCATCCCCAGCAATACAAGGCATGTAGAAGTGGAGCTCGCTACCTTTGGTCACCTTTGGAAACTTTCTCTTTATCCCTGCTGGATCTCATGTACTTTTAAAAACATATTTTTAAAATACATCCTTTCAGTAGCTCCTTTTTATAGAATAACATACAACTTTCAAGATATGGGTACACAATTGCCTGATACAACAGTGAAATAATGCTGTCAGTTTTTTTCTTAAAAACTCCTAACCTCAGATGTGCCTTTTTTCTAACATGCTGAGCACAGAGCTGAAAGCTATCCATTATTTCATCTCTTTCCAGAATGGTGCTGGAGACAGTCCGTGCCACTAGACTATGGACAGCCAATGCACACACATTCACTTAAAGTAGTTTGGTTTTTTCTATAAATTTATTGACACAGATTTTTCATTTTCCATGCACTCTTTAATTGACATGTTCCTTATAACATTTTAAATTTTATGTGCCATAATGTTTGGCTTTAGACAGATTCTATCTCTTCTACCTAGATTTAACATTCCAGCCACTGAGAATGCAGTACCATTTCCAAAGGGAAATGGTAAAGATTTTTTATGTTGTTATTAGCAGTGAAATAAGGATGGGTTCTTATGAAGGTAAGATGCCATCAGAGCATACTGTATCACATAAATCAGGGAATGATATTTGTGACTTCTCCTGCTTTCTGATCTTCTTTAGGAAAAGAGGCAATCCTGATCCTAGTAAACTACATTTTTTGTCAGGTGTGCCCTTGCATGTGTGTGGTTATCTTCTGTTCCTTCTTTTCTTGTCATACTCATACTCCTGTTATATTCTGAAGGAGATAGATCATTTTTTATAGACACCTTGGTGTTTCTGAATCTTAAAAACTTAGGTACCTGAGAGACTTCCCTTTACAAATATTGAAATAAGCTAACCTCCTCTGGGCAGAGAGATTGCATATTATTTACAAAAAGTGTCTCAGACTTGGTATTTTTTCCTCATTTTTCACAGCATTAATTTGTACCACTTTGAAAGAACTGCCTTCAGTTTTTCCTCCGTCATTCATTAATACAATATGCATTAATTAAATCCACTAGCTACATTTTCCACTGAGGTAACGCCATACCCAACACACTCTCTTTGGAATAATCTCCTAGTCTGATTGTGGGTCATTACCATTGAAAGTTTTCAATGCAAGTGTACATGGACGCAAAAGAGAAAATATCTAACATTTCATTCAGATTACACAGGAAAATATAGGAGATTTGTCTGTGTTTACCTAAAACACGCAGTTAGAAAATGAATAAAAGCAACCAGTACCTCTCAAATTTAACCAAGAACACAATATACTGGCAGTATGTGAATGAAGTAGAGAGAGATGATGTAAAGTAGCCTGAGAATTTAGTCATGGAAACACATGCCCATCTGAGTAACTTTATTCACAGAATAAAAAAAATCAGTGCCAAAAATCAGTGTTGCAGAGCTGTCCTAGAGGCTGTAGACTCGGAGCTCTTAGTTGTATTTCTGCATCTTTTTTTCACTCCTTGGGGTACAGCAGCCATTGAAAGACAGGTTCACCACTATGGAAAAGACCATGGCTATTCACTGCTTTTTTACCATTTCACAATCATGCTCAAAGGTTGTATTCCACTCCCAACTACTTAGTTGCCAAAGCTGTAAGTTTTACCAAGACACATTGACTATCCCCTTCAAACAGTATAAATATGACCATCTCAAGTCATGAAATGCAGCAACCATGACTGGGCAAAAGTAGGAAAGGTAATATAGATGTAGATGTCTTCAAACAATTTGGAAAGAGTTCTGAAGAAAAGTGGTGAGTTCCAGATTTCCATGGACCCTGTAGAGGGTGTTCACTGGAAAAACTGTCATTTTAAGGTTTATTTACAAGTGTAGTATACACTTGTATAAATAGGTTCTCACAAAATAATTAGGTTACTTCATTTTAGCTCTTTTGTGAGCTAAGCCAGGAGTAAGTGTAAGGAATAAACAGATATATTTTTTATTCTACTAACATTTTACTCAAAGGACTGGAAAAAATTTGCAGAGTAGCTAAGAACATTTTGATTTATTTGTTTACAAATTTAAAGTCTATCATGAGATGAAACAGCAAGCAATGCAGATCCCACTTAAGAAAATTTGTCATAGAAATAAGATCCTTTTGAATGTGTGGACTACATTTCCTTTCAAAAAAACAACAAAAGTAGAACAGAACAAATGGACTTCATTGCTAAAAGGTGTCCAGATAAGTACAGACTTGAAAAAATCCATGATGCTGCTCCATGCACAGAGTGGAGCCCTGTGAAAAGACATAGTAACTAAATTAACACTGTGACTATTTACTGTTGGTGGGACCCTTCTCTCCTCAGAACACCGAGGGAGTGGCATAATCACACACCTGTGTGGTCGGTCTCTCCTGCTGCTGTATTCTGAAATCAGCCAGGGAAATAAACCTCCCCCATTGTCTTTCCTGTTTATATCTAAGCTGTCACAACTACTCAGCCCAATTGCGAAGAAATGTTTTTACCTGGGATATCTTACAAGTACAGAACTGTTCCTTTTTGAACTTGCATTCAAAGAATGATTTATTAAAGAATTTCTCCATCATTTATTCATCTTACAACTCTATCTATAAAAGGCTTCCTGTAAGAAGTGCAATCACAATTTTTTTGTCCTTTTAATACGTGTCTTGAGAAACTCTCATCACTTGCATCACAAGGTAAGGGAAACCACAGCAAAATGTGTGATCTTTCATAGACCCCCATGAATAACCCACATGCAATAAAATCAATATAATTATGTCTACAGGAAACACAATGGTACTAAATCATATTATGAATAACACAAAATCCATTTCATAAGAAGTTCTCAAAAAATCCAAACTAAACTACCAAGGAAATTCTGAAGGAGGCAATTGGGGTGAGGAAATTCTAAATTCTGAAGAAAACCTTTAAAAACAGACTGTATGGAAGAGTGGTATGATTTTTTTTTTCAAGGCCTTTTGAAATCTTTGGGAAATTTTCAGTTATTCTTTTGTAGGGGACAGTACACGAGCAGTTGCCAATAAAGAGAAAACTGATAAAAGCCTGCTTTGGTATTAATGACAGAACAAAAGCACTACACTGGGCAATGAGCTGCAGGAAGTCTGTAGTTGTATGACACATTCTTTCTGTCAAAACCAACCAAATATTCACATAACTGTTAGCTGTATGGTGGATCCAGGCTAACCTCTATCTGCTCTTTTTGTTCTGTTAACTGATTAACTGATTCAATAAGAAGATGTACTTAACGTGCATACCAGCTCTACACTGTAAACATTATTACAGAACATTCTTTAAAGGGGCCAATTTTACACAGAATCAATGCTATGATTATCATAATTTTAGCATTATGCCTTCAGAGAAAACCCAGCCTGAAACAGGCAGAGAAAAGAAGCAATAATATGCAATTACTATTACAGCCTTTATGAATTAGACCTTTAAAGAGTTGTATGCTTATGAGATTAAAAATTGTTAACCACATTTTGGGCTGCTGATTCTTTCAACATTAAGAAAAAAGGGTAGGAGGGGACACACAAAGCCAGAATAAAGGTTCTTTCTCCTCTTCCATTTTGGGGATTGATAGGTGTATACTCCAAAGAAAAATAAATATTCCTTTTTAGATGCTTGTATTTATATTTCTAATAAAATAAAGAACTGAGAAGAAAAAAAACAAACAACCAAGCACATACACCTTTCTTCAATTGTTCGAATAGACTGAGTTTCAGTGGAAGAACTCTGAGAATTATTTTAAGCTATTTTCTCATTTATTAATACTACTGCCTAAAAGTTACAAAATTCTTATAATGAAGTAAAATATTCCAAGTCAAAAATACCTATTTCATAATTGTGTAAAAATTGTTCCTTTGCCAGCTTACTACTGCTACTACTATAGAGAGAATTGTCTCTCAAATGGGAAAACTGTTATTTTTATTATGCCATCAAGTTTGAAACATGTCTATTGATTCAACTGCAGTGAGTGGTCATATGTAGCTCTTACAGAACAAAATGTAATGTTGAATTTTCAGCTGGGTTATTACTCAATTCCAGCTGTTTTTTGATGGTACTGTTAATTCCTGTAAGAGTTTGTATTTTCCACAGCGAATGTTGGCTCATGAGAAAGTGATGGGTTCATTTATCATAATGAAGAAAAACATAACAGTAATAAGATTATTTGAAGTATTTTTAAAGAACCCTCTAGGACTTAAATAGTTCCAATTAAGTCACTGAAAAACTTTTCATGGACTTCAGCAAGTGTTAATGTCTCTGCGCAAGAGTGTAGCATAGTACATAGTATCATTGAACCTGAATTATTCCTTTAATTACATGAATTCAATCGTACTGTATTTACTAATCTTTTGTCTTCCAGAATATTTAAGAAAGGTGATAATAGTTTCCAAATCATTGATATTTAGACAAAAAAAAATTACACAGACATTGATGGTAAAGTACACCTTGCTCATTTAAGTGAAAATAGGCAAATGTGTACCTGAATAATTGCTATCTTGTAATGAAAGCAAGTTTTTTGAGAATGAATACCTGTTTTTTAATAGATTTGTTTGCAATATAGAATCAGATATGGCACTAATAAAAAAGTTTTGTGGTCAGTGGAACTTGTCCTGATCTAAAACAACAGGGGGACTAAAATTAAAAACAAAAAACAACCAAAACCCAAAACCAACAAAAAAAAAATGACCTAAGACATATCTAAGTTCAAAAACCTATGATGTTTCACATAGTCATTGAAACATGCAGAAAGTATCTCTGACTATTTCTCAAGGAATGAGATTTTCAGACTATGAAAGTGACTGGTCATAAACTAAAACTATTTACAACCCTAATTAGAATATATATAATAGGATATAATATATATAATAGGATATAATATTATTTATATAATAAGGATGGATGCTTGGCAGTTATAAAGCTACCTTTTCTACAGTTATGCAAACTCACTTGTAATAGGTATTATTTTTGGAGTCTTTACACAGCTCTCTCAGAATTGTTCTGAGGAGCTGCAGCAGGAACTACATTCACTCTAACTACAACTACAGTCAAAATGGCGCAAGTACTCCTATTGGTGTTTCTGAACACAAAGTACAAATGCAATAAGCATTCTAGTCCTTATGGTCTCTTAACAAAATGTAAAATATCAGGCTGTGTCTAGGCCAGTGAAAGTCTTTAAGATAGTTTGCCCTTTTCAGATTTTTTCCACAGAAATAAGGTTGTAGATTACCTAGAAAGATTGTAAACACTCTTTCTTAAAAAATCACATACCATGTACACACAGCTTTGAAGATGTCTTCTAATGGGCAACACACATACTAAACATATTCCCTGTTTCTTCCATGCTTTCTGTTGTCAGTCTTACATGGCTGAGCTTCCAAATGCTAAAAGGAATATCTGAAGAGATTTTCCACTATTCTGCCAGCAAAATGAAAAAGTAAATAACAAAAAACCACCAAACAAATAACTTTCCCTCTCCTCCCCCTAATTTGATGATACCTTTATTTTCTAAGGAATATCTAGAGGTGGCAGCATGTTTATCTAGAAACTCAGGAGTCCATGAACTATTCAGTTGCTAACGCAGATATTCCCTCAGCCTTCCAGGATATCCCAGAATATGGTCGTCCTCTCTGCATTTGCTCAAAAATCAGACTTTGTTTTTCTTTCTCTCATTTTCATTCAACATACACAACAAAGGACATTTTCCCCTCACCCTTAGAACATGTCCTGTGCTTCTCTGAGAATTGCTGAAATGGAACTGCCACTTGCATTTAACACCTGGTGAATAGCTAGAACAAGAGCTAGAAAGATTGATAAGTCTCTAAGGATTCAAGGCTCAAATACAAGTTATTTGCTTGCATAAGAAGGTGAAAAGGGGAGAGAGAGAGGATCTACATGTTGACAAATACCAGAGAGAACAGGGAGAGAAAGGGAGCTCTATTTTTGTCTCTAGGTGTTCAAACTATCAGAAGGAAAGATGTTTCTATTTACTGATGGCAGAAGAGTTGCAGGCCCTCCTTAATTTGATGGTGAGCCAGGAACAGCATCATCCTGGAGAAGATGTTACTGAGTCCTTGCAAAATAAAAGCTTCTTCAATATGTTTTTCCTTTGGGCAGTGGGAATGTTGGGGTAAAACTATGCTTCTATCCTACCTCCTCCACTGACAGAACTGCATGGTGCCCCATGCGTCCTGAAACAGTTTCATCTGCCTTGAATATTGGATATCTAGGTGACTGTAGGTTCCCCATCTCAATGTCCTGTCTCCTGACAGATGTAAGAAATTTTAAAATGAAAACTTGTTTCCTGAATATTTACTTCTGTAGCTTGAGCAATCATGAAGCAGCTGAGACAGTAATTAAGCAGAATAAATCAAAGTGCACATTGCAGAATTTCTTAGAAGAGACCATTCCTGCTCCAAGCAGATAGTTTTAACATAAAAAATCTGGAATGCAAAATGTTTGGCACTTGGTATTTCATTTCTGGCACACTGAAAAGAACAACTCCCTCCAACAAATGATGAATGATCAAAATAAATCTGTTTCCTTAGACATTCATACAAACCTAGGGATTATTAAGAAACTAGAAAAAGCTAGCCAGTTAAACCACAAAAAGCATTTTATTTTAATCTGGGGTGGGAAAGGGTGTTGTACAACTTCTAATTCACAGTATTTTGAGGATGAAGACATCTTTGCAAATAGGTAGACCAATCTGAACCATGAAATTCAGTTTAAGAAAAATATTTTTACTTTGTGAGCAGTCAAACACTCAAACAGGTTACCCAGGTAAATTGTGGATTCTCCATCCTTCATGATATTCAGCACATATCTGTTCATGGTCCTGGGCAATCCATTCAGTTTGACCCTGATTTAGAAGTGGACACTGGACCAGATAATTTCCAGAGATGCCTTCCCACCTCAACTATCCTGTGATTCTATGGTTACTATATATTGCATACATTTGTTTAATAATGCTAGGATAAAGTCGAGAAAATCTGCCCAAGTTTTCAAACTAAGAGTTTGGAATTTTCACAATGAAAAGACCCAAACCAACAAACAGATTAACAATAAAAGCTAGAGGAAGCTTTTTGTTATGAATCAAATTCAACTGGGAAATTTTAGCAGTGACTATAGCCATAGAACTCTATATCTGTGCAACCCAAGTTGTTACGGATTAGAGATCTAAAAGCAGTCACAGAATAATGTGATTCCTTACTTCCTTCCCTGGATTCCTGTATTCCAACTAATTTCCAGTATCTGTTCAAGTGTTTTATAGAAAGTTCATACCCAGAAATGGAAAATAACTGACCCAGCCATACCACAATGGAGTCCACATTTGGAGTCTGGAATTTTCAGTTTAATCAATTTTCCCCCAGAAGGACAATGGAACTCACTGAAGTTAGGATATTAAAATAAAACTTCCATAAAACTGCTTAAGAAACAGTTTCTAAAGGAATCACTGTGTCTGTCAAAAATCTCCAAATAAACATTTTCCTGTATATTGAGAAGATCATCAATTTGATTAAAGAGCCAAATTTCAGGGAGAAAAGGTAGTGAGCTGCTTTGCATGACAGCAATTTATTACAAATATTATTAAGCAGATGGAAAACAGTGAATTTCTATAGTAAACTGAAAAGCTGAGGGTTTTAAGAATATGGCAATTAAGGGGGTGTGGAGGGGATGGGTGAGGCAGATAGCAAATTGATTTTAAAACCCAACCCAAACCAAAGCAGCTATGAAAGTTGCTGACTGTCATAGCACTTAAAGACTGCCAAACTCCCAAGCATGTGTTTTTGTATTTTTCTTATATGAAAGACTTCAGACAAAGTTTGCTTCCCCATCAGTTGATATGGCTGTTTTCACTGGAAACTTTTACGCAGAAAAAAAAAATCTGTTAAATTCGTGTTTAGAATGAGACATTCAAAAGAAAAGGTCACAGACGACATCTGACATTTGGGCTGGGTAAAGGGAAATAATGCAAAAGGGTAGACTTTTGCAAGACACACTGGCACAAAGGAACAGCTCAAGTTGTGTGAACAGACAAGATAAAATAGATAAGAAAATGTCTGTAGAAAATCGAAGAGACTATCACCTCCTGGGATTTGGAAAAGCACATATACCATGCACAGAAAGGAAGAGGCCAAAAAAATCAGGAGACAAAGCTCAGGAAGTTGTCATTGTAAAAGTACAAGGAGAACAAGATTTTACATAAGAAACAGGTGATATCAAAGGTAGGAAAGACATGAGGGAGATGGAGTCTGGAGAAGACTTTTGGAGGCATAACCAGTGAGTGCTGGTGGAATGCCAAGGGGTCCTGGACAGACTTAGGAGAAAAGGAACATGACAGAATTTTGTTAGATAACTTTTCCAAGGAGTTTAGAAATTAAAGAGAGATGTAATATGACTATTAATGACCCACACAAACTATAGAAGTCTGTTCTGGATAGAAAATAGAAGAGAGACTGAAACAAAAACATTGATACAAGGGCTTTGAATAGGCAGAAGAGTTTCACACTAAAAATGTTTGCATCTAAGTTGTCCTCACCTATATTCTAACTTCAAGAGATATGCTAAAAAGGCAATAGAAGACTGGTGATAATGGCAATTACCTTACAGCAACAGCTTGCTTTCAACTCCAAGTTTACAAATAATTGGATTTTTCAAAGGTCAAATTTGGTAATCTTTAAAAAAAAAGTAAAACTGTGTTTTCAGCAAGATTAACTGTGAAAATAATATCCAGTAATATGTCTCTATATTTTTGCAATGAGTTTCTATCACTGAACATTAAAAAAGTTCTTTCATACATCCAAGCAAAACACCAACTCAATTTTCTGTTAATGTGAGTTGCTTCCTACATGCCTGATAGTAGTTGTGGTCTAAGTAAAGAAGCAACAATTACTTCTAGAAGTTAAACATTCTGAAATTTCAGATACTGAATCAGCTGCATAGATTGTACTGGAAACTCTTTTCTGATGTTGTTGAGGCGATGGAGGATTAGTGAATCGCTCTGCATAGAAAGAATTCTAATGTAACTCAAAGAGCTAATGTATCACTAAATGTATTTTATATAGCCAGGTAGATTTACATAAAATTAAAATGCTGAACTTGTTTGTAAATATTTTGAATAAATTGTTAACTCCTGTTTTTTATCTCACTGCATTATATGAAACAGTGTATTTGGCAAAACCCCATAATAAGTGCTACCTTCTGCTTCCACGATGATAATAACAAAAAATGATTTTCATAGTTTTAGAATTAGTATGAAGGAAAGGAACAACGAAGTTTCAGCATTGGGCTCCAAAGAGTACACCACAGAAGGCAACCAAATGTCGATATTCATAAGCTTATAGCAATAGAATGAGCATTTGCTGGTGTAATGTAGCTCTGTGTAAGTGCATTCCTGTGTCAGAACACTGTAGGAGAAGTAGCATTAAATTGTAAATGTGTTCCAGGAAACATGAATTAAAATCTGCTTAGATTTATAGTTTGACATGAGACTACATCAAAAGACCATTATAATCCATCCTAAAATAAGCATATAGCTACAAAATTTTTACTAGTAATCATTATTATACTTATTTCAGATCATCACTGATATACTGAATGTGATTACTCACTGAATCTATCCTGAAATTTGCATTGCTTGCAAGCTAGTAATTAGTTTTTAAGAGCAAAAATGTTCTGACAATCTCTCTTCTATATGGTTCCACATAGCATATTTTAATAAATTCCTTTTCTTAAATTTTCATAAGAGTAAGTTTTTCTAAGGCTTGAGGAGAAATTAGATAATATATTTTTTATATTTTAATTTTGTTACTTGTATTAATTGTTTCGGTGTAAGGGCAAGCTGTAAAATGTACCTATGTACTACTTCAAGCCCATTTTTCAGTCCTTCAGCTCAGAAATTTTTAAATATGTTTGGTGCAAAAACTGAAGGATGCAAAACAAAAACCCCCGACCCTCCAATATTCAAGGATTGAAAAGTAAGACAAAGTTGAATTTATTTGTCCAAATGTAAAGAAGAGGCAGATATCAATACCATAAATGTTGATTTATGAATATTTATCAGAGCAGGTAGCATAATATTTTCTGGTTTAAAGCACTAAAATTTCATAAAAGAATGCTGAATTACACATGTCTGTAACTAAAATATAACTTTTTTGTTGAAAAACTAATATTTTAAAATATTAAATTAATAATTATAACATTTAATTTTAAATACTAAATATCAAAATATTTTAAATATTTTAAAATCTCAAAACCAGAAAAAGTTGAATATTAATTTTCCCCCTACTTTAAAAACTCATGAGGAGAAAAGGAGTTCTAAGGTATGTTTCTGAGATATGCAGAGATGAAATGGTTATCACAGGGTGAAAAAATTAAACAAATACCAGAGTAATATCAGCTTGGAAAATTCAACAGTAATGACATTTTACAGAATTCTAAGAGTTACTCTTACTGCCTACAGATAAACTTTTTCTAAACAGTTTTTTGACACTGAAAAATTGCAAAATTAAAGTGTTTGTTCACTACACTTTACAAAATGTAAATCTGGAATAAGTTCCCTGCCTTTGATGCACAACACAGGCCAATGCTCCCAGCATGACCTTCATCGCCCCACACTGAATTTGCTTTGTTTTAGCAAAATTTAGCAAATCTTGATTACACTACAGAGTCAAAATTATTTTATGGAAGTTGTGAATCATTACCAAAATGCAATCATTTTCCAAATTCATGAGAGAATCCTTGCAATGTTTCCTTTCAGAAACAAAAGTCAGAATGTATTTCTTACACTATTGGGCAATCCTGATGACATAATAAATCCTATAACTTAATACAATGTAATGAAAATTTGATGACACAAGAACATATATGCTTCTCAATAGGCAAAATAATTTCTAAAGCTGTTCTACATTCTGTTTGTTGAAAAACATGAAAAAATGCATTCATTCATCTCTCAGCCATGGTGAAATCAGATTCACAGAAGGAATGTTTAAAAAGGTTTAGCTTTTCTAGAAGGTACCTCTGAAAATTCAGAAAGTAAATAAATTAAATCATGGTATATAAAAACAAATTTAATTTTGAGGCCAAAGTGCTCTGTCTCCTGAATGTGGAACAATAATTAATAAAAAATATGACAGATTAATTATTCTTTCATTATATATACTATTTTTTTTTTTGGAAAGCTAAAAGGTCTCTACTTTGAAAAGTGTACACAAGAGCAAAATGTAGGTGTGATTCTCAAAGACATATGAATGTTGATTCTTATCAATATTTTTACAATTCACACACAAACCTTCTTTTTTGTCTTCTGCAGCAATCTTCGCTTTTGTGTCTGTTATATCTTTGAAAGAGGCCAGAAAGAGTACTACATCTCCTTTTTCATTCTTTATAGGAACAATATCCAGTAAGCACCAGAATGAAGACCCTGCAAAGATAAAGAATGAATTTAATTCAAACAGCTGTCTTTTAGCAGAGAGCAGAGAGAGCAGGGAAAAAAGAGTGAACTACTAAATCTACAACTAATGTAATTCTTAAAAAAAAAAAAAAAAAAAATCTTATTTAGGAGGTCACTAGTCAGGGAATCACAGATGTTCAGCTCATGTAAATCTCTTTGCTTCATTGGTTGAAGCTCAGTAATACTGCTTTCCCCAGAGCCAAGACATTAATTTAAATGCAAAATTTATCTACAGGGATCATTAATAAAGTTTAATGAAGCTGCTTACTCCTCTGAAACCATGTTTTCCTTTGAACTCTCAAGTGATGTTGCTTATTTCCTGGAATAGCTTTCACTTTGTTAACTTGACATCTGAAACATTCATGTTTACTATAGAATCCTACTACTGTAATCTGACTTGATACTCATTGAAACCTCTTGTCAGTGGACCTGATAGAGCATCATTCTGCTAATTCAAAGATATTTAAACTAAGCAGATATCAGACTCAGAAGAGAAATAGAATTAACTCATTGCATCTTACAAATGGTGAGATATCTAATACCATACATCTTCCGTAAAATTAATATCAGCTATCTTCCTTACTGTCTATAATGTTCACCTTGCTAAGGCTCAAGTTGGACCATGCTGAGTTCGGCAATATTCTTATAAATCTTTCTGTGTCCACACCTGCTACATAATCATACAGCTTAAAATAGATTCTGGCTGTTCTCATTGGTTGTGCACATGTCCTGTTTGCAAGACATGCTATTCAATTCCAATTACATCCTTCATAAGCTTCCTACTAACACTACTGGGAACAAGAAAACAATGAATGCCTAGATGCTGGCAGTGCACTACAAGCATAAGAGAGATCTCAGCAAACATACTAGATTGCAATCCCATCCATTTTGGGGTAACTCAGCCCAGTCCCAGGCTTTAGTCTCTTTCAGGTTTTGGGTGTCAACGCTAGCTACGTCCATCCACCATCAGCCTCCTAATATATATAAGTACCACCAGAGAGTTCAAATTTACTTTTTGGACATGTCTTTACACTTCCATGATCATGCTGGTTCACAACAGACTATTTTTGGCATTCATTTACAAGCACAAATCTACTTTCATTCATATAAAGAAATGAGACTAGTTCCCGGACCACTGCTGCCACAATAGTCTACTGCCACATGACCAGCTGAGCTTTGGAGGGGTCCTTAGGAAGAACAAGATTAGTCACTTCCCACTGTGCTCTCTTCTGAAGCTTGCAGTTTTGAAAAGGAGCTGGGCTCAGGAATATCACAGTTAAGTTTTATAATTTAGATTTTTCAAGTGGAAATTCTCTGACTGCCTGTTCAACCATAGAGACAAGCATGGGAAGTGAAATGGCAGCTTTGCTTTTGAAGGACCACCCCAATTAAAGGTACAAAAGTATTCTTCAAAGGAAATTCATCTGGTCCCCTCTGCCCTGGTCAAACTTTCCAAGAGTCAGACTGGCAGCTTTGAGAGTAACATTACTAGTTCAGTAATCAGGTAACATGTCCACTTAAGATATTTAAAGAAGGGACAGTGAGAATTTGAAACAGGAAGAAAGGTAACTGAAGGAGAGAAAAATGGAAAGAAGCAGACTAGCTTTATATTGGGTTTAAATATTTTTATTTTGAGGTTGAGGACAAAAGCAAGACAAAACAGACCCTTTTAAAAGAAGGAAGAAATTATGTCAGAAATAAGATATTTCTACTGTTACTTTTTCCATTTTAATTTTTCATTCTTACTTTTTTTTAACTTTCACAGATTTGAATTTTCTACCAAAAATTCTGAGAAAAACTGATTGCAGCATTACTGTCAGAACCATTATAGAAACTCAGCACTCTATCAATGTGAAGTGCTGCATTCAAAGAGAAGCATAAAGAAATTTTACTTTACTGCTTGAAAATAGAATCAAAGGGGTCTACAAAATACCATTATAACTTTTAAACCATCCAAATTCTTACTGGTAAAATTATTTTCTATTTGGCTGCATTCTCACAAGAGTTTCAGTGGACAAGAAGTCACTCTCAGCTTCTAAATATCACCAACAATGACAATGATCTTTTAAACAGCTGTTTCAATCTCCTCCAGAAATGGAAGCATATCTTACTCTTTTTAATTTTTTCATGTCTTTTCTATACACACACACACACACACAGAAATTAGCCATTAAGGCCACTCATGGAAGAAAGTTGTAGACATCAGCCATGTTCAAACAAATCTGAATCAGTTATGGTAATATTGTCTGAAATGATAGATATGTAGGCTTAAGGGAGTTTTTGTGACATGGCTCATCATTGAGATAGAGACAAATCCACTTAGCATATCATGGTTTAATGCATTTCCTCTTTGGTATACTTAAAAGACATTTGAATTCTTTGCATGTTTACTCTGGCCACTGAAATTGTTCCATGTCCTGTCACAATTTAATGTTCCTTGCTCTTTCTCTTAATCATATTTTCTTTCTTTATGTTTTCTTTTTCTATTCCTCTGTAAATATGTCTGCAAATATTTTGATTGAGCAACACAAATATGCATAAATTTTTGTATGTGCCACTAAAGAAAGCATATTCAATACATGCACAGGTTACTTCTCTCCTGAAGAGTTCCATACTAGTGCCTTGTGTGGTGAAGCTGTCAGTCCTGCCCTTGTTTATATACTCAATCTTTAGAAGTCCTACACTGAACTCATTGACTTGATTTTTTTTCCCTGTCTTTACTCTGAAAGGAGTAAATTAATTTGAGGTACTCTTCAGGACTAGAGGAGATGATCTATTTTAGGTCAGGACTAGGTCAATATGAGGTTGCATCCTGTCAAAAATAGAAGTATGCTATTTTTCATCATTAAGGAGCATTCTTGGGAAAATATACTGATCCAATACAAGCTGTTACTTAGCCTTTACTGATAGCCAGCATCATATAATTCTATAAGCCAAAACGAGAACTTCCTCATCAAAAAATAATGTCCTATTTTGTTACAGTTCTGAATGCACTCATCTGTGAGACATAAATTCTTTTCCTGCTTCAGATGGTGCATACAAAGGTTTTCTGTATTGTCAAGAGTCGCCTATTAAAGAAATTTCTCTTCCAAGGTTTATTTATATACAGGCTCTCTCTATTGCTTCAAGCCACCACTCTTGGAGAAAGAGTCTAATCTTTCTCTTGCATTCTGAAGTGAAGGGTCAAAATATGTTTTAATAACCTCAAGGCTTATATAAGCACAGCACAGGGAAGGAGAAAAGAGACCAAATGAAGCATAATCTTATCACAAGGCAATTTGGCTATAGTCCACCTTTTATACATACATAAAAAAAGAGAGTGCTTTATAGTCACTCACTCAACCACCCTTTTTACCTTTCCTCATTTTGACAGCTAGAAGTCTGTTCTCAGACTGAAATCAAAACAAAACTCAACAGACCAAGGAATTTAAAAGAGAGATTTTATACAAACCCTGCCATTAGAATGCCAATATCATTCTTTTCACTAGAAAATAAGACCTGCTTAAACCAGGGAACAGATTGAAAACATTAACTCTATTGATGAGCTATGTGCACTCACCATACGAAAATACTCCATCTTTAGTCATACCCATCCCAGACAGCATCTGATGAAATTCTCAGAATGGAAAAATTTTTGGTGGATATTTGGGTATTACAGAGATATATTGCAGAGGTATTACAATAGAGAGATAGAACGGGGTTATGAACAGCAAATTTATATAATTCTTTAAAAAATAATTCTGCATCCACCTTGGCAAAATTTTAATTGAGTAGTGAGTTCTTTCTTAGCCACATATATTCCTGTGAATTACTTTGACTGAGGGATACTCATGCAAAGCTGTGTTCTCCTTTTGTTCTTGATAGTCTGGGAGTAGTTTTGTCAAAGAAGACAAGATTAAGGCTTCTTTTCTTTTGCCATATGTTATATCCAATTCCAGACTTTCAGCTTCTCAGCTTTTCTTGCCACACTACTCTCCAGACAAACACCAATCCAGCTTCTGCTGTCCCTTCTATCACTCAGAGGCTAGAAATAACAAATGCACAAATTTCTGTGGTTTATTTCCACTCGTGTGTGGTAAGAGGAAGAGGGATTCAATTGCAGAGCTCTTTTGTGAAGCTCTGCATCTACACATAACATATCCGACTAACTCAATGTAAGGTTTCCTAGACTGTGAACCCGAGTATCGGAGGAAAGCATATTGGATATACAAGTCTTGGGGCACAAGACAATAGCTCTTCAAAGAATAGTTATCATGAGATGCATATGCATAAGAGGGCAGAATTAGGCTGTATAAGACTTTGTAAATGTGAGCCCTTCTTTATGTTTCGGTAGGAGACAGTAAACTAAATTCTCTTTAAGGCTTGATTTTCATCTCTTTAAAAGAAAACTATTAAAACACACCCCTATATTTCCAGAGATTTCTTATGTAGAAGACAAAGATAAAAATAAGTTTGTATAGATAGCTGCAATAACTTGTCAACTCTTCACCATTACAACACTGACTCATTGACAGAGGTACTAATTGTTAGCAAAATAAACCTGCTGCTGGATACATCATAATGCCAGAGAAGTTTTAGCCTGATCATTTCCTCTTTTCCATCACAAAAAGTGTGCACTTCAAGACTGACAAACTAGGATGGCAAGAACTTTGCCTGAGGAGACCAAACTCTTTCATTAGCTTCACCAAAGATTCCTAGTATCACTCATAGCATTTCATTTTGAAAGTTATGTAGTTTTGACAAGATGTCAACATTTTGTTGAGGAGTGCAAAGTGCAAAGAAGAAAACAATGCTTTCAAAATTTGCAGCTGAACTAAACTGAAAGGGAAAGGAGCTGAAAGAAAACATATAGCTATAATTAAAATACTTTCTCTTAAATATCACAACTTTGACAATGATTAATTAACATAGCTGATGCAAAGCTCTGCTGCTTTAAGCAAATTAGCACCTCATTATTCTCCATCATCTCTGCAGAAATCAAATGTATGTGTTAACAACATCTGTAATGTTTTTTCCTTGTATTCTGCTATTGCAGGTACTATCCTGTGTGTACTATAGCCTGGTGATATGCTTTGGTCTGAAACTATTGTAAAACTAAAAGGAACACACATAGGCTAGCAGGTAACTGACTTATATGGGAACAGATAGTTGTGCTAACATTTTCATAGGAGTAGTAAAGAAGGCTCAAAACTTGTTTCCACAAGTTCTTTGTGGCCACCAGATCATGCTTATATCCTGGAAGTAAGCCTTCCTACAAGTTTTAATAGTCAACGTAAATCCATTCCAAAATGGATTTATAATCTATTCATGCATCCCAAGTGAATCTATTCAAAAATGTATTTACAGCTTAAACCAGAATATAGTTATATCCCAAGAATTTGGTAGAAGAAAGGAGATAGTAAGATACTGGAATAACAAAGTAAAAATTGTATTTCAGTATCAGTAAGTAGGGAAGAATTAATCTTGTGGAGTTGATTTAAAACTTGTTAAAAATAGGTCTTCAACCCTCTATAAAGCCTACGGAGTACCATGTGCAACTATTAGAATCTATCAGATCTCATTACAGACATGCAAATCCCACCCACTCCCTGTGAACTTCCAGCCTTCTTTTCTGTTCACAACTTCAGCCTGTGTTCTCTCTTCCACTGCAAGGTAACCCAGTGCCTCATATGTCATTGGCCTCATATTGCCCAGCATGTCTGACCTTTTTCTGCCATCACTGCCATGATGGAGAGAGGAAAAGAGGAAAAGGATGTTTTAAGAGGAGATGAATTTCAGCACAGCAATCTCTTATCCTTACCTCTTCTAGAAACTGACAGTTTTAAAGAGAGAGAGGCTTAATTCACCACCTTAAAGTTTCCATTTATCACTATGTGAACACAGACTACTGGGTTATGGCAGCTCCTAGTCTGAGTAAGTGCCTTTTCCAGCCTTAAAGTCCTTTACATTTTTTGTATGTAACACCTGCAGTCTGCAGGGCTTGCTTTATGTAAAGCTAATCTGTGACGCCCAGCACATCTACATTTCAGCTTTGTTTACTCAGCTTTCTTGTATCTCCTTGTATAGCTCCACTATCTTTCCTACTTAATGAAACCATTTCAAAATCCTCCAGTTCCATTCAGTTTTCACTGAGCAAAAGCAGGCAACTAAGCAATGCCCGTTAATGCCTTATGGCATACATTATCCTTATGCATACTGCTTTCTTTTTGTCTGCTCTAATTTCCTTTTCCTATCTCCATCCAGATTAGAAAATGCCATTTAAAGAGATAAATACTTCCCTGATGTAATACCAGGTTGCAATTATAACAATTAGCAAAATACACAAGATTATCTAAAAACTCCGTTAAGTCAGTGAAATACATTCTGTTTAAATGAAAAAAGCTTCAGGGCAGATGCTTAAATATTATCAGTCTGCAACTTACTTTTCCTCCACCTCCAATGATCATTACTTTGTCACAGTACAAGGCATTCAACATTTGTCAACGAACTCCTGGGAAAGCACTAATTGAGACAGTCTATTTATATAAACAAAGATAGAGTATCTATAGCTAAAATGAAAAATAACCCAACAAAACCAAACACAACCAAACCAGCAACAGAAAACAAAAGAATATATGGTTTCTTCAATATCTTTATATGGACTCTTTCAGAAATAGCCAGGCTCAATCTTTCCTGAGCAGTATAGTCCTCATTGCTTTCAGTAGAGCAATCCCCAAATAAGCCAAATTTGCTTTCCCTTGATTACCATGAAATTTATCATTAAAACAGTGTTTATAAACTATGGTCGTTATTCCTACTGGACTGTGAGAACCAACATGTAGATATAATCACAGCTGTAAATATGATTTCTGAGTCAGCTGAGAGATGTACTTTTGAAAACAAATCAAGAACTTTATTCATTATGATCTCTCACAGACATATATGTGTGGGGATATATATATATTTACATACATTTTCATATATATATATGAAAAAATTATTTATTATTTTGAAATTGTGTTTGACATTTTGACATCAGGAGGAGTTGTAACACACATCATCTAAACATAGCCATGTCTTCAAATGACATTATTTTGCTCTTAAGCTCAATATTTCATTGTCTAAAAAAAAAAAAAAAAAGCATTGAAGATGACATGAAATGTTCTGTAAGCAAAACTGCAGCAATGCCAAAATAGACCACCACTCTTATAAAGAAAAATTTCAGGTTTTTAGTTTGAAAAAACAATTGATAACAATATCAACAAAAATATCTTCATACAAAATATTTTTATGATCCTCATTCTGGTTTATCTGACAGTGGCAGCCCCTAGAAACAGAAGGCCTGGGATCTGAAAAACAGGAGCTCTCCCAGCACTGGAAGAGGTGCTGTCTGCAGCCTCATATGCTTATTCACAGACTTCAAAAGACAGGACATAGAGAAAGATGGGATTCTGCTGTTTACTCATCCACTTGCATTGCAAGGCTCCATTTTAGAGACTGAACATTTATTTTCAAATGCTTTTTTTCACAAGGTTAGGTCAGAGAATATTTTACTTAATGAAAATAACAATGCCTGTACAGTCCCTGTTTATTATTTTAGTTTTATCTGCTAATATTATTCATCAGTTTTCAGTAAGTTTGAGGATTTTCTGTTGAGGCCATGGTTCAAGAACTTTAACCTGCCCTTGACATGCTGTCCACCACCACCTTTCTGGAAGAAAGGGCTAAAGCTGGGATCTGAGTAGTCAAGTCATGGATTTGGAGGGTTGAGTCTATCCTTTGGGTTCATATTTTTGTACAGAAGAGTTCTGAAACACACGCTGAGCAATTACATAACACTGTAGGGAGGATTAATCTTCCCAGTTCACCACTTGAATCCATGTGAGCACAGGCTGTTAACAGACTCTGAGCCTGCCCAATGAAACAAATTATAGTAACCCCACCAGTTGGAAATCAGTAGGTTTAAACCTTCTAGTTATTTAACTGCTCTATAAAATCAAACTGCTTTTGCAATTCCCTACCCAAATCTGCAAGAGGGCTTAGTAGACAATGCTACTTGAGCCTCCTACCACTCTTGCGAAAAACTAATGCAAGAACCCATTGTAACAGGAAGTGACAATAGTCTGCATAATGATCCAGTTCATGGTTTAGGGATCATGGATGAAATAAGGAAATATCAGCAGAAGAGAGGAAGGTAGTCACCAGGAGAAATGATACTTTGAACTTTCAATGTCCAAAGAACAGTCTAACTCATGGTGAAGCATGAGGACACAAGTCAGCTTTTAGCTAAAGCTTGATTTATAGCTCATGTGAAAAAAAGGTAGCATATCAACATTGCGGCCATTATATTTTGAGAAAATTTGAAGAGAAGAGTGGCTGGTCAGATGTTGTAAAGACATTTCACTGCAAAATAAATACCTACATCTCTTCCTAAAAATGGATATATAAAAAGTGGCATAAGAACATATCTTAAAAATCAGACAAGATCACACAGAATTACTAACAACCATTCAGAGTAGGTGCAGCTGGAAGCCCAGGGTACCCATGTGGAAACACTAATTGGAAAGCATCTGTAAGCAATGAAGGACATCACTTTCCAGTCATGTAACAATGGCAAGAAATTCATACAGTTTTATTTACTTATCAGCATGGCTCTAAGAGAACAAGTCTTTTCTCAGGGAATTATGCTTTTAAGACATCATGTTGCTATTGAAAGAGGCTATTAGCCAATGTCATTGTGAATGCCATCAGAATGAAATATCAGCACTGTCAGTAAGCAGCATTCTTATTGAAGTCTCATTAAATTGTAGAAAAAAATCTCAGATGGTTTAGATCTCATTGCACACAGTGGATTTTATTGCCTTTTTTTTTTTCCCTAACTGAAATCCATCCCCTTGTTTCGTCTTCTCTCAGGCTTTTGCTGACTGCTTCACCTGAGGCTCTGTAGAATTTAAGCCAGGGCTCTCTGGAGCAGCAGAAGTCTCCCCTGCCTTCCTCTCCTGCTGTAGAAGATGAGATTGTATCTAAAACATCAAGACACTTCAGGGCCACACATTACCTTTCATCAGAAGTCATAGGTCAATCAAATGAAGTGTTTGGAAAGAAAGGATATGCTTTCTGTCTGTATTCTGTCTATATTCTATACTGCTTTTTAAAGAGGAAGACTTCCCTAAAATGAGTGTAACTTCCTAATGAGCTATGTGGAAGGGAGAAAGGAAAAAGAACAAGAAAAATGGAAAAAAGGGAGAAAAAATAAAAAAAATGAAAAGGAAAAAAGAAAAGGTTCATTTTATAAAGCTACAAATTATTTTTTATGGCTCAGATAATTGCAATTAGATATGACCTTCAGATTGATTTTTCAGTGTTGCTTGCTCTTTTTATTCCCCTCCTCCTGTATTTTTTACTATAACTTAGATAGTGTGAGCAAGCTTAACATAAAAGCTTTTTAGCTTTCTTATTTTTAGGCCAAGTGTTTTTAAGACTGAGAAGCAGTGAAGCAGCAGTGAAGCGACATTGCTGTGAACTACCCTGCCAAGCAACATGTCAAGGGGCTTCCTCTACATTAGTAAGCAGATGTCACTAGAAAATTGATGTCTCTCTACAGAAAGACTTTTTTTACAGTTAGAAAATTCTAATAAATTCCTCTTTTCTAACTGTTTGGCTTAACATTTCCCAAAGACATGGTGGATTTCAGGAGGCTGTTAAAGCAGGGAGTCAGTTAATGTTAAATTTGTACCATACAACTCCCATGTTTCAAAATGCTATAGGATATTTTTGTAAAACCATTAAAAGTATGTTTTTAAACTTCTTGTTGGAAAGAATAGATACCATTTCTGCAATAAGAAAAATGCTTTCTGTACAGAAAAGATGCTTGAAGAACCCCTGATTGTCTTTCATTGTAAAAGAAATTAATTTTTCTTCAATTTTTTTGTGACTAATTAAATCTTCCATAATTTTAAATAATATTTAACTCATCATTTAAGAAAATCTCTTCTGTTTGCTTAACAAAAGCAATGCATTGGACACAAATGATGCCATGGAGCCTTTACTATCTTTGATCCACCTGATTCAACCACAGCCGTGGCAGAGGCAATGAATGGTGTCTCATGGCTTGAGGTTTATTTCATTTGCCGAGGGCTGTCACTACGATTCACGTGAGGACACTGTTACACCTGGACCTCAAATGGCCTTCAGCCTGAGGAACCCAGTAACTCAGTAAGAGGCTCTGATTTTTACAATTTCTCTACTAATATTCCACCCATCAGAAACAATACAGACTTATTAAAACACAAGTTCTCGTGCAGCAATGAGAAGAGACAAAATACCTTGATTTGATCTTACTGACTCTTAAAATACATAAATAAATACATAAACTAAATATATCACATCTTCCTGAACTTACAATTTGCTTACCAAATCTTTAGGGGTCAAGAACTAAAAGGCACGTGCCTAAGACATACCCCAGAAAATGTTCAAATCAGGTTACACACAGAAGATGACAAAGTGTCCCTTGAGTCCTTGAGGTTTATCACAGATAAAGCACGCTGACTGCAGACAAGTCCCATGGCAACTTGTAATGATGGCCCCAACAACACCCACTTGCTCCAGTCCTCTTACGGTGAGGATTGTTAATCCCCCACAAAATCTTATGCAAACAGCCCCTTTCTTGGGGTGCACAGACACAATAGACACCACAGTGAAGTCTCTCAAACATCTATAAATCAGAAGTGGCAATTACTGATTACATTGTGTTTCACACAACTTACATATACACAGAAAGAGGCCCATTTCTTTTCAATGAAGAAAGGTTGTGGGATTATTGCAGGTTTTAAAAGGTTGGTGTAAGCACAGACCTCTTTTAAAACACTACAAACTTAATTTTAAGACAGCGAAAATGAGTCTGACTGGGTCATAAGAGACCCAAGGTATGACCTTCTCAGCAGCTGAACATAGAATGCTTAGACTGGACTAAGTCAGAGATTATAGGGCTTACTGTAGAATTATCTCAGGCTGTAACAGAAAAGACAAAAATCCACACTGCTCCTTAATTATATTTCAGTTTGAGGGAATAGGAAACCTCATTTAACTACCTACACTTGTTATTGACAAATTTCTGCAGTGGTCTGTCAGAGAGGAAAAGAAGTGTTTGTGTAAATGTAGTTCCTCAGCTTAGTGCCCAACTGCTTTTAGATTGTTCTAAAAAAGAGGTTCAGGGAGCGAGCATTTTTCTCACAACTCACTTGAATTCCAAAAGGTTAATTTGCATTTCCATTTTCATAATTGACAACTTAATCTGTTGCAGATGTTTTAAAGAAAATGTAGTAATAGCAACATTAAAAAAAAGTCAAAAATCATCAGCTCCTAAGTGATATAATCTTAAAACTTTCTGAAGAAGGCAACAATCATAAAATTCCCTGTCTTTTAATAGTTTCCTTTTCTGTTTGTCTTCAAAAAGTAATATAGGTCTGTCAAATAAAAAGCAAAAACCTGACTGAGGAACCAAAATAAATACTGAAACCATGATGAAAAGTGTATTTTGACTTGAATTTTCAAAAGACATCTCTCTCTGAAGCTGCTGTTTCTGCTGTCGTAGCTCTAATACTGTTCTGCACTAACATGGCAGAAAATGTCTAGGATGAGTAACCAGTTTATCTTATTCTAAAAATTCATTAAAAAGTCAAAAGGAGAAAAAAATATAGAAAAAAGTTCCTATCCACTTCTAGTTATTCCAGAGGAATCAGTCAGAGCACAACCGCTTAAGATAATCCTTCTGTTGAGATCCAAACTCAAATGATAAAATACTGCAGTTCATCCCACAGACAGGTAATCCATTTTACTCAGCTTCCTACCCAAATCCTTGCACTCCTCTCTTGCTGCAGTGTCAGCTCAGAGCAGTCCAGAATTTCCATAAAATTGCATGTGGATTGCTGGTATTCCTTTAGTTATAGCAATCATTCCTTTAACTAACAATTACAAAGCAGAAGTTCTATGTGAATTATCAAATGATGGTTAAGTAACAGTGAAAAGCCTCATATTCAACTTAGTAAATTCATATCAAAACTAGTAAGAGCTTGAATCACTACTTGTTTAGAATTAAGTCTGATTTAATGATAAAAGCTGAATCAGCTTTAAACTGATTGAATTAAAAAGTTTAAATCAAATTCAAAATATTGAGAAATGTGGCAATTAAAGAATCAACACATATTTGGTTTTTTAATCTTGAATTTCTGTCCCAAAAATGAGATACATGATCTGCATTTTAGATCAAATCCAGAAGAAACCAAGAACAAACTATTGTGTTCACATAGCCATTTCCCTTGCAGTACTTTCTTATCACAATATCATACTAATTATTAAGCCTTTAAGAAGTATTCTGAGGGACATCAGTCTATTCCATGAGCTCAGAATTACCCCTGAAACTGAACTCCTAACCCTGAAGGTAGTCCTGAAAGTGCTCATTTCGTCTTGTACTTCTACAGAGCAGGATTGTACTAAATAGCAGACTAAAGCCATATACATTCCACTCTGACACCATGAAGTCCTATCAGGGCACTGAAATGTGATCATACAACAACTAGACATTGCTAGTTACTTGTCTCCCACTGACTTACGTTCCTGGCTTACAATGGCACCAGCACAACTGACAATTATTTTCAATATCATGTAAGCTAGAATGTATCTATACAGTCATTTTGGGGATATTATTTCCCAAGTTCTTATGTCTTAAAATATGCTTAAGACACCTTTTTTTCTCCTTCGTTCTGACAAAGTTGAGTAAGTTTAATGGCTTCAGAAGTTCAGTTTCTCTTCTGAGAAAAAACACAACAACCCAAACTCAAAACATTTAGCTAAAATAGATTACTTACCAAATTTGGAGCCTGCATTTTGCAGTTCTGTTGAAAAACTGATAAATTTTGTTCTTATATGAGAACAGTCTCATTTTAATATCTATTCATTTCTGTTTCCCAGTGGTACAGAAATACATGAAAATGAAAAATATTATAGGCAGTCTGGGAAATTTATTCTCATTCAGAAAATGTATTGGAATGGCTTCCAGTCAAATTGTACATAGGAATGCAAGTAGGATGGATTGTGGGAATTTTTTTAGACTCAAAAAATTATCTATTTATCTAGTGATTGAGCTACTTGACTGATAACCAAATTGACCTGCAATCTCTTTCTGCCCGTATTAATCATATTTATTATAGATTTGAAGCACCCTTTCATGGTGTAAGGGGATCACAGTTTATCATTCAAGACAAAGACAGCGTCATGAATGTGCTAGCTTTACTTCTTTAATTTAAGTACATTGAAACCTCTTCTCAAAGTTATCATTATGCAATACTGGAAAAAAGCAGCTCTTACCCTTCTGGAGCAAGACCATTTCCCCCCTATATTCAGGCATATTTTACAAATTGGAACTACTTTTTTTGAGTAACCTTCCTGAAAAAATTTCAAGGAACTATGTGACTCTCTTCTACATACTGAAAAAAAACCCAAAAGCAAGAACCCCCATATCCCTCCAGGTCTCCCCCCAACAAAAGATGAGGAAGCATTTAGCAGGGTCTTCCAGAATAACTTGAAGAGCAGCAGTCATGAATACAAGTAACTAAGCAACATTTCTCCTTTTTTGTTAGTGAAAGTGAAGCTCCCTTCTCCTAACACTCTACATCACTATCTTCTTGTCACTATGTTGTTATTACTTTTAGAAACTAACTTTTAAAATTATTTAATATAATAGTAATAATACTTGAAGGTAAAATGTTTTATTAGTAAAAGCAGTAGAATCCATGAGGAAAACATGGTCTAAACATATGCTGCTATGACAATGGGGTGGTTGAAATTCTGTCAGTATCTCACACCATGATTCCATGAACATGGCAATAGGAATATATGGAATAAATACACTGAAGGAGGCTGATATAAATGAAAGAGTGAAAGTGTGCATCACGGTCTGCTGTCTTCAATGGCTCATGCATCTTAACTATGGCATTGTCCTTATAGGAGTGAAAGATTTGGTGGTGCAACTTGAAATTTACTGGAGTCTATGTAGTTGTTTAATGCCTGGAAATTTTCTTTATGTGACAATACATAAACATAAATTTTAATTATCCATTTCCTGAAAATCATTATTATTGTATTTATATGTATTGGCTGTTGAGAAGTCACTTGGACCATTCAAATATCTGAGCATTTTACTGATGGAACTGAAAATTTTACATACCCTGTCTACCTTATGGTGAATATGAATATTTTAATTAGAACTTCAACAGTAAGGGGTACGAATCTCAATATGAGAAAAAGCAGAAAATGAAGTGTCATATTAAGTGCAAATAAAAGTGTCTCACAATGCAGTTTAGGACCCTTTCTTCTATGCAGATTTATTACTCATAATATACTTATAAAAAATCAATAACACAAATATAAATATAGTCTCAATGTGTACCCAACTGTCATTATTTAAATCTATTCTTGTAGGTTTAATGATAGACATACAAAATCATTACATAGAAATGAATATTATATGTTATACACATTAATGCTAAGTTTCATTCCTTAGAACTAACAAAATAGGAAAGAAATGCTTACCATTCTTCTTATAGAACATGATTTCTCCTTTGAATTCTATCTTTTCTTCCAGTGATTTCTCAATTTGAAGAATCATCTGCTCATTTGTTTCAGCACCAAGTAAAAATTTACAACTGCAGCTCTTCTGCATGACTTCTGTCCGTGCAAATCCAGCAAGCTCACAGAAGCCATCCGAGCAGTAAACAATGGGGAATCCCTTAGCCACCTGAGCATTTGCAAGGATGAAGTTACTATCTGTAGAGGAACAAAAAAGTAAAACATGAATTACAGTCTGAATTTTACACCATTTGACAACTGGAAAAACATTTAAAAAAGAAGTTCCAGGCGGCTGCAAATAAGAATCTACTTGTCACTCTGGAGCAAAATCAAATCTAACAGTTCACAGATCACCTTCATAAGATGGGTCTTCATGCTTTTGCACAGCTTAACTCATTACATACTCAAGAAATAATTTATGAAAACTACCTCTGAGATGTCAGCCCATTAAAACAATCACTTGACTGGTGACAAACGTAAAAGTTTTGGAAGAATTTCAAATGGTTATGCTGCCACACAAACTACTTTTCAGTCTGAACAGACACAACAATATCATAAAAAAGAATCTGCCTATGCTCTCAATGAACTAATATTGACCTATATCAACACTCAAACTAATTTCTTTTCTATAATTTTGCAAGGGAATCTTTAAAAGTACAGTTTAGAGGACATTCCAGGGTACATGGAGTTGTTTGTCCTTTGCATTTTTAATTTTTTTTTTTTATTTAGGGAAAAATATTTTAACCAAAATCAGTCATATGTCTTCCTGAGCCGCACTGTATTTCTCCTGTACAAAACAGGCACATAAAAGATTAATCATTCTGTTACACTTAACGCTCTTTATAATTTTTCAGTGTGTTTAAGCTGCAACTATCATATGTGAGACATTTAAAAATAGTATATTGACATGGGCATCAGGCAAAGAAATACAACGTTCCAATCTGATTTCAAATCTTTGGTAAATATAATAGCTGAAACCACTGGCAGCCTAATAGCTCATTCCAATCCCTTGCTGAAATGTCCTTAAAGGTTTTGTGCCTCAGACCTTCAGCTTATGTCAACATCTTTAGCATTTTACAGTCTTTCTCAGTTATCAGGGAGACCCTTTCCAGACAGTATATGGATTTCTCATACAAGTTTCCTTATCCTGAAATGGGGGGTGGGGGTGGGGGGGTCGGGGTAGGGCACAGAGGGAGATTTATGGGAGGAATTTGTCTACATTTCACATTGAGGTAGGAAACAATATTTTTTGCCCATTGCTTGTCAAGGAATGTTTACCTTATGGCTTGCTAGCAGAAGCTTGAAACAGTCTAGTCCCAAGACAGATATCTCTTATTTTTCAGCCTTATGTGAATGTAGATTCATATGAATGTATTAAGAGGAAATACTATTACCTAAACCATAATACCTTGATAAATATTCATAATTTTTAAAAGAAAAATAATGAATTATTTTATTGGAAAACTCAGGTTGATATGCCGAAACCCCATACAGGAATATATTATTCATGATTGGAAATGGAGGGACAGAATTCATAAACTAAAATAGAGGAAAAATAGGTCTGTTTTTCAGTCTGAACTGTCACAAGAGTTCTACATCTGTGAAACTCCAACAACTTCAGCTATGTTACTCCTTAATTACCCAAGGGATAAAGTACTATGACTTATACTGCTAAGATTTCAGTATTTTAAAGACAATTGAGGTTTATTAAATTATCAATTTGCTTTTAAGATTTTCCTTCAGTTCCCCACATTTTGATAGAATTTAATTAAAAGTCTTTCAATAAATGATTGTAATGTCAAACCAGACTTTTCCCATTTACTAAATAATGTGTTTTAAAAATACATTCTGGTTCAGTGCAGTCCTTGGCTTAGCCTGTTATTTTTATTTGCCTAACTAGGGAATAAGTATCATTACCATTCATGCACTAACATGCTTCTTCCCCATCAACACAAAACTAAATCCCCACACTGCCAAAAGAATTAAAATCATAAGCTTGCAGTGCATAATGACAGTGTTACAGTGCAAGACCTACAGATCATACATACCGAATGCAGCTGTAGCTATCAAATTAATTTTCTCCTGGGTTTCTTATTGTTTAAGATCCAATTATGTGATGTAAAGACTGCTGCGGGTTTTTTTTTTCCCCAAATTCTAATTGTTATGAATTGCATGAAGCAGAATATGGAACACCGAAATGACAGAAAAGATAGAGAGGATATGCAGTAGTGTTTGAATATCATTATGAACAAGAATACACTGGAGCTTACCAAGCATACCATGATTTTATGAAAAACTTAGGGTGGCAAAAGTCTACTGTCATTTACATCAAAATAAACCCAGAATACTATTGGTTACTTTAGCATTCATAGAAGAACACAGTTTACTTCTGAATACCAGTCCAGTACCAGCTAGAATAAGAGGCGATATTTCTCTTAACATCACTAGATGTCTAATAAGGCTTGCAAACTTTTTGAATACAATGGGATTGAATTAATATAAGGAAAATACAATCAGAGCAGTATTTGCTGTTTTTCTTGACCTTGAGGTTCAAATATAATTATGAGAGATGCACCTGTAATCTCAAACTAGTACACTGAGACATATAATTTATTGAAAAGTTTCCTGCAATACTAAAGGATCAAGAAACATGATGTCCAATAATAACATGTGTCATCAAAATCTCCACTAGTATTTATTAAGTGGCAATTAATATTTACCTAATACATAAAGCACATTTTTTTAAAAAAAATCCACCATTTCAAAATATTCTGGTTAAAAACTTATTTACTTTGGTAATTTATTTTCATAGCTTGAAATCTCTAATATCACTTGCTCTTACTTGTGCGTGGAGAGGACCATATTTTAAAAAACAAGACTGAGGGTGAAATTTCTATCATTCCACATTAGTGTGACACAAATAAGCACAGCATTTAATTCCATGATCTTCAGTGAGAGCTAGCTAGATCATAAAATATGAAGAAAAATTTCATTTTCTTTAGAAAGATTTATTAGAAATCTATGGACTGGAAGACAACTCATTCGTTTGTCTTTGAATTTACAGTAGGAAAGTTGTAATGAGTAATACAAACCTATTGGTCTGTACAGTTTTGGTATATGCTTGGGTGTAGACTGCAAGACTTCCATAGTAATAAAGACACCATGTTACATTTGCACTCTACACTCTTAATAAATCTTACCATCATATCAAGCAAAAAATGGCAAAGGGTTTTTTTTTTTAATACTGTAGCTATTTCTGCTATAAATCTCATCATTGTGCTTACCCTGTTCTATTAATGATTCTTTTCAATCAAAGTTCAGATGGTTTCATGAAGAGAACATCTATCTGACTTCTTGTGCAACTAAGCAAAGCCAACCACAGTTCTAATTTTAAATATTAAATTATTTATGAATTAAAGAGGAAGGGAAAAAAACTACAAAAAATAAATCTTTAGCAATCAAAGAAGCTGCATTAATCAATAAACTGACTCACACAGTTACTCTATTGATTGTAGAACAGTCCATAGTTCTTCTGGATGAAAGGATTAACTGCAATTAGATTTGATTCCACAGTTCCTACACAGGCAGCGTAACCAGAGTAGACTCATTTCAGGTTCATGCAAATTACTGTTACAGAGAACATGACCATATTGAAAGTTAAGATTACTGATTAATTGAATGATTAAAGTAGCACAGGAAACATTTAGCTTTATGTCAACACATTTAGACACAAGTGAATTTAGACTTCAAACTCATTCACTAAATACTGTCCTCTGAATCTGATTAAGATGATTTTTATAATGCATACACTCCAAATATTAAAGTTCCTCTTGAAATATCTCTATGCAGCTGACAATGTCACTATGTAAGGCAAAGATTTATGTAGATCTAACCAAGTCAGAAAGGAAGATGATTATACTGATATTTCTTCCCACCCTTCACTAAAAATGAATTAATATTCCAATGAATTTACAGTAGTTCAGAGGAAGGTAAAGTTACTGCATTATAAACTACAAGTGTGGGCTGATGAACAAAATACCTATCACTGTAACCCACTGTAACCTTTATAATTGATTTAATTGGACAAGTAATTCCATTACAAAGAAATGTATTCATAAAATTGGGTAACAGCTACAAATTCAGAGTATAAAACAATATTTGAAGTACCTAGGCCTATGGGCTTAGCAAAGGGGTGAGCTGTCATAGCTCACATTTAAGCTGCATTGACAAAACTAATTCCCATTATGTAGAAAAGTTCTGAATTCAGTAGCTCAGAAATCAACTTTTCACTTTGTGTTTACAATAATATTTAGTCTAACAGTGAAAATGCTTTACTGTGTACAGTATTTATAGCTACAAGAAGAGTTAATCTGTGATGCAGTTCAGCATAGAGGTATCTAAGCAAAATTTGGGCACCTGGATGCTAAGTCATCCGCTGGTCTTATTGATAAACACACATCATAAGCTGCTTAAAAGACTTAGTGTTTAATGATCTTGAACCCAGCTTCCATTGCCATTAGTGCATCAGGTCAATACTAGACTAATGACTGCAGCTTTCTTCATGGCCAGTAAAATTACCTGTTCCTAGAAGAAAACAGGACAAACAGCCAGACTCTATCAGAGGGAAACAAAATAAAAAAACAAAAGCAATAATAAACCTCAGGGTGAAATGGGCTCCTGGGGTTTTAGAGAGGAAAAGAAAATAATTTGTTCCTCCATTAAAAATCTCTGTGTATGTTCATATTGTTTTTCTAATACCAGTATCATTTGCATCTACCTGCACTCTGAAGTATGAGACCCAGAAAAACTTTATTGAAATAGTTGCACTGCTGCTACTGCTCATTTGTCATCACAGGTCACCTCTCAAATAAACAATCAGTGCAATCATAATGGTTGAACTATAGAAAAGGGGAGGATCTTATACCAGAGATTACTTTCAAGTTCTTAAAAATTAAGCTCCACTAGAAGAAGCAAACATCTGTATGCTTTCCTCAGAAGCAAATACTATAAAGTCTAAGATAACTCTTTACTTTTTTTTTCCTTGATATTTACCTGAAATTACAGATCCATAGATGTCAGTTGAATCAAGGTTGTAATTAAATATTTCTTTTCTTACCCTTAAGCTTTGATATTGAAATTTTTTTTTCACTAAAAAGCTATCACATTCTATTTGATGAGCTTTATTTGTGGTATTAATTGTGCAGTGACTGCCAGTACACAGTGCTGATGTAACTAAAAAAGCTATAGTGCAGATATCAAATATTTACATTCAGTTTCATAGGCACTGAAGTGCTCCAAGTAAAACACACATGACACTGGGGAAAAAAACAACCAACCAAAACCCCACAAACAACAACAAACAGAAAAAAGAAGAAATTAAGAGTGAAGAGATGCTGTAACTCATAAGTTTGCCAGCATGTTGTGCCAACGTGCATTGTTATCCAGAAGTTACTCGCTGGCTGCATAACTTGTTTTTCTGACAGAACTGAACCCTCTATTCTGATGAGGCATTTCAGATGCTCTTTGATGGATTCTGTGAGTGCCCATTGGAGAGCAGAGCGCACAGATTCACATTTCCAAACAAAGCATATTTTGCAATTTCTCCCATAAAATACATGGAAATATTAAGGTCATCCACTAGGTAGAAGGGCCATTTGTGTAAACCAGCTGTATTTCATTTGTAGAGATTTGGTTTTCTTTGGGGTTTTTTGTTTGTTTGTTTTTTAGTTTTTGTTTTGTTTGTTTGTTTTCCTTTGTTTTGTGATTTTTGTTTGGTTTTTTCCTACCGTTCCATTGGTTTAAAATTCACCTGGAATGTTAGAAGTGGAATTGTTATAAGTCAAACTAACACAGAGTTCTCATAAGCTCAGATCATTTAGTCCAATAATTTAAGAGTCTGGGACCATGACTTGGTTTCAAGTGTTCAACCAAGAGAAAGATTTGTAGGGTACAGCGTTCCTGAAAAGAAATATTTTCAAAGACAGGAGCCACATGATCAACAAATATTTATTGATGTGATCCTGTCCATACCTTTCTTTATCACTTGTCTGAAAAGGAATAAAATAAGGAGTTGAAAGCTGGTTTTTTACACATGTTTTAAGCACTATGTCACTTACTCATGATAGATACCCAGTTTACAGACATACTGAACTTTCACTATTGCATAATGTTTTGTAGGTTGAGTGTCCTACATTTGTCTTTACTATGTAACATGCCAGATGAACCAGTTTATAATACTACTGCAGAGGATAACCATTTGGATATTTGTCCTCAACATATGTACTGCTACCGATGTTCCAATATATGAGCAGCCAGATGTTACGGGTGCTGCTAAGAGAGCTAGTGGAAGAATACAGGGCAAAAAAAGGGTATTATTCCTGCACACCTGAGGGGAAGAACTTAAGCTAGACATTTTGAAGCCAGTGGGAAATGCCTTTTAAAAATCATGTTCCTGACTTGATAACTAATTCTCCCTTCTTTTCGTAAGACTCTTGATTGGAGTGGTAGCTCAGGGGCTTGGAAAATATCCTGATACTGTATATATCGGAAATAAGAAACAGGATTTCTTTACAGTGTGATGATGTGGAGTGCAAGAACTATTTGCCTACTACTGAGAAAGTTTCAATGTATCACTTGAAATGAGTAGATTCTGTGGAAATTTGTTTCCCCTTTGAAAGTGACCATATGAAAAAAAAAACAAAACAAAAGCGTAACAAAAACATTGCAGATTCTGTATATACAGAGATAGCAGAAGCTATTTACTCTCCATGTGTGAAGCAAAAGGAACTTTCAGCCACCTTTCTGAGAAAAAAATGGAAGAGAAATTATATTTTCAGCCCTAGAAGTGACCATGAAAGTAATGGAGAAGAAGCTATGTCCTGTGGAGAGACTCCAGTGAGGCATGAACCATAAATGTACTAATTCTCCTCTGGTGACAGTGGGGCATTTCATGCTAAGGTTTCTCATCTAAACAAAATGATCTATCCTCAAAACAACCCAGACCTAGGTTTGGGTGTAAAGTGAAGGCAAAGAACTCCACAGAGGGTGTAAGCGCATCCTCAGCTTTTCATTGCTATCTCAGATGCATTTAGTCTTGCACATTGTAACAGCACACAGCTTTTGCATACTATTTTCATTTCCACAGGCAAGATATCCAAACGACAACGTCAAAACAACTAGCTGTTCAAATATCACATTTTGGTATTATATCCTCAAAATAAGAACCTTTCATTATTTTTTATACAAGTCTTATACCACCCTGAAGCTGTTACTCAGAGAGGCTCAAAGCTGATTTTCATGTATGCTAGCTCATGTACACAATTTCTCCACTGTTCACTGTCACTTCAGCAATCCTGTATGACCCCCATGACAATTTCATGCCAGGTTGTGATGTCTTTTACTGTATTGATTTCTCTCTATAATTACTGCACTTCAATAGTAAAATGTCTGAACTCTGTGATTAAAAAGTTACCATATTGAAACTTTGCAGTTTATATGTTTGTCTCTCAGTCTTTGAAATTAAAGGGTAATCTGGAGTTAATTTTAATGGGGAGAAAAAGCAGACTCCTATGTGCCTATTCCAGTGAAATGAGTTCTCTATAAACAGCGAGAATTTCTGCACGGATTTTTCTCAGAGAATCAACACTAATCTGAAACAATGTAGTGGAAAAGAAAGTCTGTTCAAATAATGTTAATAAAAATTTACAGAAATCATATTAAAAATGGTTCATAAAATGATGAAGACTGTATAGGAAATGTCATTTCCAGAAAAAGAGAGAGTTCTATACTTCCTTATTTGCCATAATAAAGAAAGATCTTTATTTATTGATCCTGTGAAATGATCAATGTCTCTAGAATAAACAAGCAGAATAACCTTAATGGGAAAGTAGATGTGTGAGGTAGACACAGGCAATTGTTTCTTGTAATGAAGCTGTTATGGACCTCCTGAATGATTGGCACAGCTTACAGCAGGAGGATCTGAGCTTAGACATACTAATTTATATAAGATATACAAATGTAGGAAGAAGCTGCTTTGGGAACCATAAAGACCTGAGATGAGCATTGCTATAAGATAATCGTCTGGAGAAAAATCCAGATTTAGGCTGAAGAAGTGGACATGGTCTGGAAGATTCAAAGTATCTGCAACTTCTTTGCAGTAAAGGAGTACATATATACTATATAAATACAAAGTGAAATTGCTGGCTTTTTGACTAGTTATTAGAAGAACTGTAAAATAATTTGGACTAAGTACTGTCTCAATGAAAGAAATCAGGCACAGGAAAAGATTGCTACAATAAAGAAATCTGCTGAACTGAACATCAAAGAACTTAAGCAGTACAGATAAGAGAAGAAATACACAAAAACCATGACAGTACTGAAGATACTTAGTTACCCAAAACAGGACCTTTTTGTGTCTGCTTGTTATGTTCTATTTCTAGTTCTTTTTACAGAAGGTAAAGAAGCTAAGTATCACAGAACCCTCTTTGGCATTTCTAAAGCAAATATTCTCATTCTGCTGTGGAACAAAACAAATATCCCTTCCCAATGCCTCACCCTAAAGTGCTCCCTAAATAGAAAAACTCAAATCTTACTTCAGAAAGAGACATCGGAACAACAAGACAGTGCTCAGTAATTAATACGAGACCCAAACCTCCAAAATCCCAGGAAAAGGTTATCTATTAACAGTACTGCAGTGAATCAGTGTAATTAGGGAACTAGGTAACTCTTCTGACAATTTTATTGGTCAAAACATACAGATTGTATTTGAGATTTGAGTAAATTCTTCTTACTCATTCAAAATATTTTAACATGAAACAAAGAGTTGTTGGCACTATACTTGCAAGATACTGGCAACAGTACATTTGTTCCACAGGAAAGAAAAATAAAGATGCTGCAATCTAAATCCAGTGCTGTTATGGGAGTTAGTTTGAAGTGATGAAAACTATCCTGACAAATGGCAGGAGGGTCTTGTATCTGGTTCCAAGTTTTCAGGCAAGAGAGAATTATCTTATTCATTTTGAGAGTTTTGAAATAATTTAAAGAAAGCTGAGTATTTATACCTTTATGTCATAAAGTAAAAGTGGGACTGAGTGAACAGAGAAAAATACTAAAAATATAGAAATAAGAAAGTTATTTATCACTAACTGCACAAGGTTCTATAAATTACACAAACTGAAAACAACAAAAGTAGAAAAAAGCTATAAATTACAACATGATTATACTGCGGCATTTCCTATGCAACCTGATGCTATAACTTCAGAAATTCATTGCTGTTCTAGATACTGCTTCGAAAGTAAAAAATAAGTCAGAAAGACTAACAATCAGTCGGAGAATTTAACCAGCAGCATCATATACACCAGCAGAAATGTCTTGGTCCATTTCATAAGCTTTTGCAATTCAAGTGGCCACAATACCAAAGAAGGGTAAACCTTTCCTTTAGCATACTAAACCTCACTACTGGAGTCAGGACCTTCAGCTCCATAGGAATGCTGGGCTTTTTCCAAGAGGTGACTCAGAATAAGGACCTATATTTATCATATGGGAAGTGTGTGGTGATCAAAATCCTTTGTGTCTAATCTAGATTGAGCATTGTCTTAAAACACAGGAACTGGGTAACATCAGTATCAAGCCAGGATAGAATTCGGAACACTTCCATATACAGAGATAGGCTCTAAACAATGAGTAAGTGTACCTGACTTGCCCATGTCTTTCCTTCTTGCAAATATAGGTCAAAGAACATCTGTAGGTGAGCTACTGTAAAACTAATTCCTTAACTTAAAATCATGCTAAGAGAAAAAAAGGTATATTTTTAATTGCTCTTTTTGTTGTTTTTCTTATTATTCTAATCAAATAATGTGCATGAAGAAGAAAGCTGAACTTCTGGATTATATTGTGGTGTAGGAAAATGATTCAATTTCAGACTCCATCATATGTGTAAATATGAATAAATAGGGTCATTACACATTGTACAAAACAGTGTAAATTAACTTTCTTACAATAGCAAAAATTATGATTCTGGGGGAAACTACCCAAAATCTAAAATTCCTGATCAAAATTAACAAATAAAAAGCGTGAAGCCTGGTCTGTTAAGTCAAATAATTTCAGACAAAGAGAGAAAACATGATATATTTTATTTATATTAGAAATAGTAATAAATATTATGAGATGCCTTAGGTACCATAATTCTAGCTTTAGTAATAGTATGGAGCTCTTATAGCCTTGTAACCTTTATCTGCATTGTTAAGGCAGTGTTTTCAGACCCTTTGTAGAATTATTTTTCCTTTATTCTTTGCATACTCATGTTCTTACATCACTCTTCTCAAAGTCTTGGACCTGCAAGGCTAGACAGTGATGGACTCTCATAGAGAGCACCTATCATTGGTCTAAGAATGACCCCTTCATTCTCCTTGTCTCCTTACCTCACTTCATAGGATTTCAGTTTATTAGTGAGAACCAAAACACTAAACACAGGTAAATAAATATTACTACTTAAAGTATCAATAAATGTTAACCTGTAAAAGGTGTATACACAAACTTAACAGATAATAAATACATATCAATACCAACTAATTCATATCTCCTACTCAGCACTAACATCATCATTTAAATGGCAACAACCACTGGGGAAGAGAGGGAGGGTTAAAGGTGGTCCCGATAAAAGTCTAAACCACTAGAGGAAAACAAGGTGAAAAATCATCTACCTCATTTGCCACTTGTGGCTCTGAAGAATAGCCCAGAGCGCTTCTACAAATCCTGTCATTGCTTCTCTCAAATGGCAACTAGGCAGGGTTTTCCTTTTCCCATTACAATCTCTATTCTTTGCCAGGGTCATTAACTACTTGCACTTTGTTACTCCTATGTTCTAGGATGTTCTAGGATGTTTTATGTGCATATACACAGAAAAAAAAAAAAAGAAAAGCTCTAAGCTGCTTAAATCATGAGCCAAAATTTAAATTAAGAGACAGTAAAGAGTGAAAGAAAAAAAATAAGAAAGAGGCAGGGGGACAAAGCAGGGAAGTTGCTATTGGCATAATTAGCTGGCCATTTCTGGAGGACACTGAGATACAGATGTCTGCACAGGTCAGATTGTTAACTGCCTGGCTTTTCTTCCGTACTCTACTTCATTAAAGATATTCCAAAGGGAAAATTGCATAAACAGCACTTTTTAGATAGGATTAAAATATTTTTAGTATCAATGCCAATGCCAAGGTATTTTTTAAAAATAATACCTTGAAGTTTATTTTCACTATATAAAAATGAGTGACTGATTAGAATGCTTCAAAATTAATTTGAATACTGACTAAATTTTGGACTTGTCCTAGAGCAGCGAATCCCCACCTTTCTAGCCCACAAATTAATCAACTCTATTTCAAGGGATTCTTCAGAAGCAGGAAATGTATTGGGTATTTCTCTGAAAGTATCACTAATTGGCTTTTAATTAACATATAAATTTGCTTTTAAAAATATCTTGTTCATATAATCTCTGCTTTGTAAAAACGTGTCTTCAAAAAAATTATTCAAATAATAGAACATGCATGTAATACAACAATTTAAACAGAAATCAAAGTTTCATATAAGTGAATTTTCATTGTGTTTTACTGTGGCTTTATGGGGAAAAAAAGAAACAAAGCAATAAAAAGCTATTTCTTTTTACCATTTATTATGGTATAGTAATAAAAATGTAAAGTAGT
>JAWWLZ010000082.1:35527323-35552972 GCA_035041345.1 Poliocrania exsul | reverse complement strand
TTATGTCATTTGGGAGTAACTGCAATTGATTAAATAAAAGCATAATACATGCCTTCTTAACAACTCAAATCGTGCAACATATTTAAAATTTTTTTGTTCTCTACTAGAATCAGTTTTCTCTATGTCATTTAACAGAACTGGAACACTCTTAAGACATGATCATATGCGATATTTAGGAAATGTTAATTCACAACTTTACACAAGAGTGTCAGTTATATTTTCTGGGATCTTTTGACTGTAGACTAATACACCTTATCAATTACATTACTTCTAGTTAAAATTAGGAAAAAAATTAAATCATGAAATTATTGGTCAAAAATGAGAAAATGGCTTTATAAATATGTGACAGTACATATATATTTAATCATAGTAAACATAAGACAACAAAGAGCAGTACACGCTGAGAACCAGACAGTGGCCATGACAGCTCACATACTTCATTATCTCTGTGTTTTTTCTACCCATTATCTTTTTTCCTTAATTCTACAATATCTATTCTGGACATCTCGCTCTGTTTTCTCCTCCCCAAGTTCTTATAATAAATTCTTCCACACATTTTTGTCTCTGACTCTAGTTTTAAATTATGTATTTTTCAACACAAAAATGCAAACATGAAGATACACTCTTGAAACTATTGAAGCGTTATCAGGGAAAACATGTAAAGTCTACAGAATTTCAGAAGTGAATGAACATATCACTGGAAGATATAACATGCAAAGGAATGGTTTTCATTAAGAAATTCTACATATAAAATGTTCTTAGTAAATTTAAATAGTGACAAAGAAGTACTTAGGATTCAAATTCACAAAACCTAATGAAAATTATCTTCTGTGATAAATCAGTAAGAAAAAATTAAGTTACATTTTTAACCAATAGTTGAACAGAATTATTTTTAAGTGCTACTTTTACATTTTGATATGTGTATCATCTGGCAATAACACACTCAAAAAAGTTCACATAGAACATTGTACAAAGAACTGCTAGTGAGCAGCATGATTTTCAGAAGCATAAGATGATATCTATATATGTATCAGGTTTATCCTTAAATTGATTTAGTAATAATGCAGTTATATTCTCAGCTAACATTACAATAGACTGAAAGAAAATTATACTTCTAGTCTGTACTTACAACTAACAATGTCTGTGAATACTCTTTCGTTTCTGTGTATAAATTTCCCTTTTGTCTCCTCACTTCATCCACATGTAGCTGTTACAAAGTTAGGAAAAATTTTTACAAAGTTTTGTTGCATATGTTTATCAATGTTTCAAAAGGTTACCTTGCAAGTTAGGCTTCCTTGTTCCCATCATGGCAATGTATTATTTATGAAATGCCTGTATAATGTTAGATTATTTATACTCTGATATTTATGGCACATCCTGATCTGAAAGTCTGTATGAAATTGTTTGAGAAACAGTATAAACAGTAACACATAACATGACAGACTACTACTAAAAATGGAAGACAAACAAGGTTTATAATACTGTTTAAAAAAAAAAAAAGGTATTTTCTTCTAAAAATCTGGCTTTTAGGTTCACCATTCATCATTTACTGTATACTTTTTCTGGCTGCACATAGGCACAGGAGTTCTTTTAATATTTCTGTGTGAACAGTAAGCTATTGCCAAGCTGCAGTGTCCTGTGGATACTTATGCTCCCTCAGAGGGTTTAAAGGTTAAGATTTAAATAAATGTGAACTTTTAGAATTTCTACCCATTAAATAATTATTTATTTTACAATTCAGAAGAGATTTCTTTTGGTAAGATTACATAAAATCTTGGGTTTATGTGTTTTAAAGGCTTTTTTGATGACATCCTAAAGAACATATTAAAACAAAGCTCACCACTCACATGATTTATACATAAACAGTGAAAAAGTGGATCTGGACAAACTCAGAGCAAAAAAAAGGGGAAAGAGACTAAGCCCCAGCCCCTGTACTCAACAGGGTTGAGTACACTTCTTTATCAACCAGCAAGCAATCAAGTTCTTCCTAAGCAAGAGCAGTGGATGTGGTAACTGAACAACGGCTGGATTGACAGTAAGCTGTACAGCTAGAAAGCATGAGGGCCACAGAGGAAGATATGTACAATCCTGCTTTTCACTGCCCGTGTACACTCAACCTCTAAGGAAAAGCAAAAACCGCATTATACATGTGTAAAAATATACTGAAGAGTATGAAATAGATGTTAAAAAAAAACAAAACTAAACCACACACACACAAAGAAACAAACAAAAAAATCTCAAAACTTTCAGAAGTCAAGGAAACTAAGAAAAAGAAAATTTCAGGGACAGGCATTCTAACATCATAGTGGGATTTCTCTATATTAGGTTTCTGAAAGAGGAGCAGGTATGCATTTCCATCTTAAGCCTTAACAGTCTTCAGCAAATACAGACACTGGTCTTCCATCTAGTAATTTCCCTGATCTATCCCACCTAACCATCACTCTGACTCCTACAAAGTGAGTTTGGAGCATTAATACAAAGAAAGATTGCAGCTGGCTATAAAAGTCAGAAAGGAAGAAAACAAGTCCTACAAGTTTATAACTTCAATGAAATACCTAGAATTTTAAAAAGAAAATAGGAACCCTTTACAGTGATGGGATAGTTTGTTCCTTTTTGTGATATTTTAAAAAAATTGCATTGCATTCAGAAACAATGGGTAAATCCAACTTAGAAAAATATGCAAGCAGAAAATAAAGGAGTATTTGAGGGACAAAATAATAAGATGTAACCATAACATCATATTTAAATTTGGAAATAACATGAAAATAAATCCTCTTCTAGAACCTGGTTCTGTTTCAATTAATTTGGCAATGATAACTGGTGTACATGGAACTACAGTAGAAACCATGAAGCTTTTCAAAATAAAATTGACAACATAACTGAGAAACCTAACATTTATATTTAGCTGGAGTTGCATAAACAATATTATAGATTCATTATTGCTCTGTGGATGACATATCTTAAGAGCTGGAGCCTAACACAGCCTTACTGCCCTGCTAAATAGGGGTGGGACATTAAGGACATTGGCCACTCACTTCAAAAGAAAGATTGAGAAATTTAGGTTTAACCAGGGTAAAAATAATATTTTTTTAAAAGTTTTGACAATTTAATTAAAATATTTGTTAAAAAATGATTCAGAGCAGTAACCAAAAGGTAAAAAATTGTCTCACTTCTGCTCTATTTAAATAATAATAGTGCTAATGGATTTGGGAAAGAAATAATTTCTTAGTGATAAGGAATAGTAGCTAATATTTGCAGGCCATTGTACATCTTCAAAATGTTTTAAAAGAATTGAATATTCTTCAGAACTCCCTTGCAAGTTAGATGTACATGATAATTCATTTCAAGGATGGAAGGAAATTGAATTAGGGATTTTTATTAATTACCGAGCCATGTAACAATAACTGCCCCAAGTGCCGGAATGAAGGTATAATTTAGATCCTCCAATGTGCTAACCTTCTACTCAACCTAGAAGTACCAGATATCTAAATTTCTCCTCAGATTTGTCTTTATAACACACTCAGGCTATCTGCCTTGGAAGAATTTCAGCATTTCCTAGATTTTTGTGCAATACACATCCCATGGACTTAGTTCTGAAGGAGCAGATGAATCACATAACCATGGTAGATCCAGAAACTGTGGACAAAGCCTTTACTGATGGACAGACCATCAACTCAACATGTGGATTACCACCTTCAGAAAACATGAAGTCTACTGTGCATTTTACTCTAGTCTCGCTGAACTCATCTTGGTATATTGCTGTGGGACATCACACTCAGTCTTGCCAGTGCCTCCTGCCGTTCAAGGCCAGATGAGCACCTGCTGTATAAGGTCTCTATGCCCACTCTCTCTCTCTCACAGATTGTCTGGAATTGGCCGGTAACTTTGGTTGATGCAACACATTCAAGGCATGTGAAACACAGCATAGAAACCATACCATGCCCACACATAAAGGCTGTATCTAAATTAAAGGTCATGTAAATAATCTATTCATAGAATGACAGAATGGTAAGGGCTGAAAGGGACCTTAAAGTCATAGGCTATTCAGGCCACATGTCATTCTTTAATGCAAACTCATTAACAAGAGACACAATGTAAGTTAGTTTGAATTAAAGCAATGATAATGTTAAAAAGCACAGACTTCAAATACTTCCCATGAACCTACTACATGTGTATTTTCACAATATGAAATGAAAGACCTACACAGTTGCAAGAAGTATCAAGAGAGATGAGGATAACATTCCCATGGGAGATATTCTAGCTGTGAAAGATCTGATCTGTGGAGCAACATTTTCAGCCTTCTTACCTTTTTTGAAGGCTTGCAAGTTCCTGAGGAACAGTAAAGGAGTGCATACAGTGAGAAGTAGACAGTATTTCCAGCCTGACAGGCCTTACTCTGAAAAGGCTTATGCCTTGGTGGGTGCTCAGAGCTCCTTTTGTTTTCCTGATTATTACTATTGTGAAGCAATGTTTCAGGACTGCTCTGCTCCACTGTAATCTCCCAAAGGCCTGCAGGATTACAAACTAACACAAGGTAAAGAGTAAAGAACAACCCAATTGCTCCTGACCCACTTGTTTGCTTGTAACTTAGAGTGGGCAACTTCCTATGTTCATCTGTTTCTACACCTATTGCATTTACTCTGCACTGAAAGCCAAGGGTAATACAGGGACATTAGTTTGCAATTTAGCTTCATTAAGAACAGAATCAAGTTCAGATCTAGAGTAAAATCAGAGCAACCCTGTGAAATACCATCTCCAGTTTTAATTTGGCCAGCAGCTTTCAATGCAGTACTCTGCAGATGTAACCTTCTGGTGATGATGAGTATAACAACAGACTTCAGTTCAAATATAAATACTAATTCAGTTTGTCTGAAAGAAATTTTTTCTTTGAACTGCTTTTGAATTATATCACTACAGTGATTAGAACTTGCTGAAACATTTAATAAATAAAGATAGATTTTTTTTTTTAAATTTAAATAGATCAACATTCTTCAATGATTTAACTTCATAACTTCATACATAAATGGCCTGTATTGCCAGGGAGAAAAGACCACTAATTCTCCCTTTTGTCTTGTCAGATTTCAGGCATTTATTCCTTACTTCCCTGCTCTAATCAATGGAGAGAAGGACACTTTTCAGATGGTGAAAACACCATCTGGACCTGCCTGTCCCTTTCCCATGTCTTGCAATCTATTTACAAAGTCTGTTCCTAATAAAGACACTGAAACATTTGGTCCCCCAGAAGTTTCAAATTTTAATTTTAAATTGACTTCATTCCTTAGACTTATACTAAAATTACATTCACAAGAGTGAAGTCACTTATAAAAAATAATGCATTGAAAGTTATAAATTGCATGTTGACTCATCAAAGATAAGTGACTGTTTATAAAATAATTTTGTTTCTGTGTTTTGAGATCTGTCAGGAGGGCTTGTTCCTTATTATCCCATTTCTACAGGTGGAAGTATGAACACAGGCCAAGGAAACCAAACTCTCCCATTTTTGAGAGATCTGGCATTCTACAATTGTTGATTCTGAAGGAAAACTTGGAAGACACATCCTTATAATATTTTAAAGTATTCCTGTTGTGATGATTTTTATGCTATAAATATGTGAATAACTACTTCTCTCTTCCTAACAGTGGATAAAACTGTTTTGAAATACTTAATGGTATACAAGGTTATAAATCAATGGTTCAGACTATGATTCTCATAACTGAATCAGTTAAGCTCATACTCCTTAAGTACATTTTTAGACAAAAAGAATACAATGTTCAGCAACATTAAAAAGATTTAAAAATTGAATATATGCTCAAGTCATAGTTTAATTATCAGAAAATACATTATGTGCATATTAAGACTGCTACCTAAATCATCCATGCCTAAGAAAGTGTTCTTTACAAATAAATGGGTTAAATTTATGGATACAAATTTGGCTTTTTTTCTCAAGTGTCAAAACTATCCCCAGCTGCTTCATTTTGTGTTGTAAAATATGATTTATCTGAAACTGTGTAAAAATGAATGCTGTTAGAAAACTCATTTAAGTGTCATTTATTTCTAAATTGTTTCAAGCAAATAAATTATTCTACTTAACTTAGGCAGTAAATTCTATTGATGAAATTAGCTCAAGTTCCATCTGCATGTAGAAAATGCAAGACAAAACCAAAGTGGCTCTGTGTTTGACCACTCTATTTCACTTCCTACATCAGTTGTCTTAAGAAGTGTGATTCTGATGGTGTTATACAAGATCCTTCCATAAAAGCAGAAAAAGGCAACTCTCAAACATAATTGGTTGCACTATTTCCAGATGTGAGAGATCTGAGAGGAGCTATTAAGAGATTCTTAACAAGTGTTATGCAGTTATCAAGGGTAGTTATACAGTCTATTTTAGACCTCTAATTAAAGTGCATCCAAGAAGCACTAAAGATTAGGAGTGTAAGATTCCCTTTGCAGTCAAAAGGAAGAAAAGCATTTTCCCCTGCTCCCTTCTGTAAATAGCTTAAAACACCTAAGGAAAAAACCAAGAGTGCCATATTCACCATACATTTCAGAACTTCTGTCATCTAGAAGGTGAATCAATTGAATCACTGCAAGCCCACTTCTAAAAATCTAATCAACACAAAACTCATCCTGAGTCCTTCTAATCACACTTTTGAGAGGGGCATTAACTGAGAAAATTTTTAGCTAAAAGGAGGGAAAGCAGTGCTAAGAAAACACTCCTGTCTAAAATAGCAAGAAGGACAGTAGTATATAGGATTATCTTCTCAGCATTTCAACTGATGTATTTCCTCCCTTGCAGCATTAGATTTAGACTTAATGCATCAAGTATTTATTTTAGGATACTGAAGCCAAAAGTGTCTGCAATTGGAAAGCATCAATACAGAATCAGTTTGGTGTCTATTTCAGAGTGTTATAAAGGATGGTATTTAAAATGTTATGGGTTACCCATGCTTGCTGAATCTCTCAAGAAAGTTTTACTGTATTGCTGGTTTTTGTGACAAAGCAAACAGAAGTTAAGTGACTGTGTTTCCCATGCACCTCTGACTCCCACCCCCGTCTTCTCCCTTCTCAACACTAACTCTGCTGCCTGTTTTCAGCAATATTTAAGAGGTCTGAAGGGTTCCAAGGTGCAATAAGCTTCATAAAGCAGCCAAGAGAGAAATTACTCATACCCCATTTTCACAAAATTTGAGAGTCAGCTTGACTGTATTGCATTACAGAAAATTCATAAAGCAGCTCAACTGCAAGAGGAAACAAGGGTCCTTTGGCACACAGAATCACTTGCTGCCCCTTTTACATATTTGCAAGAGCTGAAGAGATTTTTTTTTTAACCTGATACTTTAACAAATTTTTGGTGTTAGAATTTCAGCACTTTGTGAAATAAGAAACAAAAAGTATTAAAGAAAAACAAAGATAACAGGATTATTCAAAGACACTTTCTAGATGCTCCTTTGAATTAGTACCATGATCACTGCATTTTAGCGGTAACCAGTTCAGGTCTAAAGGTTTTTGTTTCTCATCACTACATTTATATTCCCGTTATGAAGAACTTGGGCCAGTGCTGTAGTTCTCACAAGATGCTACAGAACCTATGTATTATTTATGGAAACAAAACCTCCCAGTACTTTTGCAGTTAGTTTGGTAAACAAGTAAGTAAGTGAATGTCCCCACACTTTGAGGACAGCTCTTTCATGCTTGGCAAAAGGAATTTTCCAACTGATCTGAGCTGGGTCAAGAACCATCTTGGGAGAAAATCAAGTTGGGCCACTGGTACCCAATTTGAATGGAAGGAACTGCAAAAGATACAACACAGAAGATGCAAATAATTGCATTTGATTAAAGTGTTAGGAGGTTCTAGTCTTGATGATTTAGAAAGTAGGGAAAAACACCATGACAGCTTAGAGTATTCATAGTAGTTCTATTTTTTTTTCAGTAGATTGAAAACAAATTCATCTGTGCCTCAGAAAATGCAGTTAAATACCAGTAAAAACCACTGTGCTCCTGAAGATTCCCAAAGTGTCCCAGCACACAATATTGCAGTCCTGAAGTTATGAAATTAAAATGTCACTGTGATAAAATACATAAATTTATTATTGTCACATTTTTATTGATGTTAAGCTTGTTTGGGTTCTCTTTTACTTTAGGCATTCTTTTCTATTTAAACTTTCATGCAATTTGCTTTCTACTTTTGGTCTGAAAGCTGTGTTATTGAAAAGTAGAAAGCACACTTTTACAGGAACATTCTTCCCTCCTGGACATTTAAAACCACTTTTATATGAAAAGTTTTTGTCTTGCTGACTGAGCATTAATGTTCTGAAAGATACGCATTGCAAGTAAAGATAGAATTCCTCTTTATAGACATGCTGTTTCATCACAGCGTAGGTTGTTACAAATCCTGTGTTGTGAAAAGTCCCCTTCATTTCTTCAAAGTCTGTGATTGAGAACATTACAAGACTAGAAAAGGAGAGATTTCCTGTTTCTAATGCTAGATGAGTTTCTGTGATCTAGACTATGTATTTTCATGCTTTATTCCTTCATGCTTTTCATCAGTGTAGTTTAAGCCAAGTTTAATGTTTTCGGCTAGTCTGGGCTTGTCAGGATATAATTTTATGAGAGTAATTTTATAAACATAAAGTAAGGATGAAAACACACTTCTCATATACAATAATCCATTCATATAAAGTAACTATACTAGGATGATTGACAGCGTGAAACACACCCCTTTCATGGCAAGAATGGGATAAATATGGTGCAAGGGTGGTTTTTAGATGTGAAAGTCTCATAAATGTAACTCATAGTAATTTGCAGTTGTGGAAATAAGATACATCCCTCATTTTTGTGACTTATTTCTCTTCTGCTATAACTATGAAGTTCCCTAACATATATTTTAACAGAACTACATAGATGCAAATAGAGATGCTGAAATTATTTAGATCATCATGATGATTCATGAGTAAAAAATGTAAATGGCTTCTGATAATTACTTTTAAAGTTTAAAACATGATAAAATGGCAGAATTGATCCAAAATTTCAAATATTTAAAAACTGAAATGAATGGTTTGGTTCAGAAATATATTTTGTTTTATTTTCTCTAACCAAGTCTTATGCTTGATTTTAAGTGTAAGTTTAAATTCATTTGAGAAGCACTGAAGATTTAACAGCAGTAATAAACATACCCCTTAATATGGAACAGCAGTACTAGCAGAAAGAAATAAACTTTCTGTAAACAATTTGATTTATTTCTGGAGACTCTTTTACCTTCTTGATAATACAGAGAAGAGCTCTTGTTTCTTCCCTCATAATCCCAACACAAGAGCCTGTGACTGTCACACAGCACCATACTTCAGACCCTTTCCTATCAGGTGCCCACAGTGTTTATGTGGATGTTGGCTTTGATACTTTATTTGTTATTCAAGGACTAATCCAGAAATTACGTTCATGGAACAAGATAGTGGTGCTTCCCTTCAGCAGAACAGCAAGCCAAGCAGTTGGACTGAGCCTGGCTGGAGAACAACTCCAATTTTGCATCCCCAGCAAAATTTGCATCCATGTCATTTGGCTCAAGATGGCATCGCCTTATGTACCAAAGAAATTATTGGTCTGCTAAAAAGCAAAGGTTCAGGTTTTTCGCAGCCAAGCTATCAGAACACTCACTGCAGTATTTTACTGCCAAAACCTTTGCTTGCCAAGCCTGAAAACCTACCAGGAAGCACCTGCTTTCAAGAGTAAACTCTTCTGTTATTATATTTATTTTATTATGCCATTCAAGAACTCTCCCTGGAAGCCTTGAATTAGCCATGATAAATGAACACCAAAATATTTAAGTGCTGTGCAAACTGTTAAATACTCTAAGCATTAAAATAGGTGAAATAAAATAATGGAGCTCTGCACAGCAATATGTCAGAATTTAATAGCTAGAAAAACAGTAACTATCCAACTAAGAAACATCACTACAAAAATTCTCTCACTAACTTCAGTTTAGAAAATATTTAATTAGAACAAATACTATGTACATTTTAATTAAACATAAGCAACCAATTTTATGTACTTCTGAGCATCAAAAAGGTTAGAAGCCAATACTTTCTTGCTATAATTGTAAAAAACTTTCTCTTCATTCTTGCTTATCTTAGAAAGTCATCTCAGCATAAAAAAGAAAGCGTAACGGTGGCAGAAAATGTCTCATAACCTTTAACTGAACACCTGGAAGCATTATTTTCAATGACAGTTCATATAAACTGACATGTCAAGCACATTAGCCTGGGGAAAAAAACTATTGTAATTCCCCAATTAATTCTAACCTCTTAGTTTTACTTGTAATTATTTCACTCAGCTCCCCAAACTCAGCTTATTAAAGTCTATCCATCATTGGGTGGGTCACACAGTATTTCTATTGTTGGGCTTTCTGGCCTTTATTTTTCTTCTTTTCAGTGAGGACCTTTTCTACAATGAGTTCATAAAAGGAAAATATTTTTAAAAATAGAATAAGTGTAAAATGCAAACTAATTACTATAATTCAAGGTGATTGATTGGTTGATTGATTGATTGATTGATTTGGGGGACTAATATTTCCCTGAACTTTCTTTCCTATTTCTCTAGTCCTTGTGCTAGTCACTTTTGAGACAGCCAGTTGAACTATTTACCTGTACTTTGCATCTTATTTATTGATGCCCAGCATGGCTGGTTTTCTTTCCACCTTTTTCTTTATGATCTGAGTGATCATACCTATTTATATAAAGTTCCTGCCTCAGGAATTTGATATATTTCAGGTGAGATAGATACAATTATGTTTAAAAAATATACCCACAAGAAAAACAGCAGAAATTAGCCATATTACACTTATGCATCACAAAAGACACAAAAAGAAGGCCTGCAGCTCCCCTGACAGTAATCATTCCCAGGAGACTCACATAAGCAGAAAAATGAACACATGAACTATTTATCCTAAATTAAGCACAATTTCTTCTGTAATTAAAGCAAGTTATCATCTGCATATATGTTTCTGTATTTATAAATATACCTGGAATACAAAATTTTGACTGTTCAGATAGATAATTCCTTTCTGAAGATACTGTTGCTGTCAAAAGGAAGCACATTTCTAACATATAATTGTTTTGTTTAGTTAGGACAAAAGTGCAGGAAAACTGCAATGCAGATAGCTCCAACTAGATGCAGGCAGCAAAGTCTCTGTGCATTTCTCCAAGAGTTACTGCTTCCACTATCTGATTCAATGATTAGCACTGAGTTGCAATTGGAACCAAAACTTCAGGTTCCCATCTGGATCCTGCTCACAGCAGTATGAAAACAGCTCAACACCTGTCTGTTTTATTTGTATAAGAATTATGACTGATGAGTTTAAATGTCTGCTGTAATTTCCACCTGTCCGTCCTGACTCTTGTTTATCACTGCCTCTGCTGCAGGGATCGATCAGCGGCTTGGGGAAGCAGCAATTTGTTGCTGTAATTCACAAACACCGTTTGGTCGGATTCAATCCACACTGGCAGTAGGAGTGAAAAGCTCAAGGAGAGAGGCAGGACAGATGGCAAACGCGAGAACCACAACAGACTTTCAGACATACTACAAGCAAGTTTATGAAAAATAAAATCATGTGCTATCCAGTCATTCACCCATAAAAAGCCTAATATCAGTTAAGACAAAACAATCAAAAAACCCACTGTGATTCCTCATTCTTTTTATAAAAGTCATTTTTAAATGTAGTCCTTTATGAAGAAAGTCAAATTAAAAAACCAAACAAACAAACCACTGATTTGCCATTGTCGATTTTTACTGTGCTTTTTCACCACGCCAGCTACCTAGCTTACTTTGCTTGCTTCCTTAGCCATATCAGCCAGCTAGAAGTTACAATATGATGAAATCAGGCTTTATTTATCGGTTTTAGTGGCTAAACACTCACCAAGAAGATAACAGACACTTTCACTTATGAATGCCAAGACTGCTAGATGCCTTTCCACCATGTTCTAGGTAGGACCACACGCAATTTGTTCTCAGAGAAGAGAGAAGACAGTGCTTTTAATCCTCTCACAACCATACCCATTCAGGGCAACACTTCCCTGGTCCTATTCTTCACCAAAGTGAAGATTCCCACAGTGCTACTGCATTCAGTTAATTTCAAAGCACTACCTTCTGCTCACTCAGCAATTCCATCAGTCAGTCCATCACTGCTTCTTCACAGCTGCTCCCTCCTTTTCTCTTTCTTGGCAAAGATCACTTGTACATTTTACAACCTGAAATTATCCCTTACCTCTGAAAATCAATCACCACTCCAGTTCATGCTGTAAGTAAACTTAAAGAAAAAATCAATTTTTTATTTAAGGTCACTTATAATCTATTTTTTAAGGTTTTTAATACATCTTAAAGGAAAACAGACTGCTTTTTGCAAAATTAATACAATCACTTATGATTACTGTCTTCAGGCACAAAAATAAGGTAACAAATTATTATCTGTAACTGCTAATGAATTTGAAGGAAAAAAATCATTGATTCAGTGGGAAATATAGAGAGCTCTTACAGGGAACTGAAAATAGTTGGATGCAAGCCTGCACCCTATGAGAAAAAAAAATCTGGAAACATGTTTTAACCCTTCCAACTTGTACATGTGTAAAGGGTGAATGCTCCATCTCTGGTCTCATACTGCACTACAGTGAGTTCACGCAACTGTTGTGAGGTAGCCAAGCCTACCAACCCTTTCCTTAAGGAACCGTGTAGTACAGTGGAAGGGCCACAGCCTGACCAATTCCAGGCAAAAATTTGTTGGCAATAGATCCATGGTGCACACCTTGCTCTAATCACTCTCAGATACATACTCTGCAAGGCAGTATCAGAAGAGTCACTCTCATGATGAATTCTAAACATCTTGTATAAGTCTACTTTAAAAATAAAAGTTTAGGTAAATATTCCTGTAAAAATACCAAAAAGATAATAAAGACATACAGAATGTCTAATGCATCCTGTTTTCTCTTTCCAATGTAGAAGCAGCTCTTGAGCATGACTAAGAAGATAATTTAATCATACTATATCGCAGCACAGATTTGCTTTGAACACAGCCACCAAAGACACCAAAGTGTTTTAAATCCTAAACACTAATTTACTGCAAGACATTGAACAGTCCCCAAAATATAGTGTCTAACCACACTATTCTCTCACCTTTTTCCTCCCGTGCTGTCACTGCATTACTACACCACTGAAGCAGACATAGCTTGTAACTTCATATTTTCCTCCGAAAATCAGTGATCCTGTTAACTTTCCTTAATCTTGGCAAATGTGTAGCTCAATATCTTTCATTAATATTTATTAACTATTCTTTTCTGTATTGAACTTTTAATAATTTAAATCCCTAACATATGATTCTATAACTACAGATTTTATGAGGTGCATGTTTCTTTCCACTGTTCTGGAAGTGGAACAGAGAAAATGTTAAGAAAAAACTCCTGGCCTCAAGATATTCCAACTCCATAAAGAAACAATCCAGTTTAATGTCTTATCATGTCACAAATGTGATCCATATATTCAAAAGAAATACCTAGATTAAAATATTGTGTATTTTCATTTGCATCATTAAAAAACCCTAAGAAACAAAAACCCAACTTGTCATTAATATATTGTGATTATTCTTGATTTTTGGAGGGGTTTTACCCACCCAAAAAGCTTTTTGATCTTCCATAAAAAGGTTGGGGTTTTCCGCAAAAATATTTTCCTCTAGAACACTCTAGTTTCCCCATTATTTTTCATATAGTTGTAAATTCCAAAATGTGGGGAAAGGTAGAATTTATGTAAAGCCACACTCATGTCATCACAAGAATTATCAGACAATTAGGAAATAAACATCAAGTTTTTTGTCTTAGGAGAATTTTCTCATTCTAAATATCAAATAAATGACAAAATGACCAGCTCAGAGTTCTCTTTCATACATTTGGAATAAGATGTCTAGTCACGTATCAAAACAAGCTGCTGAGGGCGATGGAAGGCAAAAATAAAAGGGCACCAAAAGAAGATGTAACAATGAACTTCAGGTCCATGCTGCCCAGATGAATCCTTCTGTAATTCTATAGGTTTAAAATAAAAGCAAAATAATCCTGCCAACATTGAATCCTTGAAGTCCTAAACCTGGTACCTGGACTCCTGGTCATCATAAGTAGTGCCTGCAGAAAAATTGAATTGAGTGCTGGCACACTGGAGGCTGTTTTCTGTTCAGAATATCAAAAGGGAAAACAACATATTTCTCCATAACGCAATTGTCTTCAGCTGTCCTTGAAATGATTGACAGCCAGCACTGAGCTTTAGGGATGCTCAGAAGATATTTAATGTCAAGTTCAATGTAGAATACGCTAGTATTTTAAGAACAACACCTGTTCCAAAGCCTTTGAATACTATTATCAGTCCCAGAAAACAGAAGGAGACAGAACCACTTGGCAAAATAAACTATAAAAGAAGACTTTTCTTACTGTTAGGGAAGTCTTTCTCCTGTCTGCAATTTGAGAATGGTTTGTTGTTTTCTGTATCCCACTCCCTCCCACTGCCTCTCCCTCTCTTTTTTCTTTTCTAATTTATTTATTTTTAGGCTGAGTGGGCAGGAAACAACATTACTTTGGGGGCAGGTTGCTGATTGCATGTATTTTCTTGTCACTTTAACACAAGGTAAGGTAAGCTTGCTTGTGATAATGTAAAACTGCTGTAGCAACTGCCTTTGTTCATCCTTTCTAGGCAACAGCTGATGTAATACATGCAACTTGCTTTTCTTTCATAAATACATTTCCTCAGAACAGTACTAACAGCACCTGATGCTCTGTAAACCCATACCTTCCCTGATTTATTGTAATATATTCATGCATATCTATTTGCTTACACTTATGCATGTGCTTGAGGCAGTGTTTTTGTTGTATTTCTATTGTTCTGTTGCCCTGAACATACTCTAAGCACCTTTTCTTTGCATCCAGAAAGACTGGGAATGTATATAAAATTCCTACCTGTATAAACAAAATAAAAAGCCAATAAAATAAAAGTTGAAAATACAAATGTAACGATCACTATAAGAGAAATCTATTTTCAGGCTAAACTTATTTACATATTGAAACATTACCAGAGAAGAAAGTGGGGTATGTTTGGAGAAGGAAAAATGGGTAGGCTTACAGAACCTCTCTAGTGTGAATCCTGATGATCATCCAAGATTTAGAAAACCTCTAAAGAGTTCCTTCCATTCACACAAAGTACACATTCATTCAAATATATGTCATTTTGAATATACAGATTAGTTTTGATCACTGCACTGTGTATCAGGTTTCTACCCTGAAGCAATGTAGAGGATAATATTCTTGTATTATTCAGGGAAAAAAAAAATCCTTTAATTACTCTTTTCCATCTTAAATTCCAAATGCTTGCCTTGAATTCAAATACACAGTTTATTTCTGTAGTAATGATGTGTGTTACTAAGCTAACTTTACATTTATAACATTAACCTAAGACTTAAAAGTGGTGTGATTAGTGAATTATATATATCCTGTAAGTGGAAAAACTGCATAATTATCATTCTATCTTTTTTCTGTCTACCAAAAAATAAGAGAACACCACCTGACCATTTGAATACATCAGTATTTTCTACAACAATAGCTGGTTCTCTGAACAAAACATACCATAATGACCATTTTTCATTATTTTAAAGGTTAATCTCATGATCGCATATTAAAAATGGTGCTTGCACACTTTTTTTTCCCCCTTTGTATTAGATACTTAGAACTAGAACTCAAGAATTAGGAAACAGTCGTAAGACATCTCCAAAACTTTCATGTCTAACTTCAGCTCAGATTAGAATCAGAAATTACTATAGCTAATAAAAATATCACAGAATCAATTGGGTTGGAATAGAACTCCAAGATCATGGAGTCCAACCTATGACTGAACATCACCATGTCAACTAGACCATGGCACTAAGTGCTATGTCCTGTCTTTCCTTAAACACCTCCAGGGACTGTGACTCCACCACTTCCCTGGGCAGTCCGTTCCAATATCTAATCACCCTTTCTGTGAAGAATTTTTCCTAATGTCCAACCTAAACCTCATTTAGCACAGCTTGAGACTATGTCCTCTCATTCTATCACTTGTTGCCTGGGAGAGGAGACCAAGCCCCACCTGGCTACAACCAACCTACTTTCAGGTAGTTATAGAGAGTGATAAAGTCTCCCCTGAGCCTCCTCTTCCCCAGGCTAAATAACCCCAGGTCCCTCAGCCAATCCCCAGAGGACATGCATTCCAGACCCTTTACCAGCTTTGTTGTCCTTCTCTGGACCCACTCCAGCACCTGAATACCTCTCCTGAACTGAGGCGCCCAGAACTGAAGACAGGGCTCAAGGAGCAGCACCAACAGTGCAGAGTACAAGGCAAGAATCACTTTCCTGGTCCTGCTGGCCACATTATTCCTGATACAGGCCAGGATGCCTTTGACCTTCTTGTCCACCTGGAAGCACTGCTGCCTCATGTTCAGCCAGCTGTCAACCAGCGCCCTCAGATTTTTCCCATTGGGCCACTTTCCAGCCACTCTGACCCCAGCCTGTAGCTGTAGGACATTTTGTCTTTGTGAGGTGGACCATTCTGATCCTGGAGTTTGATCAATAACATTCTTCCCCTGGAACCTTGGTTGTTGTTTCCCTACATCTGGCACTGCTGCAATTCCTTGAGCCTGTTTGAGGGAGAACTGCAAAGCAGCCAAGAAGCACTGTTCTGCTTTTGAAGTTTCTGTTATATGATTAAGCAGTATGTTCACCAGCATAGAGAGGATAGATTCACCCTGAATGAGACACAGAATTTGACAACAAAGTTGCAGAATGTGTTAGTGCCTTAGCCAACCTAGCAGACATCACCACTTTGTTTATGAGACAGAAAAACAAGTGATGAGGGTAGCCAGGGAAGAGTGGGAGAGGACTCTAACCCTGCAATCTGGAAAGATCATTGATACAAAGGTTTTTAGCTCTGTATCAACTGATGATGATGTAAAAGAAACAACCTGGTTCTACCCCCGGTGTCAGAAGAAGTACACTGACATCACATTTGATATACTCAAATCTGTATGTTCTCATCAGGTATCTTTCAATCACACCTGAAGGTAACTAAAACAACCAGAAAACTGATTCCATATGATTAGTAAGGAAAAAAAAATGTTATAAAAACTGCTGCTAAGGTGCAAAGCTCTTTTTGTTTGCATTTGAGCAAGGCTTTATTTGGAAAGTATATATGAATGTAGAGGCTGTTCAGCAAGTAGAGAATTATCAAATTATCACCATTGACAGCGAGGAAGAAGGAATTAACTCAGCTTAATCTTCAGATTAGACTGATCATGCAAGACTCATAATAAGAATGTGAAGTATACACTTTGGATACTGATCCCATTTGATAGAAAAAAGATAATTATAGAACTTCAGTTGTCATTTTATACTATAAACATACAGAAAATTGTCCTTTTTAAAATGCAAATTAATGAGGATATTTTCTGACTCTCTGTTAGCTTTCCTCCATGAGTGTCACAAATTTTCAGAAACTGAAATTATGTATTTAATCTATTTAAATATATAAATAATACATGCAGAATATTTATTTACATATATATACACACACACACATATATATGAAAACAATAGAACATAATTTCCTACCATGCAACTATTTATAAAAGCTTTGCCTAATCTAAATAGGGTTAAGAAGTAAAAATATGCTAATTCTCCATTCAAAAGCTTTAAATTAAATAACTCAGACATTCAGTTTCATATTTGGTGAAAAAAAAAACCTAAGCCACAACCTACTCATTTAAAAATGCTTATATTTGTTTTACAAATGGGCAAAACACATTGTTAACAGAGGGCCAAGAAGTCTTTAGGTGACCTGGTGCTTAGATATTGAGAAAGCACTGGTTTAAGTTGTGATGTCAGGAACACAAAAGATATTTTCAAGTTGCAAGAAGGTGAAGATATAATAGCACATAGGCAGATCCAAGAGCTGTGTCATGGAAAGCCAGATGGGCAAACCTTTAATGCTGCTCTTTGACATGTACAACACAGATAATAAGAAATTTGCAGGAGATCTCTGCAATCTCCTGTACAGTTAAGAGGCACCCCAAAATTATTGTAATTCCTTTGTTTAGCACATATTCCCTGGTTTCATATGTAAAGAACAGTTAACTGTAACATACATACAACAAAACTTCTACTGTGATAATTCTGAGCAGCTGAAGAACACACTTGTTATATACATTTTTGAGATATGCAATTTTTCATAATTGCTAGACATAAATCATTGCAATAGTAAAATTTAAAAAAAAAAAAAAAGTGAATGAATTTTTGAAAATTCCGTGCGAAGCAAAGCATATTTTCTGATATTATCTGGAATCCCTTCTTGCACTCTTGCCCGGAATTAGAATTATCCCTCTTCTGGATTAAAGATGCATTGGTGGATTAGTCTGCCACTGATGACAACATAATATATCCTTCCCAGAGGCTTAAACTGAAAAGAGGTCTGTTAACTACAGAGTATATTAAAACAACAGCTAAAAAACCCCAAAAAACCCCACCCCAAAACTCAAGGACAAGAAACCAACAAAAAATCAACAACAAACAAACAAACAAACAAAAACTCCAGAAAACCCTTTGGCACAAACCACTATTTTGACATTTAAATATCATCATGTGTGAGGTCAAAATAGTTTGTGAAACATAACCTCAGGTTCAGTGTCATGTGTCAGTCCTATGCCTTTCACAGACTGTATCACTTGTAAAACTAGTGAGACATGAGACTCATTCCTGCAAGGATTAGTCATTGGTATTACTTTTAGCTTAAGCCACCTGAACAACCTTAGGAATACCAACCACATGGGCAATTTGAAAAATAAATTGGTTTTAATTTTTACACTTGATGCTTGGATATGTATACACACCGTTCAAAATTACACTTCTTTATTTGATTTTTTTCAATTAAAGAAGTATTAATTTTATATTTAAATTTAGCATTTTCAAAGCAGCAGAGGAGATGAGCTATTTCTGGAAAATTTAAATTTAGCTATGATGGGGAGTGATACGCAGAACTTTGTTTCACATAACATTAAGTTGATTCATTGCTTTACTCTAACATTCTAAAGGAGATATTAAGTTATTCTGTAAACTAAAGAGACGTTACCAGATTTCCATAGAATATCATCATCCTTCAAAGCCTTACTAGAGGTAAGACTGTGCACTTCATAAAACATCTTCCCTTGTGAACTTGTGAGAATATTTCACTTGCCAACAATCATGCTACGATGACTTCTAGAATACACCAGTTTAATATTTTAGCTAAATTCTGGAACACTAACTAAAACCAAAGAACTTCACTGCTCCGTAATAAAAAATAATATGCTGTATTTGCTGGTAAACTTAAACACCTAATTACATTCCTTTCCAATTACATTTCTTTTCAATTACATCCCAGGAAAATTTGATGAGTTGTTAGCATTAAATTTCAATGTAAGACACTGGAGTCTGTTTCTTGTTTAAGAAAAGATCAGTCCATTTATTTCACCAAGTTCAGTACAATCATAGGCTTATAAAGGTAGCTCCATTTGGATATAGAATTTAGCTAAGTAAATAAACTTTCTACTGTACTTGTCTGTTGGTGTCACTGAGAACACAGAAATTAGACATCTAGTGTTTTATTCAATAAAAGAGACCTGCATGTCATCATTAATATTGCTTCCCAAATTGGATCTTTGAAGAACAGTATAGAGTTCAGAAGGCATTTGTGCGTACAGCTCGCAGGCTGTGTGTTCCTATCCTTTGAAAGGAAGCCATTGTAAAGGGGGAGGGTCCTGAAAACAAAGAAGGGAAGAACTGCTTTTCTGGCAAATGACAGTATCAGCTACAAAATTCTTTTTAGAGTTGCATGTTTCAATATTTAGTAAATAATACCTATACACTTTGTAGAAAGAAAAGGGTGGAGGATGGGAGAAAAGGACTTTGAATTCTTTAGTCAAAGGCATTTAAAGGTACATCTAAATTGTCTTAAGAAAGATTGCTTTATAGTGAAGTATCAGTTACATACAGCCCTGGATCATAATTATCTGTGCATCCTCAGACTAGCAGAACAGATATAAAGCAGTTCTGTACTTCTCTGCAATTGAACTCAGTGACTGTATAATTTTCTTGATGTTTTACAACCTATTGATTTAGTAATCACAGTTCGGTTGACTTAATCACACAGTAATCAAACTATTGGGGAAATGCCAATAGATAAATAATCAAGTAGATATCAAACCAATTAGATGGCAATATTTTCAGTCAAGAAACAGCCAAAAGAAGCTCAAATCTCGGTTTGTTTTTCCTCCACTATGTATACCTGGGGTTTTTTTAAAGGGAATTGAAGGAAAGGGAGTGAATTTTGGCTCAAATCCTCTATCTCCCCGCTTCTTTCACTTGCTTTAATTTAAGTAAGCCCCATTAAAGACGAAACAAAACTCAAGATACAGGCGACTCCCAACCCGCGGCCGGAGGGGGAGCGCACCAGCCCCGCACGGAAGGCAGCGCCTTGCTCGTGGAGCTCGCAGCGGGACCGAGGCTCTGCCGGAGGAGCTGTGTGCGGGGAGCTGGAGCAAAGCCCTGCGCCGGGACCCGCCCGGGACTGGGACCTGTCCATGGTCCTGCAACCGGGAGGCTGCTGCTGCCAAGCGGCATCGCTGAAGCGCCCTTCCCCTGCTCCTGCCTGACACCCTCCAGTAACGGCCTGAAACAGCTACTGCCATGGCTGAGCCCATTTACAGGAATTAAGCTTTTAGGGAGATTTAATATCGGGGCTGGGGGTCATAAAGGAAAAAAAAAATTCCCCAAACCTCTTGTCAAAGCCCTGCCCTGGCTCTGAGCGAACGTTTCCCTCGAGGTCTCTCAGCTGCCCGGGGCACTGGGGAAGTCCCAGCCTAGAGCACAACTTTCCTGAAGGGATCCTGGCTCCGGCCCCTCGGAGCCTCTTCACAGGGGGACTTGGCACTTTCCTCACCTGCAAAGCTATGGAGAAGCCAAGTAGGAGAGTGGGAGAGGCTGGGAGCATCCTCGCCTCCCTCTCCTCATTGCCGGCTTCTGGTACCAAGGCAACCCCCGGGCGGCGGAGGGGAGGGAAGAGGAGCCTCCCACCATACGCACAGTGCCCCCCGCTCATCCCCTTCTCCGGGCGTCCGGAGCCCCAGCCCGGACTCACGTGTGCCGTCAAACCGGGTGGCGATGGTGTCGAGGAAGGTGTTCTGGGGTGCCAGTAATCCCTTCATAACCGGCATTTTTCCAGCGCGGTGCGAGGTTCCCCATCAAAGTTTGTCTACGAGGGTGGTTCGAGAAGAAAGTGCAGAGGGCGCCCGGGGGAAGGTAGGGAAAGAGGAGGCGGAGGGATAGAGGGGAGGAGGAGGAGGATAGGGATGCCACCGCGCCGCCTCCGGCGCCGGGAGCCCCCCTTTCGTCAGCCCTGGCCCCGCACAGCGTTCCCGCCCCCGCCGTGAGTGCCGGGCGCGGCGGTCAAGGCGCGCGCACAGGTGCGGGTTCGCGCCTCTCGGCCAGCAGCGTTCGCGCCCCCACCAAAGGCAAGGGCGAAGGGGGCACCCGTGGAGAGAGGCTGTGAGGGAGGACGGGTGGAGAAGAGCTGGGCAAGAGGCACCTTTATCCACCTGTGGCCGGAGCCGGGTGAGGCGGGGCAGCGCAGCACGGGGACCGGCGGCCACCCACGGGCGCTGCGGGGCTTCCTCCGCACCCGCCGTCCGACCCGGACAGGTTTCGACTCCAGCACGTGAGAAATTCCCCAGACCTATTACCTCACATGGACCTGTTTTATGACAAACAATATCGCAGGGTAAAGCACAGGCACCTACGTTGCTGAAAGGAAAATCACACTTGAAGAATAACAAGTGCCTCTGTATGTTCTCAGTGCAGAGCAAGACTAGAACATGCATAATGCTCCATCAGGTGTGTGCTCTCAAGCGTTATTTGTGTTTTAGGCTATTTAATTTATTCAAGGGCCAGCCATTTTGCTGTCATTGTATTATTTTTCAAAATTCTTCCCTGAAAAATTCTTGAAATAAATACTTTTTTTTTTCTGCCAGATAAATAGAGAATTGAGGTTTATATCCTAGCCCAGGAGGCTGGTACTGTGGCTCTTTAAATGCTGCCAGATTACTCTCTATAGTACAGTAATTTCACTTACTGTAGCAGCAATGGCAAAACTTCTCCATGTTCTTTCCTGACTAAAATACACTGGAGAAAAGAAGTGGGAGTACACTCCCTAATCTACAAAGTCACACTGCAGAGAAAACCTGTTGGACTCTTGCTATTTTAGAGTATTGCTATTTGTATTTTTGTCATTCCCATTTATTTGGGGTTCTCTTTTTGTCCATATAAAGGACTGATCCCCACTTTTTAGTACAAGCAACCCAAAGAGACATTCCAGAAGAGACAAAAGTGTCTTTCTTTGCAACACATAATTAAAAGTAAAATAATCCTACAACCTCAGAAAATGGTGATGCATAGGGTTTATAGCACAATACAAAGTCTATTCATGGTAACCTCACCTTGGCTCTGAAGAATGCAGCAGTATTTTGCTGAAATCATGAGCCTGTCCAATTGTCCTTGCACTAGAAGCCTGTACAAACTAGTCGATGTAGAGTTGCCAGCTTAGTTTTCAGAAGTAGCATGTAGAAAGAAAGACTGCCTTACAGCACTTTGGAAGTCCAAGATGTCACTGTACTATCAGTTTCTTAGTTAGCTGATACACTTCAGATTCCTGTCAGCCTTATCCTTAAAGTGTACAAGTGCCAGCCTTGTCCTTAAAATGTATGATCTATAACACTGAATGCCAGCAATGTTTAATTTTCTGTAATTATTATTCCCAAATCTTCCGGTTCAATATAAGCAGAGTCACAAAATTAATTTGTCTTCATAGTTTTCCATTTAGTTTCACTGGCTACTTGGGTTTGATGGTACAGCTTGTACCTACTTGTGAAATAAAGAAAATCCTGTTCCAATACCTGGAAAGCCCACAAAAACATGACCAGATTTTCAATTCTGACAAAGTGCTCAGCAACAGAGGTTGCTAAGGTAAATCTAAACCTTTGAAATCTGACAAGGGACTTACTTACATATGTTGTAGCCTGTGTGCTGTGGTTGCGTTTTAGCTTGCATTCTTTTCCATGGCCTGCCTAAACACCATTTAAGTCAGGATAGTGAAGGAGAAAGGAATTTATTCTTTATCCTACTACAGTCAGTCAGGAGACAGTAACCCTTATATGAGTTTTAAAATATAAATGTATTTCTCAATTTTGATCATCACAAAAGGGGGAAAAGAGACTATTTTCCAGAGGTGTCAAATTGTTATCTGAAAAGTCTGCAAGCCCCTAAGTGGCTAAGACAACTTCCTCAGGACCATCAAATCTGAGCTGTAATCATACAATTTTGAGGGTTCTATGGTATAACAGCTCCAGTAAGCATAGAGCTTTATTAAGGACTTATGCAAACACACACCTCATAAAGGATGGATACATGTCAGAGGAGTTACATGGCATAGTTTGTGTTGATAGCAGTGAACATAAATTACAGTTACTAAAATGTATTCACCACTAGCCAGGAGGATGCAATAAGTAATGGCAGTGAAATCTCTACCAACAACGAAATTCAGCTGATGCACAAGAGAGTGGGACAATGCCAACTTCTTTATAAGCAGAACATGCTGAATGCCTCTTCATCTATGAGAACTTCAGGAAAGAGGAAGTTTGCTGTGCTTTACTAATACTCACAATCATGATATACTCTTATAAATTGGTTATGGAAATAGCTACATACTATGAACAATTGGTAACAATTAACCTTCCAAGACTTATGTTTGTGTTCTACATCTCACAAAATAATCATCCAAACTTCTTTGAAATAGAACTAATGAAACATACTACAAAAATGATGCACATAAAAAGCCTGAGATTACTGAAGAAGAGAAACTGAAGTACAGAATCCTATTTTGCACTTGTATTTAGCATATTCTACAACCTTTTATTCATAAGAATAATCCTCCTTAATAGAGAATAGTACTTCACTTCAGAGGTTAGCTGCAAAACACAGAAGTTGAAAGTTGCTCAAAGCAGACAAATTTAGCAGGTTGAAATTTCAGTGAGCTAAGAAGAATTACTGAAAAGCAGAGAAAAGAGCTGAGAGTACATAAAAGGGAGGTGAAGGAGAAGCTGAAGTTTGCAGTCAAGTCCTGTAAAATCATTTTTTAAGCTTTAAACAAGAAGCAAACAAGGGACTCTGAATAGTCATAGGTGATTTTTTTTCATGTTTAAGTAAAGAAGAATACAAAAATACAAACCAAGGTGATTTTTATCTTGTTTCAGGAAATCAGCTTTCTACATACCTATATTAATTTTGAATATCTGGGATATTTAGACACTGTCTCTAATATATTACATATTTTTGCTGACAAGGACAGATAAGCAAGAGTTGAAAACTAACTTTGATTTTTGTGTATAAATCTATGTCCAATTAAAGTAAATAGCTCACTCCCTGTATTCCTGTCTTTGTTAACTGTGGAGCATTTTGCTGAATTCAAAACATAAGTATATATAAAAAATACATGAAAAGTTATAAAAAGACAGTACCAGAGATAAGAAACTAAGTACTATTCGCACTGCTGCCACTCTTCAGGTTGCTATTAGCACCCAGACATTGCAAATGAAATTTAGTCAAGGGTTACAGTTTAGACCAGAAGTACTACCTAAGAGAATAAAGTTTGTTACTTCAAATAACTCAACAATATATAAAATGTGATGTCAGCCACATATTTTCCCCTACTTATCCACAGCTACTTGGGCTCTCAACATAGCACATTACATTGTGAGGCACTGCATAATCTTTTTAGATATTGCTTGTTACTCAGAAATGAGGGCATGAGTAGCCTTTTGCACAGAACATACGCAAGGAGCAGCATCTTGTAGTATTTTTGATCATAATTGTACACCTTCTTTTCTTCATTTATAATTTAACCAAAAGCATATATTCCAAATTTTGCTATTACTATTCCACAGTACTATAAATTACCTCATAAAATAAGAAGTTAGAAGTTGCTTACTGTTTTCCTGGCATAACCACTTGATCTCAATTTACCTGCTACAACTGTGCAAATGAAAACAGATAGTGAAAATCAAATTAACAAGGACTGCCTGCAGCTTACTTTTGTACTTTAAATTGCCATCCGCTTACTTTTTTGTTAACCTTGGCATTCAATGGAAAAAAGGGAATTATGAAATAGACTGAAAATTCTAGGAAAGGGCAAAGAATGGTAAGCTGCTCTTCATCTGCCATGAACAGGCTAATTTAACCTAAAGTAGTACATGTTAAGAGTATTATCCTAATAAATGATCATTGTGCTTCAAGAAATGCTGGCCTTCACCTTTTTTTGTGCATAAGCTAACAACATAACTTTTCAAGAACAGGTTGCGTAATTGAAGTTCTGCCAAGCAAGGGACCATTTGGGTGGCCACTCAAAAGCAAATCTAGCACCTCTGGCTCAGGAAGAGACTAAGTTCCTGTAAACTGGAAAAGGTTGAAAGCAAGCAGAAAAATCCATATATGGTGGTACCTTGAATGAAGCTAAAGATTCAAACC